>OX439483.1:370290528-370685528 GCA_949320155.1 Melangyna quadrimaculata
CTATCAGTACTCAACTGTGAAAGATATAAAAAAGGAGAAAATGGAATAAGAAAAAAAGAAAAAAGTAAGAGAAATAAGAGAAAGAGATTTTAATTTTTATTAGGTAGGTACAATATAATAAGTGATTGAGTTTGAGTGATAATATTATAATAAGAGAAAAGTAATAAAATTGAATTATAAATTGTTAAATATGAACAATCAGATAGAAAAAATTAAAATAAAGATTATTATAAGAGAAAGATTAATGTTTGTGTAAGTATGTAAATAAAATAATGTATATGTATGTAAGAATGAGTAGATATTAATTAAGATGTATGATGAGTTATATTGTGGACTTCTTCATTTGCAGAACTGGCAATTCTCTCTAAGTCTCCAAAGCATTTAACTGGTAAGGCTGCAGAGTTAATTTGACGTTTCACGTACACGACTCCACGTGAAGTATAGACAGAGGATATGTGTTTACTTTTTTTTATTTTCATAGCGCGTTGAAATAAACTTCGATTTAGCATGGATAAGCTCTCACGAAGGTAAATTGGTTTTGGTGGTTGCGTAACACTAAAGCCCAAATGATGCAAGCAGAGTTGTTGTTTGTTTGAATTCCGGAAGTCTGCAACAGATTTGAGAACAAAGTTCTTATCGCTTATGATCGCAGTGTTTGTCGAGTTATTTTTAGTGCTAGTTCGGTAGATGTTGTGTAAAACGGGCGGTGTTATGCTTATGGCTTGGCATAACTTGTTAAACAAATTTTTTAAATTTTCATCGGGTAATTTCGGGATGCCGAATAAAAAAGCATCACTTGCTACCATTCGGTTATCATAGTGATTAAAAGAGTGCTTAGGACCTTCCAATTCCGCAGAAATGTGAGCGAAATTTTCATGTAGCTCTGCATAATCAGATGTTTTTTTGGCAAGCAAAATTTTAGTGTCTGCACAGTCGGTAGTAGCTTTGCAAAGTGACGTTTTAAGTGTGCTTAGATCATCTTTTATGAGCTGAATCTCAGAATTCGATGTGTTTTTAAATGATTCCAAGTGTACAACTCGATTGTTTATATCATTAATGCTAGTTTTAATTTCATTAATTTCACGATCGATTTTGTTGGTAGTTGCCTTTTCGGAATCGGACATTTTTTTTGACAAAAGAGAAATGATAAACTCACTTTGCTTTGCAAGTCTCTCGTCCATCTTATCCCAAGTATTGTTGTTGTCCTCCATGATGTTGTGAGCGACTTTGCGAGGTGGTGATGGGGAAGAGAGGCAGCTTGGCGGCGAATCCGTCGTTTTATTTTTCTTCGAGCGTGAGGTGGTCCGTTTTGCTGGATTAGGCATGTGGTGGTGATTGATGCGGTAAATTCAAATGAAAATTGTTGTGTGTGATGACTTTGTTAAGCGATCGAGTATGTGTGTTATGTACATATAAAAGTCATGATGAGATCGGAACAGCAAATAAGCAAAATTATTTTTGATTTATTTCTAAATTTAATTTAACACTTTTATTTATCAACGCGTTAACATTAAAAAATTTAAGTTAAATCAGGAAATATTGATGCGTGATGCGAAAATTTGTTTAAATATAGTAAAAGCGTTTATATTTTGATCGAATTAGTATATTAAATCAAGAGAAACTGCCAGTGTAAAATAACACGTCTATCCACTAGCTCTCATATTGGACAACCAATCGCCTAGAGGCGATAATACACTTATAGTGTATTTATCAGGGTCAGAGGTAAGAAACAAATCTAGAGTGTTGGCGGATTGACCTGCAACGTCAGGAATCTGAGTAGGCAAAAATCTCGACATACCTTCCTTCGGGTGTTGTCTGACCCGAATAGCGTAGCCACGAAGAATTATGTACATTGAAATCGCCCGTAACAACGATTTCACTGTGCGGAAAATGGGAAATAATTCTCTGGATGGAGTCGGATAGTGCATCGAATTCTTTGGAAGTCGAATTACTATCCAAACTAGGACTACGATAAATAAAACAAGTATGGATGATGCGCTTATGGATGGTGAACTTAAACTACATGAAATTAAAGTTCGTATTCAAACATGAACCATATTGTGGTTGAAGCTGATAAGCAACATCATTTCGAACATACACGGCGAGACCATGATGTGGAAAAATTAGAGGCACTAAGCTATAACCATGTAGGCTAAATTTCGAGTGATCGGTATTTTCCCCTACCTGGGTTTCACATAGTGCCAAAACAGCTGGCCTGTTTTTCACAGTATGGACACATGCAGCACAAAAATTCTGCCTCAGTCCCCGAATGTTGCTGTAGTCAACCCTAAATTCACCCACCATTACAATAAACAGACATAAAAAAACCAAATCAGACAGTTATTTATGCTGATATCAAGTTTGGGCCCCAATGACTTCACAGTACAATACTACTAGTGGTATGCCTAAAAAGCAGTGTACTGATCCGCCCCTGGATACACAAAATCAATAACAGCAATTTATCTGATATGCTATGGCTTAGTCGATTACATACATTGTGTGTGATGCTACACACATTGCATATAGTGACGGAGCCAAAGCACTGTAAGTGACGTGTGAAGGAGAGGAAAGGAAATTTACCGCTGTGCTATGGTGTTCGTTGCTTATGCAAATTAAACTATTTAATGTTACTTTTACTTAAAAAAATAGTTCTTTATTCAATGAAATCTAAATCTAAACTGAATTACAAATATTTTCTTAATAATAATGTAAGTTATTGTCGCAGGCAGAAGTTCGTTGTCGCAGACGCTTCGTCAGCACATCTGTTTGAGTTCGTTGCTGGTCAGTAGAATGGATCGTATTCGTGTGCAACGTTTTTTATGCTAGTCAGCAGAATGGGTTGTTGACCCATTTCCTTTCCCACGGGAAGCTTAGTTTTGTTGTTAAAACTTGTCAGCGCAAATAGCGTTAACTCCTCCCTTCTTAGAATAATGCGTGCACGCATTTTTACATGATATTGTAGAGGCTGGGATATTTCTGCAGGGGTGCTGGCTGATTGGATTCGCCTTGGTTTGTTATCATAATCATAGGTGGTGTTGTTATCGAGTTACTGGTGGATGTTCTGGATTTGTATCGTATCAATACTATTGTGAGGAATACGACTACAAATATAGCGTAAGTTGTTATTTGGTGCACGTCCTTCTCTAGTTGAATCTTGGTGAGATGCTGAGTGTTTTTCGTATGCAGCTCTTTCATAAGTTCTAAGGACAAAACTTCTTCTACTGCTAGGTCTGTATAAGTTGGATGTAATGTTGGTGGTAAAGCTTGAATATTGACGATTTCTTGCGCAACGTACTGTTGGTTATTGATTGTTATTGTTTCGTTGTAGAATTTGACTATGTAGTTTCCTTTAAGAGACTGAGTGTGATTGTTAGCTTCTATTGTACCGTTGAATTGATTGAGGATGATAAGTTCTGGTAATACTTCTTCGACCTGGGCAATGTGTTGGCTATTTGTGGAGTTACATGATGCATTTCTATTTTCTAGTAAACCTATTAAACATTTATTATTACTTAAATCAATTAGATCTGGTTGTTTACAGAGATAAATTTCTTCAATTTTCTTACAATTATTTATCATTCCATATATATTTTTCTTATTTCTTAACATATTTCTATGAGATATTTTGTTTATTAAACCATTATTTTTCTTCATTGGGATTACAATTAATTTTTCATAAATTTCTTTTTTTGTTTTTGGAATACTAACAATGTAAAGTAAATCTTTTAAATTAGATGCAATTTTTACATCAGCAAATTTAATTGCCTGTTCAATATTTGTATATGGTAATATTTCTTTATTCATTTTAATTAATACAATATTTATCTCATATTTTGACATAATATTGGAACTAACAATATTTTCTTTAGCAAGTTCAATAGCGTAAATAGTATTCGTTAATTCTTCTTTTATAAGTTTTATCTTAAATAATATTATATTAAATTGATATTCAATAGTACTGTCTTTTTGTATTGTATTTATAATTTCATTAGTTACATTGGTAAGCAAATTAATTTTTTTCTTATATTCTTCATTAATTATTATTTGTTCGTTATTGTTTTCTATTACATTATTTATCTTATTTCTAAGGATAGTGAAATCTTCGTGATCAGGTGATCCCGCTATCCACTTCCATCCTGTCCCTATGAAATCTATTGATCGTTTTGATCTACTAACTTTAAGATTTTGGATTAAATTTTTTATTTGTTCTATTTCGTGGTGGATGATGTTAAAGTAAGGATTAGTCTTAGGGATTTTTTTAAGGATAATAGATTGTGCATTTGCGAGGAAATTTTCGTATGGAGTTATTTCGATGGTGTGGATGAGTTTGAAGTTCCATTCGGAGATTTTAGCCATTCCATTATTAAGGATGATGATGGGGGAATTGGAGTGGTCTAGGATGTTGATGGTTCCTGGGATTGGCTTTATTAGGTATCTGTTGGATAAAGGAAAAGGAGTACGATTAGTTTCTAATTTTTGATTTGTGAACAATTTTGCCTGAATATGTTACAACGGTTGATGACTTATTTTCTTTTACTTTTTCTTTTTTGTATCGTGCTGAAAGTTTTGAACCTAATCGTTTATTTACTTTGACGTAGATGGTATCTCCAAGGGAGTAGTCTTTTAAATCAGGTATTTTCTTATTATGGTATGTTATATCAGTTTCTTGTTTGGACTTTAATTTATCTATATTTTTTTGGTGTGTGTCCTTGATTTGAGCTGGGCTTTCGGTGTGTCTGCTAAAAAATAAATCGATTGGCTTCCTGTTTGTTACTGAATGTACAGAAAGGTTATATGCATTAACGGCAGCTTCTAAGAGTTCCGTGAAGGATTCGTAGATTTTCTCAGATCTTAAACATCGCATAATCTCAGCGAGAGTTGAATGAAATCTCTCTATCTGACCATTAGATGTGCTTGTGTAGGGAGGTGTAGTAAAAACATTAATTCCAAATTGATTTTGCAACATGAAGAGTATTGAGGCTGAATTAAATGATTTTTCATTATCACAGACTATTACTTTTGGTATTCCGAAACCAAAGACAATGTCTCTTATTGGTTGTCTTACATCTTCTGTAGCTTTTGAATTGATTGTTTTTGTAACGGCATATTTAGAAAATTTATCTATTGCAGTGATAACTAGTTTTCCTTCTGTAGAGAAAATATCAATGTGTATAATTTCACCGGGATATTTGGGTATGGGAGTAGATTGTATTGGGACTTTATTGGGGTGCCTATCATATTTATTTTGTTTACAAATTAAACAAAGCTTAGTAAATTTTTTTAGTTTTTTACTTAGTGTAGGGAAAAAGTATTTTTCCAAAATTTGGACCCTATTTTCCTTTTGGTTTCGATGAGCACGATTATGCTCTTCCATTACTAGATTTTCTTGATCCTGTTCGTTTTCCATATCTTGAACTTGTATTTGTGTAAAACGGATCCTGTAAGAACTGAAATTGTCTTTGTAAATATTTTGGATTAAAGCCATTATGCGTTCGCCTGTTTTAATTCCATTGGTTACAGATGGATTAAGGCATTTTTTTAGAATTTGAATAAGTTTTGATTCGTTAAAAAGGGGTTCAATGATAGTATGCCTGTGGTAAGTTGGGAATATGATTTGGAAATTTTGACTGGTAGGTGTACCTTCTTGAAGTAATATTTGATTTTTGAAACAATTTATCGGTGATTCTACGCTATAAATTAAGCCATGCGACGATGATTCGTCGCTATGTATCGTAGGTGTTAGAGAATTAATTTGTGTTAACAGAGGTGGTCTAGATAGCGCATCCGCAACTACATTAGTCTTACCTGGTTTATATTTGAGTTCATAATTGAATTCTTCTAAAGATGCTTTCCATCTCTTGAGTTTGGTGTTGTTATTCTTTGTGCTAAGCGCACCGGTGAGAGGTTGATGATCTGTAAAAATAAGAACTTTTGCCGAACCGTATAGGTAATTTCTTAGGGAGTCTAATGCCCATATAATGGCAAGCATCTCCTTCTCATTTGTCGCATAGTTCTCTTCCGCTTTACTTAATGTTCTTGATATGAAGGTAATTGGTTTGTTCTTTTGTGACAGGAGACCGCCTATGGCGTAATTCGAGGCATCTGTTGTAAGTTCGAAGGGACTTTTAAAATTAGGATAAGTTAGTATTATATCATCGGAAACCAAGGAATTTTTTATTTTATTGAATGCTTCGATTGCACTTTTGTCGAGATGAATTGGTTTTTTACTAGAAGTGTTTTTTGAAACACGGCCATCCTCCCCTCTCAAAAGGGATGTCAGGGGCTTAGCGAGTTTTGCGTAGTCCCGAAGGAAGCGTCGGTAGTAACCTGACAGACCTAGAAATGATCTTAATTCCTTCAGGGTTGTTGGAGGCGGAAAGTTCTTTATAGCACTCACTTTTTCGGGATTTGTTTTAATACCTTTGGAAGAGACAATAAATCCAAGGAATTCTATTTCTTGTTTAAAAAACTCGCACTTGTCGAGCTGAACCTTCATATGAGCATTATTTAAAGTTTCAAAGACTTTGTGAATATTCTCAAGGTGAGAAGCCTCGTCTTGACTAAAAATGATAATATCGTCGATATACACGTAGCATATTTTGCCAATGTGGTCACGAAGAATATCATCAAGGGCTCTCTGGAATATTGATGGGGCGTTTTTAAGGCCGAATGGCAACCTGGTGAACTCATATTTGCCATGGTTAATCGAGAAAGCTGTTTTTTCCATGTCAGATTCTTTTAAGGGAATTTGGTGGAAACCGCTTTTTAAATAAAGAACTGTGAACCAATTATTCTTTCCTAAATTGGATAAGACATCATTTATCTCTCGAATTGGGTATCGGTCAGCTACTGTAATTGAATTCAATTTACGATAATCTATTACTAATCTGAATTTTTTTCTTCCAGAAGCATCAGCCTTTTTGGGTACAATCCACACGGGTGAATTGTAGGGTGATCTTGAACGTCGAATAATACCGTCTTTAAGAAGATCTTCTATTTTACTCTCAACTTCGTCTTTGAGTGCCATTGGGTAAGGGTAAAATTTAGAATACACAGGAGAATCTGTTGTTGTTCTAATTTCTCCTTTAACAACAGTGGTGCACGAAAGTTTATTATTGGGGTCATCAAATAATCTAGGGTATTTGCTAACTATGTTTTGAATATCTGTTTTTTGTTTAGTGGACATGTGGTTTGTTCTTATGTTAATGGTGTTGACTGATTGTGCAACTAGTTGTTTGACTTTAACCTTAACAGAATTATTTATCATCATGAAATTGTCTTTTATATGGATGACAGCTGAAAGATCTTTTAGACTATCATTTCCGAGGATAGCATGAAAAGATTTCAGTTCAGGCATTAAGAAGAATTTAATTTTTATGTTATTGAGACCGAAAAGGTTTAGAAAGGTGTGTTGTGTAATTTTGACATTTCCTCCTATAGAATTAGCATAAAATGGTTTTTCGTTAGTATGGGGTTTTGATACGAGGCAAGGTTGGATGTAATTTTTGTTCGACCCGGTGTCGATTAGAATTTTTACTATTGTTCCACTCTTCGTTTTGCATTCGAAGTATGGAAGAGAGGAACAGCTTAATCTAAAAAATGGATATCATTGTATTCTATATTATGCTGTTCAGTTGAAAAATCTGTATTTGATTGTGGAAGAGATTCCGTATTTTCTTGAGGTAGTGCATCAGCGTATTCTTGTAGAGTTTGCTCGTATTGCTGATCTTCATATTGGATGTTCTGCTCGTAACTGTCTGCAGGGTTTACTTCGTTCGTAGTATTCAAATGAAAATTTCTTTGCAACTTGTTGGGGTGTATTTGATGTGATGGCGGGTCAACTGCTCTTTTAGGTGCTGGTGGCCAATTTTTTTGTAAGGGTTGATTCATGTAGTTGATATTATTTGTCTTAATTGTTGATGTGTCCATCCGTCTTGGTGGCGGTTGAGGTTTTGGTGCATACTGCATTTGTGGGCGATTAAAATTCGTGTAAGGTTGTTGAGTTCCTTGTAAATATTGCATCTGTGGACGATTGGGCTGCATCTGTGAACGATTCAGCTGCATGTAAGGTTGTTGGGGTCTTTGGGGTATTCCTGACCGTGGTTGGAAATTATTGGAACCTTGCGGAGTAGTCTAACTTGTAGGTTGTCGCATTAGTTCTGGATAGAACTGTTGTTGATTTTGAAAAGGATAGTTATTATTTGGACGTCTAGGTGGAGCTGGAGGTGGTAATTGATGAGTTTTTCTAACATTGTTGTTTGTTGCTGTTGCATATTGTGTTCGAAAATTTTGGTTTTCGAGTTTTAGGCATAAATGCAAGGCTTGAGGTAAATCTGAGGGTTCTCGTATGCCTAGGAGCCTAGGTAGATCACCCTTTAAACCTCTAACAAATGTGTCTAAGGCTTTCTCCTTATATGCGTGCATTAATAAGTTCAAGGCTGCTTGACTAGCATCCATTGAGGATATTTTGTTTAAAATCAATGAAAGGTGCGAATAAACTTCTTGGTAGAAGTCCTGAATAGAGAAGTTGCCTTGTACAAGTGATGTTAATTGGTACACTATTGTACCTAGATCCCGTTTGTCTGCATAATGCAGAGTTAAACACCTGGAAATGTTGTCCCAGTTTAGTGGTGTATTATATGATTCTAAAACATGGTCTGCATGACCAACAATCTTGTTTCTTATAACGTTAATAATTCCAAAATATTTTGGAGATCCTCTCAAGGGCTCATAAATCTTTAGGATTCTCTCTACACTTTTACGCCATGAACTAAATTCACCTGGTTGACCAGAGAATTCTCGTAGGCTTCTGACAACGTCTGGAATTTTATCGAGATCATTTACGTTCCCTCTTTGATCTGGATTTATCGCCTGATCAACTCCAGCGAATTGGTCAGCATTTGGGTTCAAGACTGAATATATTAAATTTCTTCCTTCTGTTCGAAGGGTTTGGTTCACAATAGAAGATATAAGGTTTGAGAGTGCTGGATTTCCAGCCAGATTTTCAAATTGAGGATTGGGATTACCTTGAGGATTAGGATTTATTGGTGGTCGGAGAAGGTTGTTCGGGTTTGCCATGGTTTATTTAAATTTTATATAAAA
This sequence comes from Melangyna quadrimaculata, assembly GCA_949320155.1. Taxonomy (NCBI): domain Eukaryota; kingdom Metazoa; phylum Arthropoda; class Insecta; order Diptera; family Syrphidae; genus Melangyna; species Melangyna quadrimaculata. The sequence goes on from OX439483.1 coordinate 370,299,631, forward strand.
AAAAAAAAAATTATCGCTAGATTTCAATGGTTGTATAAATGAATAATTTATGTTCCTACCTAATAGTACTTTGTATTTTATTTAAAAATTCTAAATATTAATATTTTAATTAAATTATTGGTTTCAGTTAAAGAGTTTAAACTTTCTATCAGACAAATTGGAATTATCAAAAATTATTATTGAGTAATATTATTTTCTATTTATAGCACAAATTAAAAGTAATTGTTATTTTGTTTGTAAATGTATTATTTTCTTATCTTAAAATTTGATTGTTACTTATATTAAATTTAAATTTTGTTTATAAATCTTACACTAATAATACCAATAATACCACGTCCGACGCTGGTGTAGACAACATTAATCCCGTTTGCTCTGCTACTAGTGGTATTGTCTGCACACTCCTTCGTAGGCCTCAGTGTCTAAGGACTCCTGATATTGCTGGTTGATGGTTGTGGATTCGTGTTGGCTGTTGTTTTTTATTTTTTTCACACGCGGCGAGGTACCTAACGTCGTCTTAAGCTTTGTAAGTTTTTTTTTTAACACGCGGCGAGGTACTTGATGTCGTCTTAAGCTTTGTTATTATTTTTATCTAAAACCCGCGGCGAAGTACTTGACGTCGACTTAAGCTTTTTCTTAGGTTTTTTAATTTATTATAAAACGGCCACACAGGTTGGGTGCCAATTAAACTATTTAATGTTACTTTTACTTAAAAAAATAGTTCTTTATTCAATGAAATCTAAATCTAAACTGAATTACAAATATTTTCTTAATAATAATGTAAGTTATTGTCGCAGGCAGAAGTTCGTTGTCGCAGACGCTTCGTCAGCACATCTGTTTGAGTTCGTTGCTGGTCAGTAGAATGGATCGTATTCGTGTGCAACGTTTTTTATGCTAGTCAGCAGAATGGGTTGTTGACCCATTTCCTTTCCCACGGGAAGCTTAGTTTTGTTGTTAAAACTTGTCAGCGCAAATAGCGTTAACTTGCATCATCATTTGCGTTACACAGGTGCACTTTTTTTCTTTTTGCTTTTTGCTTGGGTGCACTTTTGCAAATTGTCTGATAAATCAAGGAAGCCTTCTTTTTCAGTTGGTGGTTCTGGATCATCTTAAGGCGGTAACGTTTGGTCTTGAAATAAATCCATCAAATCCAGGAATGTGTTGGAAGTTGGCTTGAATTGACTTGTTGCGAGGTCTAAATTTCTTTTGACCCGACTTATTTTCTTGGAAGTTACTACCGTTTTGTTTTTCCTTCTTCGAAAAACAATTGCAGTTTCCTTCTTTGTGTTCACTTTGGCCACATTTGGTGCATTTGTGGTTTTTAAATTCACAATCTTGTCTTCAAACTCGCAGCATTTGCTAAACTCAGCCGGTTTAGACAACTCACCAAATTTCAATTCCTTAGCATCAGTGGTTCCCGAGATTTAAGACAGCAAAAATAGCAAAAACCGTAACTGATTGACTGACTGACTCACTGACAGATCATCAAAATTATGGAGCACTTCCCGACATGGTAGAATCTTGTTATTTCGCACAACGGCAGGCCTTGTGGTGTATACAAAGGAAAAAATCGAAAATTTAAGATTTTCCATTCAGGTGGGCGGGTACATTTTCATAGAATTGCTATAAATTACTTGGAGCACTTCTGATTGTCGTAGATTGATGAAATTTAGTACAGCGGTAGGCCTTAAAGAGTACAGGCAAAGGAAAAATTTTAAAATATGAGATTTTTCATTCAGGAGGCGTGGTATCCGCCCATTTTCATAGAATTGATATAAATAATTTGGAGCACTTCTGACTGTCGTGGAGTGATGAAATTTGGTACAGCGGTAGGGCTTAAGGTGCAGGCAAAGGAAAAATTTTAAAATTTGAGATTTTACATTCAGGGGGCGTGGCATCCGCCCATTTGAATAAGAATTGATATCAATTTTCAATTTTCAACAATAATTAAATTTGTTAGACTGGTAAATCATGTGGTCAATACAAAGGAGATATTGGAAAATTTTAAATAATCCATTCAGGGGCATGGCACCCGCCCATATTCTCAGAATTTATATCAACTATGTAGTGAACTTCTGATTGTCGTAGAGTGATGAATTTTGGTAGAGCGATAGGACTTGACATGCAAGCAAAGGGGAAATTAAAACTTTGAGAGTTTACTTTCAGTGGGCATGGCAACTACCCATTTTTACAGAATTAATATTAATTGTGCAGGATTATGAAATTTGGTAAAGTGGTTAGATTTCAGGTGTAAAAATAGAAAGTTGAAAGCATGAACTTTTTCATGCCCACCACTTTTCCTGATAAAAAGAATCTTTGCAAAAAGTCGTGAAATCACACCAAAAACATAAATGTTAAAAAAGGAGCCAAGTTCTTCTATATACAAAAAATCTTTCCGTAACAAGTCAGCGGTAAAAAGAAGTGAGATCTAAAAGAACGCCAACTTCTAAGTTTATTCATGTTAAATATCAAATATTTTAGGTGGAGTAATATGGAAGAACCTCAAAATTATCAGAGAAATCTGTTATTTAATGATTACTGACTTAAATTGAGTTAGTTTACTTGGTTTTTTTTATTACCTAATTATTCAATTTTAAAATGAAAACTTAACTGATAAACTATTAAAAAATACCTTGAACAGAATGGTACATTGATGAAAATTTGTATAAATATTTAATTTGACATCAGAATAAAGGATCAAACGAGTACATACAAATATCTATGACGAAAGGGTGTTTTTCTGCAGGAAAACAGAAGGTATGAAATTTTGATCATAACACCTATCCCAAGAATGGGAAGAAATTTATTAAAAATTTTTCATTTGTCAAATGCCAAATTGAATATTTATACAAATTTTCATCAATGTGCCATTCTTTTCAAGGTATTTTTTTTAATAGTTTACCAGTTTTACTAAAAAACAGTCATCTCTGGATAAAATGGACCATAACTTTTTTTTAGGATTATTGTATCGCCTTAATTTTGATGTCATTAGATTCAGAATTGAAAAATACCCTAAAATCATGTATCATTGTCCAAATTGTATCAATATAATTTTTTAATTTCGGTAAGTCAAGTCAAATAGTACTTAATTACGTGAAATTTTGCAAACAAAAAATATTTTGTACCATTTTTTTTTTTTTTTTTTTTATCAAAATTATGAGTTCAAACATTAATATTTCAAACACTATTCATTGAAAGAACTTTATTTAAAAAGGAAATGAAAGAAGGGATTTTTGGCCTTTCATGAAAACATAACAGGGCATTGTACATGTTACCGTTGTTTTTTTTTAATAATTTTTTTTCTGTTTTAAGTCAATTTTTTAGAAAATTGACCCTCCCACCTAACAGCCGCCACACAGTGGGGGACCTTGTATGGGAAAAAAACTCTCTAAACTACTGAACCGATTTTGATGAAACTTGCAGAAAATATAATTGACAGCTTGCTAAACCAAAACAAAAAATATCCGCCCACCGCCACGCCCAGTTTCTTAAAAAACTAATTTTTCGTAAAAACTAGTAAAAATTCGGATGTTGTTTAACTAAACCTTATGCAAATACATATTGGATAATCGACTATGCACTATATAGTTTTTTTTTTTTTTTTTGAAAATTCTGTATCTTGAAAACGAGTGAATGAATTTTCTTAAAATTTTGTTTAAAATTGTACTTAATAAATACTTAAAATTGGCATACCAAATTTTATTTTTAAAAATGTTTAAAAAATTTTCTATATAAATATTTTTAAGCCCACTTCAAATTGCATTTGAAGTCGAATTCGGAAGTTGCGGATTCGTTCTTTACTGGAAATTGTTGCTTACACACTACATAATCCGCCAAAAGCAACAGACCCGTCGCCGCCACACAGTGGGGGACCTTGTATGGGAAGAAACTCTCTAAACTACTGAACCGATTTTGATGAAACTTGCAGAAAGTATAATTGACAGCTTGTTAAACCAAAACAAAAAATATCCACCCACCGCCCAGTTTCTTAAGAAACTAATTTTTCGTAAAAACTAGTAAAAATTCGGATGTTGTTTAACTAAACGTTATGCAAATACATATTGGATAATCGACTATGCACAAATTTTACCACGCCCATTTTGTGGGTTTTTTTTGGCTTTTTTATATGGAGCCTTGGTTGGGTGAACTCACAACCATCTTTTTCTATTGTGCTTACACAAGCAAGCCAGTTAGACGAAATGTAAGACAATGAAAAATTATTACAGTTGCATACCTATATCGTAATTTTTTGCAACTGAATTTTGATGATGGGACGCAGTAAATTTTGATAACGAAATAATACTGCTTATCCCATTACAGAGTCATATGCCCTTGAATAAGAATTAAGATGTGACATTGCAAACTTTTTAAATAGTTCTTATTTCATAAAAGCTTTGTTATTGTTTTGATGTAAATCGTAAACAAAATTCTTAACAACTAAATAATAAAAAATGTAATATTTTGTATTTAACAAAAATGCAAGTCTAGGTTGCTTTGACGAAATCGAACCTATTACATACATACATGGATACTAGGGCAAGTTTTCAAAAAAAAATTCGGACTACAGTACCTACTCTAGAGATAATAATTTTACACAATATTACGATGATAGCGAAGTGGGTGCCGCAGTTCTGTCTGTTTGTCTTCCAGACTGTCTGTCTGTAGCTTACCCAGTCTCAACCACTGATGTGATTTTCTTCAAACAATGAAATTAAGGTTCCCATCAAAGGGCTCCTTGGAGAGGAAATTGAATTTTTTTCAATTCCTAAAATAACGGTGCCTGACATAATAACTAATAAACAGTCTGGTCTAGGTTCGATTCCAATTGACGGCAAATTTATAAATTAAAATTTAACATAAAGACTAAGCACCACTCAACGGTGTATACAGGGGGGGGGGGGGGTCACGGGGTCATGTCCCCCCCGAGAACTCAAGATTATTTTGTTGATCTGAAATAATTATTTAGTAACATGAAAGTTGGTTACTTAGAAAGCTAGTAGGATTTAGATTGTTATTTTAGAATTCAATAGAGAATTTGAATGTTGGTAACTTCAATTCAATAAGAAATTTAACACAACAACAAACTTCTCATATGATAATACATTCAAATCTTAAAATATATGCATAGGCTAGTTTCCGTTTTGAGATGACAGCCAAAACCTGTTAAACCAAACAGAAATCAAAGTGCGGAGTTGTTACCAAATTTTCACTCAGTAAAGTAAAAACTAATAGGATTTTTTAAAAAAAAGAACATTTTTTTTTCTGAAAATAAAATCTTTAAACACATTATAGAACACATACAGAAATTGTTTTGTTTGATTTCTGTATGACAAATTATTTTTAAAAGCAAAAAAGTGATAACTTTCGATTTATAGTTATTCTAACCAAAAAATATTAATGTTAACGATAAAAGACATAAATATATAAAACTATGATGAAAACCTATTACGAAAGGATTTTGTTTGCACTTATTCAATATTTACGATCGAACAATATTGTTATTGATTTGGATGTGGATTACTTTTACAAAGTAACCTATGAATCCCATAATGCAAAAGCCAATAGCTATGGTAAAGGAGATTTTTTGGAACTCCTTGCGGTGAACCGTTTGACCAGTCGGATGGAATTATTGACGAAAAGCGACTAGGCTCGTAGAATTTAACAATTTTGCCCATTATTTTTATCAAAAAGGCTTACTGGTAAGAAAGATTAGGTATATTTGATGTACATATTTATTTTGGAAGGTGCCTTTCACTTTTCTATCGGTGGCAGTCTTAGTGACATACATTTTTTCCAAATCAGAGGCATATCGAAATCACTCGTGAACTTTGTTCACACTATTCTTGAAACGCAACGAAAAAGAATCTTTGTATTCAATTATAATACGAATATGTAATGTATTTTCATCAGCGGGAGATAAATTGGCTAGGAGCATACACCAGCTCATCTGCAAAATTTGGTCGGAGGAAAGTATAACCGATGAATGGAACCTCGGTATAGTGTGCCCCATCCATAAAAAGGGAGATGTTCTGAAATATACCAACTACAGAGGAATTAGTCTCCTAAACTTCGCTTATAAAATCTTGTCGGCCATCCTGTGTGACCGCTTAAAACCTTTTGTCAACGATCTGATCGGCCCCTATCAGTGCGGTTTTAGGCCAGGCAAGTCAACCGTCGATCAAATGTTCACACTCCGACAGATTTTAGAAAAATCCTGGGAATTCCAGATCGATACACACCACCTTTTTATCGATTTTAAAGTCGCGTATGATAGCGTGAAAAGGGACGAATTATACAAAACCATGTCGAGTCTCGGCATCCCTGCCAAACTCGTCCGCCTGTGCAGGATGACGATGGAGAAATCTCGCTGCTCCGTCAAAATTGGTAAGAAGACCACCGATTCCTTTGATGTTGAGAAAGGATTGAGGCAAGGCGACGCACATGTCAACACCAGCAGTACAATCTATCAAAAGTCTGTTCAAATGCTTGCATATGCGAATGACATAGACATTGTCGGCATTTGCGAGCATTGAATCGGAGGCGGCTAGAATGGGATTGGCGGTTAATGAGGACAAGACGAAGCATATGCTGTCATCGAGAGAGGAATCTCAACATCGTCGACTCGGGCAAAATATCACTATGGACAGATATAACTTCGAAGTTGTCAAGGACTTTGTCTACCTGGGCTCCACTATTACATCGCAGAATGACATCAGTGCAGAGATCAGGCGAAGAATTACTCTTGCCAACCGCTGTTTCTTCGGTCTAAGAAAGCATTAAAGGAGTAAGGCCCTCTCTCAGAGAACCAAGGAGACTTTATACAAGACCCTAATTATCCCGGTCCTGCTCTATGGGTCAGAAGCATGGACACTGAAAGATTCGGATGAAATCTGCTAGGGTGCTTTGAGAGGAAGATTCTTCGTGTGATTTTCGGTCCGGTGTGTATCGAAGGAGTATGGAGGAGAAGATTCAACGACGAGCTATACGGGCTATACAGCGACGTTGAACTGGTCAAAAAGCTGAAAATACAGCGGCTGAGATGCCTGAGGCACGTGGAGCGTATGGTCAGCAACGCACCTGCCTGACGAGTCTTCGAATCCAACCCCGATGGGGTACGCAGCAGAGGAAGAACCCGTAACAGGTGGTGCAATCAAGTGAATGACGACATCAAAGCACTCGGTGTGCGCAACTGGAAGCGGCTAGCTAGGGACAGAGCTGGCTGGAGGGGCTTGTTAGTTGAGGCCGAAGCCCATCCTGGGCTGTGAGCGCCATCAAAAGTAAAGTAAGTAAGTAATTTATTTTAGTTTTTCCACTATTGTAAAAAGAGCAATTACCACAAGTGGTCATTTTTGAAAATCAGAGCTATTGTTCTCATTTTCAGTAGTGAATATTTATATCTATTTACTAAAATTAAGAAACAGAAAACAGTACACAGTACCTTTGATATTTTACTAATTTTTCCTGCAACTTCAATTCGCTGAAATAAAAACTTTGATAGCATTAAAATAAATTCTGAATAAAATTCAAAACAAATGATCAAGCGAATCCAAAAATTTTTTTTCCTCAGTATTTTCACAGCTAGCTTAACTGATTGTCTTTGGTCAGGCAACTGGAGATTGCTGTATGCTGTTGCTGAGGCCCTCCGAAATAAAAAATGTAACAGTCAGGAATAAAAACGAATAGCGTGTTCACTGGTCCAGCTAATGAAGGTTCTTTCGACCCAGTTGTTTATTTTAATTTTCTTTGGAACCGAAAATGAGGTAATTTTGCAAATACCAAAAAAGTGTTTTCGTCTTAAATTTGTTAATTTTTTTGTATACGTAGGTAGCTCATTTCATTTTGAATAGGCTTTGGCAGTTCGAAATATATATTTTCAACGAAATTGGCTAAATTGGCGTAGTGAAAATGTAGTTTTCGATGACTTTGGCGCATAAATCAGGCTGAATTTGACCGATGGCATCGATTATGTTGTCTTTGAGGGTCGAGGTGCTTTGCAACTTATTCGCATAGACTGCGACTTAAAAAAGCCCCACAAGAAAAAGTCCAAAGGGGTCAAATAACACGATCTTGGTGGCCAATTCACGTTGCCTCGGCGCGAGATAACGACACCATGAAACCGCTCGTGCAGAATATCGATTGTGTATTAGCCTGTGTGGCACGAAGCGTCATCCTGTTGAAACCATATATCTTCAGTGTCCTTATCATCCAATTTAGGCCACAAGAAGTTGGTGATCATCGACCTTTAGCGATCGCCGTTGACGGTGATGGCCTGGCCAGCATCATTTTCGAAGAAATACGGACCGATGACGCCTCCAGGCATCCAGCCCAAAATCCACACAAAACAGTAACTTTATTTGGATGCATTGGCACCTCGTAAATCTCGCGTGGATTAGTGTCGTCCCAAGTCCGGCAATTTTGCTTATTCACGTACCGATTCATCCAAAGATGGGCCTCATCGCTAAAGATGATTTTTCGACCAAAATTGGGATAAACTTCTAACTGCTCTAAAACATCATTTGCACGTGTTGCTCGACGCTGTAACTCACCATGATGATTTGTCTGTAGTGAATGATTAAAAGACGATATTTTGACCGAAAGTAAAAGAAACAATATGGCCGCCACGAGCTGCCAAAATCAACCCGTCCCTATTGGAAAACCCTTTAGTATAGTTAATTATGATTTTTTCGCTTTTATTTTATATAGCTACGCACAGTAAAATATATAAAAAAAAAAAATATAAGGCACTTGACTTTTAACAAATATTAGTTTGTCTTATGTTTTTTTTGCATGACCCACCCAAGAACTAAAGCTGTATACGCACCTGCCCTTGAAACCCTGGTTTATAAATTCGGTTCCCTGATCAGATGATATTTTATGTGGTACTCCGTACCTTAGAATACAACCTTCTACTAGAGCTTTAGCTATCGTGCCTGACTCTTTATTTGGGAGTGGTATAGCTTCAATAAACTTGGTCAGCTCACCTTAAATGGTGAGTATGTATTTAGATCCATCTTCAGAGTCTTCTAAAGGTCCTACTTAGTCTATGAATATTATGTCAAAACCTGATTCGGCTGTTGATATGATTGTCATTGGTTGTTTTTTCGGTTGGTTATATTTGTTTTGTTGACATACTAGGCAGTGCTTAACGAATGTCGTCACATTGTTTTGCATTCCAGTCCAAAAGTACTTTTTCTCTATATTTTGAATCATGCGGATTATACCTGCATGTTCAATGGTTGGAAGTTTGTGAAAGTCGTATAGTATTAATTTCTTCTTACAAGGATCGGTAATTTCAATAACATTACCTATGAGGTCTACCTACCTTTATATTACTTTCTTTAAACATTTCTCCTAATATATTTTTTAATTCATTAATTTTATAGTCTCGACGGCCGTCTGAGAGTTTCTTTATTTCATTTTTAGTAATATATTTTGGGGCATATTCATAGTCGCAGATATACCCAGGTTTAACTAAACTACAGTTTAAGACAATTTTGGCTCAATGAATACAGACCGATTTTAGGTACAAATTGTTGTTTTTATATTTTTATAAAGTAGTTTCATTGGTATACTATACAAATAGTTTCAAATATTTTGAGATTATAAACTTAAAAAAATAGAATCAACGTCCGAAAATTTAACAAAACCTATGTTTAACCTAGACCCAGGTCTAAAATGACTATGAATACGCCCCATTTTCTTAATTGATTTGGTTCCGCAGAGTTTTTGCACATCCCATCACAATATTTTGCCAAATAATGTCGATTGGGTTGTAGTGCTGTCCTTGGACTTCTTTAGGAGTAAACAATTCCCTGTTGGAATATACGCCAAAACTTTGTTTGGTCCTATAATTATGTCGTCCTTGAAATTAACTAAATCTTCCGTAAAATTGTCAACGATTTTTAATTCAATAACTATTAGTCCACTTTCGGGTGGTTTCAGAAGTTCTGTTATAATTTGTTCATTGGTTTGTATCTTATTATCTTTAGGTGTATTTTCATCTTTATTATCTACTTTCGACTGGGCTCTTGTTACTACACAGATATATTTATATATTATTATTCTACTAAGCGCGTCACCGGGACAGTTAGTTTTACCTGGTGAATATTCTACGTACAAATTTTATTCTTCTAGTAATAGCCTGAATTTATTTAGTCTTCTACTAGGTTCTTTTAGTGAGAACAAGTACACTAGAGGTCTGTGGTTTGTCAAAATTTTGAACTTTCTTCCGAACAAGTATGGTATGGTTTTACTGCCCACACTATAGCAAGTAATTCATTCTCAATGGTACTATAGTTTTTTTTCTGACTTATTTAGAGTTTTGCTTGCGTAAGCAATTGGCCTGTCATCGGAATTAGTTAAAACAGAATGAATTCTTCACTAAAATTTGGAAATTGTAGAACTGTAGGACTTATAAGGATTTCTTTAAGCAAATTGAATGATTTTTCGCAATCTTTATTAAAACTGAATTCAACGTCTTCTTTCAATAACCGATTTAATGGGATGTAAATGGTGGCAAAATTTTTAATGAATTTTCGATAATAATTTTCGAATGCTACGAATCTTCTTACTTCATCCGCGTTAGTAGGAGTTGGATAATTTTTCATTGCAGCCGATTTGGTGGGGTCAGGTAAAATTCCTCTGTCCGATATAAGGTGTCTTTTCGCAAGAAAGAGCATTTTCCCGGGTGTATTTTGAGATTTACTTCTCTGAGACGTTCAAAGACTTGGATCAAGTTTTTGTTGTGGTCCATTGAATTTTTAACAAAAATTATAAGATCGATAGACAAAACATCGTGAATATGTTAGTCCTGACATGGCTTTAGACATCATTCTTGAGATCTTTAAACCCATTGGTAGACGTTTTAACTGGTAGTGGACCATCCTCTGTTTGGAATACCGTTATTGGTCTACTTTTGGCGTCTAACTCCATTTGGTAGTATCCTTGACTTAAATCTAAACATGAGAAGTAAGTTGCTCCTCCGACCATATCATAGACGTCCGTTATGTTTTGTAGTGGAAATTTATCATCTTCGATTCGATCGTTAACGTGACGATAGTCGATCACCATTCGGAATTTTTGTAGACCGGTAACTGGGTCTTTCTTTTCCGGTACTATAAGTATTGGAGAATTCCATGGGGAGATGGACGGTTCTATTATGTCACCTGACAACATTTTTTTTATCTCCTCCTTTATATCTTCCTTTTCAGTATGTGGCAATCGATACGGCTTGGTATATTTCGGTGAAGATTCGTTTTTAAGTTTAATGTCTGCCTTTCCAATATGGCTATACGTAAGTTTGTCACATCTACGTGAAAAATATCTTGGAATTTTGTACATATAGCTTTAATCTCGTTTTTTTCTTCGCTATTTAATGTCTCAAAATTTATTTCGCTTAAAATTTCCTGAACTCGCTTGTTTATTGACTTATCTATATGGTTAGTAATGGGAAATAGTGATGTAAAAAGTCGTTACTTTCAGGTAATCGTTACTTTTTAAAAAGTAATCGTTACTTTGTAACGATTACTTTGATTACTTTTTTCAACAAGAAAACATCAAAAATTTGCTGTTTTGTTTTTATTGCATGAACACGATAGTTTAAGGAAAAAACAACAATGGTTAACAAAATTTAAGCTTCTTCGTGCCACGTGAACATTATTAGTGTTCTTCCCTGTATAAGGTATTGTGATTTGTGAATAAACGTCAGAATTTTGTGGTCGGCGAAGGGCATACGGACAAGTTCAGTTCTTCAAGCAAATTGTTCACATTAGAACATTGCATATGCACAATTATCTCCACCTGACGATACACAATCAGACCTTCTCATGACGACCAAAATATCATAAAGACATATTTTGCATAATAATTTCAAAACTTTTACAATTCGGCCGCATATCGAGTTTAAAGATAAAATTTTGTTTTCTGGTTTGTGCGATACATCGACTGAAAGGCGGCACTTTCTAGATCACGAATGTTAATTTTTTAAGTTTCTATTTTGCTTAATTTGAAAACTGATTTTTCATCCGATAAATCGATTGAAATGTGGCACTCTCACGAATATGCTATTTTATTGACAAACGGTTTTGTCAAATCGAGTTGGAAGATACAAATCAGTGACAAAAATATTAATTTTTACAAAAAAAAAAAATCGAAAAAAGTTTATTTTTTTTCTAAAAGAAAGTTTTTTTTTTTTTTTTTTTTTTATATTCCACGCGCGCAAAAGGGGTTATGGCTACCCTTAAAATGTTTTTAACACAGCACGAGCGATTAAGTAAGTAGGAGAGGATTTAGAAGGAGATACCGATGCACATTGGTTTTGAACGTTTGCACATCGAAATGGGAGGGGAAAGTCGAGTCAGGTAAAGCATTCCACATTCGTGTGGTGCGACTGAAGAAAGAATCTCTGTACATTACAGTACGTCCGAAGTTGGGCTCGAGGGTGAACTGATGGGCATTCCTAGAAGCGCGAGTATTACGGTTGAATTTTTTAATGGGGGGAATGCAACTGGCTATTTCACTAGAACACTGATTATAATAATAGCGATAAAATAGAGAAAGACACGAAACATTACGGCGGTGTTCGAGAGATGTAATTGTTTCTGTTATAGATCTTTCGCCTATCATTTTTAAAGCTCCCTTTTGAATTCTGTCCAACAAACTCAAGTGAGTTCTTGGAGCTCCTGCCCAAACATGAGAATTGTACTCAAGTTTTGGACGAATAAAGGCTTTGTAGATCACAGCCAGATCAGAAGGGGAAAAAAACTTCTTGCATCTACGGAGAAAACCTAAACACTTAGCAGCGTTTTTGGCGACATCAAATATGTGGTCATTCCACAAAAGGTGGTCTGTGACACACATACCGAGAACTGAGAGCTGTTCGGTTTCCTCGATGCAAGTGCCGCTCATGGATAGCGGCATTGGGGGTGGGTTTCGCTTTAACGACAGGAGACAACATTGAGTTTTAGAAGCATTAAATTCTACGCGGTTTTTGATTCCCCATTGGACAATGCTGTCGAGATCAGAATTTAATGAGCTTATCATACGCTGCCGTTCAAGTTCCACATCCGAAGGACATGGATGAGAATCTGTAAACGAATATGAGAAGCTGAGGGTACTGTCGTCAGCGAAACAGTTTAATGGATTAGAAGTTTCAGACAAAAGATCATTTATAAAAATAAGGAAGAGAGTCGGAGACAAAACGGAGCCCTGGGGCACACCAGCATTTATTTTGTGGATATCAGACTTGAAACCGTCCAATACGACTTGTATTGAACGGTCCGAAAGGTAATTTCTAATCCAACGAAGAAGAGGTTCATCGAAACCAAATGCGCGCATTTTCGATAAGAGAGCTTGGTGCCAAACTCTATCAAATGCTTTTGAAATATCAAGTGCAATAATCTTACTTTCTCCAAAACGATGTAAAGATTTGTGCCACTGTTCGGTGAGATATACCATCAGATCACCAGTGGACCTATTGCTACGAAAGCCGTACTGCCGGTCATTAAGAAGCTTTCGTTCCTCGAGATATTTCTTGAGCTGGAAATTAATCAGCGTTTCCATGACCTTGGAAAGAAGGGACGTAAGTGCAATTGGCCGATAGTTAGAGGGTGAAGAAGATACGCCTTTTTTAGGGACAGGCTGGAAAAATGCTGTTTTCCATCCACTCGGATAGAGACCAGTAGAGTAGGACAGATGGAAAAGCTTACGCAGTGGTTTTGCCAGCGTTGAAGAACACCTCTTCAGAACAATGGGAGGGATACCATCCGGGCCAGCGGATTTGTGTACATCGAGATCCTTTAGAACTCTAGCAACTGCACGAGTGCGAAAGAAGATTTGTCCCATAAAATCATTTACGCTCTCAAGTACAGGAGGAGTCATACCACTTTCTGGCAGCATCGAATTAACAGCAAACTGTGCTGCAAGCAAATTGGCTTTATCTTGCGAGCTGACAAAAGGAGTATCATTGAAGACGAGCGTTGGAACCGAGGACGAGGTGGTATTTCGTATGTTTTTTACAAATGACCAAAAATTTTTACTACCTTTGGGACATTGTAGTATTTTTTGTCGTAATTTTTGATCATGTAAAAATTTGGTTCTTCGAATATGAACGTTACAGGTCTTTCTAGCTTGTTGAAACTTTTTCCGGTTTTCCTCTGTAGGCTTGGCTTTATAACATCGGAAGCTTACTTCTCTAACCCTAATAACCTCTTTACAGCTCGAATCAAACCATGAGTTTTCTTTGGGTTTGATAGATTTCACCCTATTCGGGATAAAATTTCTCATTCCACAAAGAATCAAGTTTGTAATCATATCTGCACTGGCGTCAACATCACTATCGAGGAAGCATAGTGACCAGTTAAAGTAACCACATGAAGTTAAAGTTTGTATTTAAACAAGGGCCATATTGTGGTTGAAGCTGATAAGCCACATCATTACGTACATATATTGCGAGACCGTGGTGTAGGAAAAATAAAGGCACTAAGCTATAACCAGGTAGGCTAAATTCGGAGTAATCAGAATTTTCACCTACCTGGGTTTCACTTAGTGCCAAGACTGCTGGCCTGTTTTTTACAGTATGTACGTACACAGCACAGAAATTCTTTCTCAGCCCCCGAATGTTGCTAATATCGACCCTAAATTCACCTACCATTACGAAAAAACAAACGTTAAAAACCAAATCAGACAGTTATCTATGCTGATATTGAGTTTGGGCCCCAATAAAACTTCACAATACAAAACACTACCAGTGTTATGCCTTAGTAGTATGTATTGATCCGCCCCTGGAAACCCAAAACCAATATCAGCAATTTGTCTGATTTACTTCGACTCAATCAATTACATACATTATATGAGATGTATGTAATGACTAAGCCGAAAGCAATGTGAATGATGAGGGAAGGAGAGATAAGGAAAATTTACCGCTTGCTGATTTTAGTTTTGTGGAGCATCAGGTTCATGGGCATGGTGCACTTTTGTTGTTGTTTTTGTACACAAGCACAAGCACTGGCACTGACACTGGCACTTTCTTTTTATTGCAATTTTTTTTGTGTATTTTATTATTTTATTAGGCTATTGATTTTGATTAGGCAGGGATTTATCGATTTATTATTAAAATTTCACACTGATAAAGGTGATGGTATATGGACAGAGGTTGGTTTAATATTTTTTTTTAATTTATTTGTTGGGGTATTGGCCGCGGTAAAGTTTTCAACTTCCGACACGTCTGGTCGCGGTGGGATGCGATTCGGTACTTTGTTTTGTGAAAAAGTTATATATGTTTGTAAAAATATTTTTTTTTTTGTAAACAAATTTATCTTTTTTTCTTAGAAATAGTAGTTTTATTCTAAAAAAAAGTTTGTTTGTTTTTTTGTAAAAGTTATTTTTTTTTGTAAAAAAATAATTTTTTTTTTTGTAAGAAAGTTATATTTTTTTTTGTAAAAAGTTTTTTTTTGTAAAGATGTCATTCTTCTGCTAAAAAAAATCATTTTCTTTACTATAAAAGTTATTTCTCTTGAAGAAATTATTGAGACCGTCCCAGTTGGCTTTCTCGTATTGCCAAACGGTTCTCTTTGGGATTTTTTCTTTAACTGTGATTTGGTGGCACGAGAAATTTGCAGATATGACACAATGGTCTGATGAGCCTAGAGGAGATAATACACTAATAGTGTATTTATTCGGGTCAGAGGTAAGGAACAAGTCTAGAGTATTGGCGATTTGACCTGCAATGTCAGGAATCCGAGTAGGCTCGTCAACAAGCTGAGTCAGGTGGTTTAACTCAGCAAAAATCTCGACATACCTTCCTTCGGGTGTTGTCTGACCAGAATAGCGTAGCCACGAAGAATTGTGTACATTGAAATCGCCCGTAACAACGATTTCACTGTGCGGATAATGGGAAACAATTCTCAGGATTGAATCGGACAGCGCATCGAATTCGTTAGAAGTCGAATTACTATCCAAACTTGGGCTACGATAAATGAAACATGTATGTATGATGTGCTTATTGACGGTGCTAGGTTATATGTAGCGTAGCACGCTATAATGCTATTTAAAGCGCAGCTCGCTGATAGTATTATATAAATATATTAGAAAAAAATAAATAAATAAATAAATCGGGTGGCACAACGGCTCATGAAGAACCAGGGCCTAGTGACTAACAACTCGCAACCATTCCTGTCTGCGCCTTTCGCCAAGAATGGAAGGGACCTACAATTTTATGCCGAATCCGAACGGCTAGACGAGAAGCACTTATTCGTGACAAGTGATACTCTTGGAGGATTTGTCAATTCCTCGCAAGAGGCAGTAGCCCTGAAAAAAAACTTTTTAGTTTTTAGGTGGACGAGGCTGGGAAGCGATCCCAGACCTCCAGCGTGACAGTCGAACGCACTAACCATTACGCTACGGGCTATTACTAAATATATAAGAAGTAATATATATATATAATAGAAGTGGCAAAAGGTGCCCATATAAATGACTCAAGTCAACGTGTAAAGTGTGATCAAGAATGATTTTATTATTCAAAATTCACAACTATTTATACTTAAAAATTATCGATATATTCTTACAAATTATTGGGGACAATTCTATTACTCATTATAATTTGCTTTCTGGAGTAGTGTAGTAAAATACATTCTTTGTCATTTATAATGCATCGTCATCAAAGCGACGTCAATGCTCTCAGCTTCGTTAGTCAAAGGGGACAACGAAAATAGGTGTTATGTATCAATGCAATTGGTTGTATTGCAGAATTTATTTTATTGTGTGGATTTGTTTACATGATTATTTTTGTTTACGTTTGAATGAATTAATTAATGAATGGTTATTCTTATTACACTACAACATCTATGGATAGGTGGCACCTCTTTACTTACTTACTTATCCTGGCGCCACTGTCGCGTAAAGTTCGCGTTACGCATTCGTTACGCATCCGTTACGCATGCGTTAAGCATCCGTTACGCGTGCGTTACGCATCCGTTACGCGTGCATTACGCATCCGTTACGCATCCGTTACGCATCCGTTACGCATGCGTTACGCATCCGTTACGCATGCGTTACGCATCCGTTACGCGTACATTACGCATCCGTTACGCGTGCATTACGCATCCGTTACGCATGCGTTACGCATCCGTTACGCATGCGTTTCACATCCGTTGCGCATCCGTTACGCATGCGTTTACGCAACCGTTACGCATGCGTTACGCAACCGTTACGCATGCGTAACGAATCCGTTACGCATGCGTTACGCATCCGTTACGCGTGCATTACGCATCCAATAGGCATGCGTTACGCATCCGTTTCGCATGCGTTGCGCATCCGTTACGCATGCGTTACGTATCCATTACGCATGCGTTACGCATCCGTTACGCATGCGTTACGCATCCGTTACACATCCATTACGCATGCGTTACGCATCCATTACGCATGCGTTACGCATCCGTTACGCACGCGTTACGCACGCGTTACGCATCCGTTACGCATGCGTTACGCATACGTTACGCATGCGTTGCGCATCCGTTACGCATGCGTTACGCATCCGTTACGCATGCGTTACGCATCCGTTACGCATGCGTTACGCATCCGTTACGCATGCGTTACGCATGCGTTACGCATCCGTTACGCATCCGTTACGCATGCGTTACCTATCCGTTACGCATGCATTACGCATCCGTTACGCATGCGTTACGCATCCGTTACGCATCCGTTACGCATGCGTTACGCAACCGTTACGCATGCGTAACGCATCCGTTATGCATGCGTTACGCATCCGTTACGCGTGCATTACGCATCTAATACGCATGCGTTACGCATCCGTTACGCATGCGTTGCGCATCCGTTACGCATGCGTTACGCATCCATTACGCATGCGTTACATATCCGTTACGCATGCGTTACGCAATCGTTACGCACGCGTTAAACATCCGTTACGCATGCGTTACGCATGCGCTACGCATCCGTTACGCATGCGTTACGCAGCCGTTACGCATGCGTTACGCATCCGTTACGCATGCGTTACGCATCCGTTACGCGTGCGTTACGCATCCGTAACGCATGCGTTACGCGTTACGCATGCGTTACGCATCCGTTACGCATGCGTTTCGCATCCGTTACGCATGCGTTACGCATCCATTACGCATGCGTTTCGCATCCGTTACGCATCCGTTACGCATGCGTTACGCACGCGTTACGCATCCGTTACGCATCCGTTACGCATGCGGCATGCGTTACGCATGCGTTACGCATCCATTACGGATGCGTTACGCATCCGTTACGCATCCATTACGCATGCGTTACGCATCCGTTACGCATCCGTTACGCATGCGTTACGCATCCGTTACGCATGCGTTACGCATCCGTTACGCATGCGTTACGCATGCGTTACGCATCCGTTACGCATGCGTTACGCAACCGTTACGCAACCGTTACGCACGCGTTACGCATCCGTTACGCATGCGTTACGCATCCGTTACGCGTGCGTTACGCATGCGTTAAGCATGCGTTACGCATCCGTTACGCATGCGTTACGCATTCGTTACGCATCCGTTACGCATGCGTTACGCATCCGTTACGCATGCGTTACGCATTTCCTACGCGTGCACTACGCGTCCAATACGCATGCGTTACGCATCCGTTACGCATGCATTACGCATCCGTTACGCATGCATTACGCATCCGTTACGCATGCGTTAAGCATCCGTTACGCATGCGTGATGCATCCGTTACGGGTGCATTACGCATCCGTTACGCATGCGTTACGCATCCGTTACGCATGCGTTACGCATCCGTTACGCATCCGTTACGCATGCGTTACGCATCCATTACGCATCCGTTACGCATCTGTTACGCATGCGTTACGCATCCGTTACGCATGCGTTACGCAACCGTAACGCATGCATAACGCATCCGTTACGCGTGCATTACGCATCCAATACGCATGCGTTACGCATCCATTACGCATGCGTTGCGCATCCGTTACGCATGCGTTACGCATCCATTACGCATGCGTTACGCATCCGTTACGCATCCGTTACGCATCCGTTACGCATCCATTACGCATGCGTTACGCATCCGTTACGCACGCGTTACGCATCTGTTACGCATGCGTTACGCATCCGTCACGCGTGCATTACGCATCCAATAGGCATGCGTTACGCATCCGTTTCGCATGCGTTGCGCATCCGTTACGCATGCGTTATGTATCTATTACGCATGCGTTACGCATGGAGGTGAGAGTAGGAGTTGGTAGACAGAGGTGGATTTTGAGAAAAACCTGTGGACGCTTGTGTCCTCTTGAATGCACATAACTACCCTTTTGAACATCTATACAGCGACGTTGACCTGGTCAAAAAGCTAAAAATACAGCGGCTGAGATGGCTGGGGCACGTGGAGCGTATGGACAGCAACGCACCTGCCCGACGAGTCTTCGAATCCAACCCCGATGGTGTACGCAGCAGAGGAAGAACCCGTAACAGGTGGTGCAATCAAGTGAATGACGACATCAAAGCACTCGGTGTGCGCAACTGGAAGCGGCTAGCTAGGAACAGAGCTGGCTGGAGGGGCTTGTTAGTTGAGGCCGAAGCCCATACTGGGCTGTGAGCGCCATCAAAAGTAAAGTAAGTAAGTAATGTATTTTAGTTTTTTACTATTGTAAAAAGGGCAATTTACACAAGTGGTCATTTTTGAAAATCAGAGCTATTGTTTTCATTTTCAGTATTGAATATTTATATCTATTTACTAAAATTAAGAAACAGAAAACAGTACACAGTACCTTTGATATTTTACTAATTTTTCCTGCAACTTCAATTCGCTGAAATAAAAACTTTGATAGGATTAAAATAAATTCTGAATAAAATATAAAACAAATGATCAAGCGAATCCAAAAAATTTTTTTCCTTAGTATTTTCACAGCTAGCTTAACTGATTGTCTTTGGTCAGGCAACTGGAGATTGCTGTATGCTGTTGCTGAGGCCCTCCGAAATAAAAAATGTAACAGTCAGGAATAAAAAAGAATAGCGTGTTCACTGGTCCAGCTAATGAAGGTTCTTTCGACTCAGTTGTTTATTTTAATTTTCTTTGGAACCGAAAATGAAGTAATTTTGCAAATACCAAAAAAGTGTGTTCGTCTTAAATTTGTTAATTTTTTTGTATAGGTATGTAGCTCATTTCATTTTGAATAGGCTTCGGCAGTTCGAAATATATATTTTCAACGAAATTGCCTAAATTGGCGTAGTGAAATGTAGTTTTCGATGACTTTGGCGCATAAATCAGGCTGAATTCAACCGATGGCATCGATTATGTTGTCTTTGAGGGTCGAGGTGCTTTGCAACTTATTCGCAAAGTCCAAAGGGGTCAAATAACACGATCTTGGTGGCCAATTCACGTTGCCTCGGCGCGAGATAACCACACCATGAAACCGCTCGTGCAGAATATCGATTGTGTATTAGCCTGTGTGGCACGAAGCGTCATCCTGTTGAAACCATATATCTTCAGTGTCCTTATCATCCAATTTAGGCCACAAGAAGTTGGTGATCATCGACCTTTAGCGATCGCCGTTGACGGTGATGGCCTGGCCAGCATCATTTTCGAAGAAATACGGACCGATGACGCCTCCAGCCCAAAATCCACAAAAAACAGTAACTTTATTTGGATGCATTGGCACCTCGTAAATCTCGCGTGGATTAGTGTCGTCCCAAGTCCGGCAATTTTGCTTACTCACGTACCCATTCATCCAAAAATGGGCCTCATCGCTAAAGATGATTTTTCGACCAAAATTGGGATAAACTTCTAACTGCTCTAAAACATCATTTGCACGTGTTGCTCGACGCTGTAACTCACCATGATGATTTGTCTGTAGTGAATGATTAAAAGACGATATTTTGACCGAAAGTAAAAGAAACAATATGGCCGCCACGAGCTGCCAAAATCAACCCGTCCCTATTGGAAAACCCTTTAGTATAGTTAATTATGATTTTTTCTCTTTTATTTTATATAGCTACGCACAGTAAAATATGAAAAAAATAAATATAAGGCACTTGACTTTTAACAAATATTAGTTTGTGTTATTTTTTTTTTGCATGACCCCCCCCCCAAGAACTAAAGCTGTATACGCCCCTGGCACCACTAATAAGGAATCTGATGATTGGTGTGGCAGCCATGAAATTGCAATAATTCCAGCCAAATACAATGTTGGTATCCCACTCAAGTGGTTTTTGAACATTCAAACATTCATAAATAATATAAATGACGGAGCGAAAGCTATGTAGCCTAACTGCGAGTGTGTTATCACACAAAAAAACCCAATTGAATGAAATAAATTCTTGACCAGTGTCAAATCTTTCATACATTCTCCCACCTTACAATTGTCCAACGAATTGGTGGCTTGTAAATCGTGTACGGAGAAAAGAGAAAGATACCGAATGATCAGCAACCAACTAGTTAAAATGCTAGTTGTCTCAATATGCAATTTATAGAGACAAAAACCCTACATTGGATGTGCATGATCAGGTGACCTCGGAGGCGCAATGCGTAGTGCATAGGCTTCAGAGGTAGCTGGTCTAGGTTTGATTCCAATTGAAGGTACTAATAATTTATAAATTAAAATTGAACATAAAGAGTAAGCACCACTAATAAGAAATCTGATGATTAGTGTGTCAGCCATGAAATTGCAATAATTCCAGCCAAATACAATGGTGGTAGCCCACTCAATTGGTTGTTGAACATTCAAACATTCATAAATAATATAAATGACGGAGCGAAAGCTATGCAGCCTAACTGCGAGTGTGTTATCACACAAAAAAACCCAATATAATAAACAGTAAGTTATTAATCTTATAAACGGCTCTAACGATTTTATTAAAAAAAAATTACAAAGCACTATAAGGACTATGATCAATAATTTGGTCCAACAACTATTACACCTGTCTTAGAACCGGGTTATTGATTTTCAAAGTTATCTTTAACGGCTGCACCGATTTTGCCAACAAATTTTAAACAGGAATTTAACAGTATCTTAACAATTTAACGTGCAGAAATTTTCGAAAAAAAAAGAATTATATAGTTTTTTTTTTTTTTTTGAAAATTCTGTATCTTGAAAACGAGTGAATGAATTTTCTTAAAATTTTGTTTAAAATTGTACTTAATAAATACTTAAAATTGGCATACCAAATTTTATTTTTAAAAATGTTCAAAAAATTTTCTATATAAATATTTTTAAGCCCACTTCAAATTGCATTTGAAGTCGAATTCGGAAGTTGCGGATTCGTTCTTTACTGGAAATTGTTGCTTACACACTACATAATCCGCCAAAAGCAACAGACCCGGGTCGCCAAGCTAGTAATTAAAACCTTATGAGAATAAAAATAATCGCTAATATTGAGTTTTTTTGCTCAAAATATTTAATATCTTATTTTTCTCGCTCAGTTAATACATTTATATTACTAATAGGAATATCTTAATCCCACAAAAAAAAAAAAAAGAATCATTAAAAAATATTCAGATTTGAGTGTGAACGGATCGCTTAAAACTCACCCATATTTTTATAAATTTTTTCTAATTTCAACTTTGGCGATAAAATCCAGGCTTACATATATTTTATTTAATAAAGCGTTATCATTTTTTGATTTTACAACTAATTGACTATAAGAAACGAATAGTGAATCATAAAAATTGACACTTTCAAAGAATTGAATTTTGTCCAAGTTTGCCCCACTGTGCGCCACCAGGGACTGCAAGACTTGCATTTCTTTTATCAGCCTTAATACACCTTTCGACTCATATAATTTTTTTTTGGTTCACTTTCGTACGCCAAATCTGCTGTGGGCTCTTAGACTAAAGATAGTTTTATTGAAAGAAAAGAAAAAAACTTCGTTCGTCGCCAATTATCCTCGTCGCCAATTGTTATGACTTTAGGTCATACAAGAAAACAAATAATTTATTCTTTATAAATAACTTTATTAAAATCTAAGAACACAAGAATTGTCGTACTTTACCAAATGGAAGCCAATTTACAAGTGAGACGAAATAGAGTAGATAAGATAGAATATGTATCTCACACAATGTATCTATCTTTTATTGCCGTAGTTGTAGATGCTCATTGCCAGGGACGGCAAATTAATAGTGTTTTGCAGTTCGGCTAAGTAGTGTAATTCCTTGCTCTCAACACTATTTTTACAACCTTCAATTAAATATAATATAATTAATAAAGTGTATTTATTGAGCAAAATACCTGCTTTTAAACAAAAATTAGTAAAAGTAGATTCTTAGTTAAAAACAAAAAAATTATACCTACAGTCTGAAGACTGGTATCGACCTATAATTTCACTCTTCATTTTAATCTACTTAATAAATTTTAATTAACCAAATACAAATACACTCTGGCTCGCTAGATGAAGTAATTTTTTATTTAATAATCACATCTGCTTTTTTTTATATTCCACGCGCGCAAAAGGGGTTATGGCTACCCTTAAAATGTTTTTAACACAGCACGAGCGATTAGGTAAGTAGGAGAGGATTTAGAAGGAGATACCGATGCACATTGGTTTTGAACGTTTGCACATCGAAATGGGAGGGGAAAGTCGAGTCAGGTAAAGCATTCCACATTCGTGTGGTGCGACTGAAGAAAGAATCTGTGTACATTACAGTACGTCCGAAGTTGGGCTCGAGGGTGAATTGATGGGCATTCCTAGAAGCGCGAGTATTACGGTTGAATTTTTTAAGGGGGGGAATGCAACTGGCTATTTCACTAGAACACTGATTATAATAATAGCGATAAAATAGAGAAAGACACGAAACATTACGGCGGTGTTCGAGAGATATAATTGTTTCTGTTATAGATCTTTCGCCTATCATTTTTAAAGCTCTCTTTTGAATTCTGTCCAACAAACTCAAGTGAGTTTTTGGAACTCCTGCCCAAACATGAGAATTGTACTCAAGTTTTGGACGAATAAAGGCTTTGTTGATCACAGCCAGATCAGAAGGGGAAAAAAACTTCTTGCATCTACGGAGAAAACCTAAACACTTAGCAGCGTTTTTGGCGACATCAAATATGTGGTCATTCCACAAAAGGTGGTCTGTGACACACATACCGAGAAGTGAGAGCTGTTCGGTTTCCTCGATGCAAGTGCCGCCCATGGATAGCGGCATTGGGGGTGGGTTTCGCTGAACCGGAGTGTATGAATTAAGTTATTATGTTTGATGTCCATAAATATTTCTGCGACCAAATAAGGTATGTACCAATTGCCGCCGCCACCAAAGACCGCCGCCGCGCGCCACCGAGCCAGCGCGTGCCGCAAGTGGTTTGACGGCTATTTATTAATAAACTTTTTGTTTGCCCGATGCCAATAATTATGCAAAAAAAGGAGAAATAACAACTTTTCAACAGCAGACATAGATTTGCTGATGGAATTGGTTATGAAAAATAAGTAAATAAATTTCATAATGTATTATTGGTCCCAAACGTTGAACTTAACGGAACAATGCTGTCGTTTAACTTAAACTATAAATTGAACTCAGTTTAAGGTTTAAACGAAACTGTGAAACTGAATAAATTGTTTGTACTGAAGTTTAAACTAAAAAATCTTCCACTGTGGAACTGGAGGTAAGTATTTAAACAGATAAAAACCTTATGTTATACAAAATTACATAGAATATTTTTGGCACATTTAATTATCTGAGTATAATTTTTTACATAATTGTTAAATTCTGAACAGGTAAAGTCAAAGTTAAAGATTGTAAGTAATTCGCTTCTAATACATTTTTTCCTACATCCGACCATTTTAGAACCATTTGTGAAAATATTCTCTTAGCAAAACAATTGCGAAACACAATTTGAAAATACCTATTTGTATTCAAATAATATTCCCTATTTAAATGACAGATGTCAGGTTGTAAAAATACATTCTTTGGTAAGTTATGTAGCTTACGTTTGATTAAAATTTTAAAATCACTTTCTAATAGTTTAAGTTTAAGTTTTATTTGGCTCAATACGGCCGGCCGTTAAAATTTTATGAAATATTTTACATTATAAGTTTCTTTATTACACTTCAAACATTTTTGTAGGAATTTTAATAATTTAAAGATCTTGCAT
Organism: Melangyna quadrimaculata; assembly: GCA_949320155.1. NCBI lineage: Eukaryota > Metazoa > Arthropoda > Insecta > Diptera > Syrphidae > Melangyna > Melangyna quadrimaculata. Next base: position 370,324,706 of record OX439483.1, read on the forward strand.
ATAAGCAAATTTGGCTTGAGTAAAATTATTTATATTTCTTATGTTGGAAGGCAGATTGTTGTATGCTTGGAGTCCCATATAGAATATGCTAGCTTGGGCCCTAGATGTTCTAGTCCGGATTATGTTAAACTCTTCGATATTTCTTTGGTTATGTTGGAACACTCTTCTTTCAAGTACACTGGATTGCAAATATTCGGGGCACAAGTTGCGTTTTATTTTGAAAACAAACATCATTGCCATCATATAAAGTCTTTGACTTATGTTCAACCAATTTAGTGACTCAAGCATAAACGAGACAGGAGTAAATCGATCACACTTCACAGTATTATGCGCATGGCTTTATTTTGCAGTTTTTTGAGTCTATTTTTTTGCGTATTATTACAAAGATAGAGTATGCTCGCACAGTATTCGAAATGTGGTTTGACAGTAACATTATATACTTTTATTGCACTGTTTTTTGAAATGTTTCGGCGCGTTCTTCTTAGAACACCTAACTTTTTAGACACTTTTTTACAGATATAATCTTTGTGTTGATTGTATGATAGTTTATTATCTAAAATGATCCCGAAGTATTTAATTGACGTTATTTGTTCTATTGTTGTATTATTAATTGATATATTTTTATCTTGTTGCGGAACACTTGTGTTGATTATCATGTATTTAGTCTTGTCTGTATTAAGTATGAGTTTATTCATGTTTAACCATGTGTATATTAAATCTAGATCTTTTTGAATTTTATCTTTTAGTGTTTGTAAATCATTTCCTGCTATATAAAGCAAACCGTCGTCGGCGAACAGTACTAGCTTACAATATTTTATAACTTTTTCCATGTCGTTTAAATTTGGACTAGGTGACCTTTTAACTGGCTTAAACTTAAGATTTTAGAAATGAAAATAAATAGCGGTATTAAATGGAAGCCCTTTAATTTCTATTGTAGACATTAATATAGATCCATTATGAAATTCTGCATGACATTAATAAAAAATACAAGGTGTCCCTTAATTCGTCAATAGTATTTTAGGGCATGATTCCTGGGTGTATTCTAAAAAAAAATTGTTCTACGGGCCTATCTCCAATTTTGATATCACTTATCGGGGATTTAAGAAAAGTCTTATTTTGTTAAATCCTGACCCATGTTTAGGGTAATTGCGCTGTTAGTTAGAACATATACCAGCCTTTGTAACTGCGTTTAAATAAACTTCATATCTTTTCTCAGTCTTAAGATATTCAGTTCTTAGCCTGTTCCATTTTTCCTGCCCATATGCTAATTTTTTGACTTTGGGGTCAATTTTCTCCAAAAAATGCGTAATCAACATGGTATTTTAATAATTTTTTTGAATGTATGTAACAATACTAAAAAAAAAAGTCAGATACAAGTTTGCAGAAAAACCCATAGATTTTATGATAATTTGGAAAAACAGCGGCAGGTAAAATTAAAAAAAATGTTTTTTAGCTTTAAGCTCGAAAAGCTATGTATAAAAATTATTTGTGTGGTTTTAGATAATTTTTAAGTATGTTTTTTACTAAAACAGTTATAATGTTTGAATACATGCTAATTTTAGTAGCCACTTAAGTTGAATTCTACAAACTATCTGCAGTTGTTGCAAAATGATTTATCAGAACTATTGGAGGACATTCCATAGGTTCAACTAGCTTCATCTTATTGCTAACTTAATGGTGCTTCAGCCCAATTTGCTCGAGAGAGAGAGAAGAGTAAGCGGTAATCGTTGGATAAGAAAAAGTTAGAGCAGTTCAATGGCTTACAAGATCACCTGACCCTGCAATATTGGATGTTTTTGAATGGGGAAGAATGAAATAAATCATTAATTCAACCAAAATAGCAACTTAAAGTGAATTAGAAGAGCGCATGCTCAAAGCATTCTCAGAAGTGAGGCAGTAGCTAAAATCATTAATATCAATATCAGTGAATTACGAAAACGGGCTCTAGCATGCATACAAAATTAAAGAGGACTCATTCGAAGACCTGTTATTACTGTTTTAGTTCACACATTAAATAAAAATTATCGATAACCACACATATCATTTTTTATTCATAGCTTTTCGAGCTTAAAGATAAAAAACATTTTTTTTTTTTTTAATTTTACCTGCCGCTGTTTTTCCAAATTATCATAAAATCTATGGGTTTTTTCGGCAAACTTGTTTATAGCTTTTATTTTAAGTATTGTTACATACATTCAAAAAAATTATTAAAACATCATGTTGATTACGCATTTTTTGGAGAAAATTGACCCCTAAGTCAAAAATGGAACAGGCTAAAAACTGAATATTTTAAGACTGAGAAAAGATATAAAATTTATTAAAACCCAGTTACAAAGACTGGTATTTCTTCTAAAAATAAAGGCCTAAATGAAGTTTCTATCATTATTACTAACAGCGCAATTACCGTTAACATGGGTCAGGGTAAACCAAAATAAGACTTTTCTTAAACCCCCGATAAATGATATCAAAATTGAAGATAGGCCCTTACTGTAGAACAATTTTGTTCTTAGAATACACCCAAGAATCATGCCCTAAAATACTATTGACGAATTAAGGGACACCCTGTATAGTGTTTTGGCTTACGGGGTACAGTCTGAAAAGCTTTTTTTCAACAGTACGAAAGGGTATTTTTATGGATTATATTTTTATGGCTAATTTGCAAATGTATGTGAATTTGATTATTGAAATGTGTTTTTAAATTAATTAGTTAAAATTGAAAAAAAAAAATGGTCTCCCATATTTTTATGGCGCTTACTGAATCTAGGCTGGTACTTTGCGGTTGATACAAAAATAAATATTAAAAGAACGTATTTAAAAAAAAAATACTGTTCTGGTTTATAAAATACTATCATAGAAAAACATTCCCTGAAAATTTCAATTTTCTATCATTAAAACTCTAGAAGTTATTAAATTTTGAAAATTTGCGAACAAAATCCGAATTTCAAGCAAAACAAATGAAAAACCACTGGTAAAAACATGCTCGATCTTGCTCAAATTTTCAGTGATTTTTGTTTTAAGTTAAGCTAAAGGTTTGTCTCATATGTGATTACGGACAAAAAATTAAATCTTTAAACTGTTATGACATTCGTTATCAAATAAAAGTGCATTTCGAGTATATCTAGGACATAAGTACTAGACAAAACTTCATAAAGACGGCGATTTTGGCCAGACAAAAGTCACCAACTAGGGTAGAAAAAGAAAAAAGTTCTAGGTTAATAAGGGCGGGGAAACACAGATTAAACATAAAATACAAACACAGTTTTTTAACTGTCTAGGTATATATGTGTTTCTAAAAATTTAGAAGAAAAAAACAGAATTTGGAATTGTCAATAAAAATTATTAAAAACACAACAAAAAAAAATACGTATACGCCCAAGTGAACCATTGTTTTTTGTTGACGGAAGGTACTTTAAAAACTCTTATGTATTGATGAAGTAATTATGACCTACATAACATCTATGAAAATATAGTAGTTCATAAAAATGAAGTCTTGGAATGGTCTGAAGGCTCACGTGAATTGATCTTCATAAAATTTATGGACACATTTTCAAAAGCTACACAGATATGTCGTTGTTTTCGTGATTGAATGATTTATCGCACGAGTAAAATAATTGGAACAAATCTTATTTGTAGTTGCTTGTGCTTTTTTGATAATTTATTTTCCTAATTAAAACATAAAATCTCGATGGCAATGCAAAATAAAAGAAAAGTAAATGATAATGAAGACAAAGAAATTTTAATATTGAAATAACTTCTATTTTAAGTGAAGCGAATTAATATAATTAAAATAAATAGTACAGGTGACCTTAACTCCAGAAATGAGAAATCCAGATATGCCCCATATCTCTCCAGTCAGTCTTTCACATCCTATACTAAGACACAAATTTTGGTCGATATTTACCGACTCTTATAAAAACCACAGTAGAAGGATACTGTCTTCATTATTATGAAAAAAGGTGACTACGACTAATTATTTTCTATGCGCACGAATTTAAACAAATTCCCCCAGAATAATAAAATTTGTGTCAGTATGTATCCTCTTACTGCGATTTTTATAAAAGCCAGTGAATATTAGGGCTGGCCACCAGACAAGACTCAGCCAGACTTTTGTAAGTCTCGTCTTGGTCTCGTTAAAATCGAAAATTTTCAGTCTCGTCTCGGTCTCGTATAATGTAGTCTCGTCTCGATCTCAGTCTCGCATTTTTCACGAGAAAATTTGAATTTGCAGTCTAGTCCCGGTCTCGTCTCCGAAAAATATGATTTCCGGACAACCTGTTGATTTATTGGAACGAAATATTTTCGATACGTAAATATATAATTTGTTCCCCATATAGTTTGAAAAAGAGCAGAAGAAAATAAATATTCAACTGAAATTGGTTATTTAATTTATTAGACTCTCTGTAAATTTCGGTCTAAATATACAGTCTCGACGCGGTCTCGTCTCGGATCCTTAAAAGGCAGTCTCGTCTCGGTCTCGTGCGGGATGCTTAAAAGGCAGTCTCGTCTCATCTCGTCCCGGTCTCGTCATGCGAGACCGAGACCGAGACTTTTCTCGTCTCGTGGCCAGCCATAGTAATTATTGACCAAAATTCGTTTCTTAGTAGGACGTGCTAAAAGTAAATGGTTATGTAAACTCAGTTGTTCTGTTAGAATAAAATAATTATATAATATGTAAATCAAGAATAGTTACCAAGTTAATTGAAAAATCTTTTGAAATATTTCAGCGTTCATTGACATGATGAACAAACCGTTAGAGAGGTGGTAACAGCTTATAATTTTGTAAAAAAAATCAAGCCAAGCAAGTGTTTTCCGGTGTTTTTATGGTTTTTATTTATTCGATGATTATGATTTTCATTATTTTTGTTCTTAATTGTCTTTATTAGTTTTTATTACTTCGATGATATTATTTTCTTTTTCTTTATTTTTGTTCTTATTGTTTTTTTGTTTCTGCTTATCAATTAATTTTTTTACTTTCGATATACGTAGTATAGGTACGGTGACCATATTTCTGGGAGCAAAACCCGGGACACAAAGTGAACATTTTAAAAACGTAAAACAAAAATATTTGTCTTTTCCTTAATTTTTTTATTGATACATATCTACATACATACATTTTAAAAGAGAGAAAAAATAACAGAAAAACAAATGAAAAGAAACTCTTAAAATTAAAGGAACTTAAAACTTAAAATGTATTTTATTAATGAAATAATTCAGTCTTCTGTTAACAAATAAGTCTCTAACTTATTTAATGAACATTACGTAAAGCTTCATTATTTAAAACTATAAAATCATAATATTTCATTATGAAGATTAAGCCAAGCTTACAACGTACAAAATAATTGTCCTTAATACATTTGTGCTAAAAAAATATCTTATAACTGTTCGTTTTCTTTTAAATAATTTTTAAATTCATGCCAACTTAAATAACAATTATCATGGCTTTTAGAGTTTTAAAATTTACTTTGGATTTTTCGCTCAAACACATATTATTCCTTATTGAAAAAAACGCATTAGAACCTGTCAAACACAAACTGAACTCGACAATTTGTAAGAGATTTGGAAAACAAATGTTTTTTTTTTTTTGTTAATAAATGCGTAGAAATACCTACTGTCTTTTTGTTTTAAGTCCATTTATAATAGTTTCTAAACTTTACAAACAATTTACGCAAACAAACAACTGAGAGTCATTAATTCTGGTTTCGCTTTGGTTTTGGTTCACAAAAGCCAAACATGCTTCTATTTCTGGCCAGGGGTACATTACTAGGAATTACTCAACTGAATATTTCAAGTTCTTTAAAAGATCTTTCCCAGTGATTTAAATATTCGTACAAGATACATAAAATTGAAAGCTAATTTCCTTATTTATTTTGGTTAATTAATTTTATTTGAACTTGTTCAGTCTCCATTTGTCTTACTATCAAACAAAAAAAAAGACATTAGAAAATGTGCACATACGGGACAAATAACTAAATACGGGACACTTGTACGTCCTGGGTTTCTTAAATAAAAACCCGGGACAGGCTATTGAAATACGGGACAGTCCCGGGAAACGGGAAGGATGGTCACCGTAAGTAAAGGGCAAGTTTAGGATTCGTGCAAAAAAAAAAATTTCGAGATAATAATTTTCCTTAACATTACGATGATAGAGAACGCGAAAAAAGTGGGTCTCGCAATTCTGTCTGTCTGTCCGTCTGTCTGTACCTTAACCTGCAGCCAAAACGGCTGAAGCGATTTCCTACAAACATTGGACTTAAGGTTTTTATGTGATTCCCTAGAGCGGAAATTGAAATTTTTTTTGCTCACAAAATAACAGTACCTGTCATACAACCAATATACAAAAATTAAATTATTTCAAAAACGACTAACGATTTTCAAAAAAAAAATTATGAGGTACTAAAATTACTAAAATTAATATTTTGGTAGAAAAAAAAAAAAATTATAACGGTTATTAACGGTACCTGTCATACAATCGATTTTTTGGTTTTCAAATTTCTCGTTTCATACGATTTTAACCAAAATTTTTACACAAAAGGTCGATTACAATTTTAACAATTTTGAATATAAAAATTTTGGAAAAATTTTTTTTGTTGAATTTTTAATCAAATATTGATATTTTTTTTTGAAAATTCAATATCTTGAAAACGGGCTAATGATTTTTTTTTTAATTTTGTGAAAAATTGTATTTTATTAAATACTAAAAGTTGGCATACCAAATTTTATTTAAAAAAATGTTCAAGATTTTTTATATATAAAAAATTAATTTAAAAAAAACCGCTCTAACGATTTTTGAATTTTTTTTTCATAAATTTATATTTATCAAGCAAATCAGATGGCATGCTTTTTTTTGAGCTCAATCTGTTTTAGCTTTTAAAATAACTAATTTATAATAATTCAAAGTAATCATTTATATTTTAAATTGTTTATTTATATTTCATTGTTATGGAACCAATAAATATGTACATTGTCTATTTCAAGCTACGTTAAAGTTGTTAGCTTCGAGAGCAAGTTTTGTGCGATTCAGTCGTGCCCAATTTTTTATATGAATTTCTATTTTCCATTTCATAGCTCCGCATTCTTACTTGCCCTATAGGATAAGAATTGGTTTGTGTCAAAACAAATTTCGAAGTTAAATAAAAACTAACATTTCAATGATGACTCCAAAAAGTGATTTTCGACAAGACAATATTGGTCTGTTTGTCTGTGCGTTCTAATGTACCTACCTATGTACATAGACCTAGTTCCTAAGCGGTACGACGAATTACTTTCAAATTTAAAATTTAAAATTAAAATTTTGGTTAAGGCTCTTCTAAAACAGGTAGCTACCATACAAACATTTCGGTTTTATCAAGTTTTCTCAAAAACGACTTCAACAGTTTTGACTAAACTTGTTACATGAAATCTCTACAACAGTTTTAATATGACTGCATACCGGACTTTTTCCAAATAAATGCGAATAACGGAAATAAAATTATAGGATTTTTTGAGCAAGTTCCCGTTTTTTACTTGTTCAGGTATATTCTCGCATATCTAGTTATTAGCTTAGTTGATTTTATCATTATTTTACAATCCCGTACTTCTAATTCTAACTAAGTTTCACTTTTGAAATAAGTATGAATTTTTTTTTTTACGAAAAATAAAATCAAGGTAGGTAGGTAGGCAGAAATGGCGGCCACGGGCAGTCTAGCCCATAGCCCAATTAGCGCTGGAGTGCGCCGTTTTGATACCATAATGGCTAAAACAGATGTGCAGCGAGTCTGCACGCATCTCTGCATGCAGAGCTGCACACGAAACACATGTGCATAGTTTCTGACATTCATGATGGCAGCAAATTTAGAAATGGAGACATCGTGCAGCGCTGCGCTGCATGCAGACTTTGAGTGAATCGGCTCCCATAAGAACCTGTGTAATTTAATTTTGCTGCATGGAAAAAGCTGCACATCTGTTTTAGGCATAACTCGTTTGAACCTGTGGATGGAATTGAAGAGAGAGAATATGGGCATATCCTCAGGATATCCTCCCTTTTTATTTGAGTTTAGAATAGGATTTTGTTGTAGCTTTTAGCACAATCATCAGAAAGTGGATCACTCACCCAACCAGATCAGCACCCGCACCATACACAGTTAGCCCACTAGGCAGTTCGTTGGCGGGCACTGGAGCGTCCACTGATCTGATTGGATGATCATCCGGCCGCTGTGCATCACAATCCCCACCAGAACCCTAGTCCACTATCTTGTGATCATAGGGAATCGACGGAAGGTATAATGCAGAAGTAGCCGAAATTTGTCCTAGAGCCATTTCGTCGCGTTGAGAAAAGAAATCAAGTCTTTGATCTTCATTTCAGAAAGTTTGTTAATGTCGTCAAAGAATGCTCTTCCGAGTGACTGTTTTTTAGCTTTGGCCTGCTGGTCCTCACAGCTCCGACAGTGAGTATTGTGAGGTATGCCCAGCTTCGCTGAATGCTCTCCTATTGGCCAGTGTCTGCTACAGGTTGCAACTACCCTGGCTATGTCTTGCCTGGGTCTGCGTATTAGATCAATTGTTCGGTTCTTGTCATAGATGGGCCAAATCTTCCTAGATATAATACAGTTCGATAAACTGCTCCACCTACGGTTTGCTTTAGTAAGATAAATTGAGAGAATGTTGCTCTTCATAACCCCAAGCGGAATGTTGACTCTTTCTGCAAGTGAGCCATGAAGGGCTGAACCTTGCCTGGCCAGCTCGTCAGCCCGTTCATTGCCCTCATTGCCCAGTGTTCAGACCCGCAAGCTCATCCCAGCATTGCTGGACCAGTTTGGAGGATGCTGTAGCTGAATTAATAGCTTTAGCAGCCGAGCCGCTTGACTGTCTGTAATAATAGCTGCATTACGGTTCTGGTTTGGATCTGCTTTTAGTAACTTGCAAGCTTCTCTGTTTGCCAGCAATGCAGCTTGAAAGACGCTAGCAAGGTCAGGTAGCCGAAAGGACCTAGATACATTTAGAGACTCAGAGAAGATTCCTGCACCAACGCCACACTCCATCTTTGATCCAATCCTTCCTGGATGGAAATTTAACTTTGAAATCCTTACTGATACTCATTGTAGGGGTGCAGTAGTCAGTGGGAGTCGAAAACATTTCCATTAGAATCAAGTCTGTGATATTACTGTGATCATAGGGCTTGGCAAACCAAGAGTTTGATTCTTTAAGTCTTAAAGCGCTGCAAGATACTTGATATTTAATATGTAAATCAAGTGGTAGAAGGTGCAGAAAAACACTTAAGGCATCAGTCGGGCAGGATCTTATAGCCCCTGTCGTGCCAATGCTAGCAGTTCTTTGAACCTTCCTAAGTCTATCGATGTTATATTTTTTTTTTAAGTGCAGGTCAGCATACAATCGAACCGTATGTGAAGATCGGTCGTACCACGGCTGTGTACGTCCACAGGATCAACTTCGACTGAAGCCCCCACTTTTTACCAAAGGTTTTACTACAGGCATGGAATGCTAGACAGGTCTTCTTGACACTTTCTTCAATGTTCAACTTCCAATTTAATTTGGGGTTGAGAATAACACCCAAATAGTTAGCTTTAGAGGATGAATGAGAGTGTTTGGCCGTTGAGTAGGGATAGAGTAAAGGGGTGTATCTTAGTCTTGGTAGTAAATATCATCAGTTCAGTTTTGCTTTGGTTAACTCCTAGTCCACAGCTCGTGGCCCAGTTGCTGACCTTCCATAAAGCTATTTTAAATTAAACTTCCCTAGTAAACTTCCCTGACACTAATATCACCAAATCATCAGCATATGCCACCGCCTTTACTCCACATCTTTCCAAATTAACAAGAATTTTATTTATGACTAAAAGCCATAGAGGAGGGGACAGAATTTATAGTTTTTTCAATAGTGCGCACTACCTCATGCAGTGCCGTTTCGGTGGATTTGCCTTTAAGGTATGCGTGTTGAGAGTTTTTAAGTGGACATCTATCCAGGATGTCTCTAATATGGATGTCGAGAATGCGCTCTAAAGTTTTAAGCACAAAAGAGGTCAGACTAATTGGACGGAAATCCTTCGCAGATTCATGCCCTCGCCTACCGACTTTCGTGATAAAAACCACTCCTACATGTCTCCAGGACTCGGGAACATAGTTTAGAGATAAGCAACCTTTAAAAATTGTTGGGAACCGCTATCTCTTGCAGTTTCTGGAGCATAATTGGCAGTATGCCGTCCAGGCCGGAGACTTATACGATGTTGCGGCTACCTCTGAATGGGAACCGAAAATTAAGACACCGTTAATAAAAGAATAAATAAAATAATAAGAAAAGTTTATAATGAACGAACTGTGTGCCCGGGGCATCCTCATGGAGAGGAAGTTTTGTACCACCGGTTCGCGCGTAGCCTTGGGTACAGTTGTACCCTTAAGGAGTACCAGCGGATCCCTTGGGCCCCTTACATAGTTCACCTCAGGAGCACGACTTTTTAAGAGACCCAATACTGAGAACACCCGGAGCATTGGTGCTCGGCGCAGGCGTCATGCCATCCTGGGTAGTTCGAGTCAGTCGACGCAATGTCCTCACCTAAGGAGATGTCGGTTGCCTTCAAGGGACATACGTACCATGGTCGAAGATATGTTTCTGGTAGCGGACAAAGTGTCCTCTTGTCCGAAAGGAATTCCTATGAACGTTATCGGGGTCTCTGGCCAATCGAGGATGGCCCATCCCACTCTTCTTCGGGAGCATCTGGTTTCTCGCTAACCCCGTGTGGGATTTGGTTCGTATGCATGTATGGTGGATTCGTTTAAATATTTAGTTTTATTAAATTTATTCTTTAAGGAAATAAGAAAAAAACAAACAAAAAAATAAAAGTGAAAGTGAAGGGACTGAATATGTAATTCTTGTGAATGACAAATTCTGCCAAGGAATAGGAAATTAGGAAGAAAAAAGTAAGGCAGGCTCCTTGTATATAAAATCCATAGTACTCTAATGGACAACATTTTTTACGGCGACCCACTGCCTGTGGTGGCGCCACTTTAGCTCGCGGAGAAATCCATTTTTGGGAGACAATTTCCGGCGAAGACTTCCATTTTCAAGAGACTTGCATTTATCGGAGAATCGAGACTTAGGGGCCAGTTATAGCTTTCATTGAAAACCATCATTGAAAATATTAATTGTCAATTTTGAGAGAGAGAGCAAGAGAAGTGTATTTTTTTTCGATTCTAATAAGAATCAAATGGAGTAAGCGAGATTACCAATTGAAGGTTTTTTTTAAACGTCTATGATGAGAAAAAGGTGAAGAGAATGACAAAAAAATGTTCGCATCCTCTTTGATTAAATGTGCAAATTATTTTTTTTTTTCTAATTTACTGATATAATATATGCGAGAAGAACAAGAGAAGTAGAGAGTAGACATACATAATGTTAGTCGTTGTCGTCGTCGTCATCAACCTTGAAGCAAGGAATATAGTTTTTTTTGTTGTGGGAAAGAATAATGCGTATAGGTATACCTACATTCGTATATTATCAAGGGTAGGTTGATTTTAATGCGGGAAAGAAAAATATGGTCATGTTGTGTAAGTATATTTATATATTTGTATATGCCATCGTATAGGTATTATTGAGGGTAGTTTTTATATTAAATTGTCTGGCAAAGATTTCTTATTTGCCCTGAAATTTGTTGCAAGTGCAATATTTTGAGCATATTTTTTTGCGGGAAAGGAAAATATAACTAAATAGGTATAGATATATTCGTATAAATAATGAATGGTAGGTTTTATTAATATCTAAAATGGTGGATGATTTTGAGTTTGACCTGAAATTTTTTACAAGAAATTTACAATTTACTATGCCGAGGAATACCTATATAAGTTAATGACAAAAGTGAGAATTCGTATGCAAGTTGAGGTAGGTAGGTTCTTGGTGGTAGGTAGATTGTATACTTAGGTACAGAAAATAAAAACAAATTTCCTGTTTTTGGCTTGAAATTTGTTTGTTTGATTTTCAGGATAGGTAGGAGCTAGGTAGGTTTATTTGTTTTGACTTTGCATTCACAATTTATCATACGAGTAGGAATGTAGGTAGGTATGAAGGTACCTACCTAGGTAACTTTTAATTGTTTGTCACAAGAGTCTGTCAATGTGGTGGTTGAATTTCAGCCAGTGGGCGATATCATAGTGGTAAGGTAGGTTTTATAAGTCTTAGTTGTCAGATAATATTTTTTTATTTGAGTGTAGGCTAGGTTGGTACCTACCTACCTAGCAGTTTTTGAAATATATACCTTGCTACGCCATGTACCTACAACATTGTTCGTTTAATTAAAACTACCTATAGGTATGTATACTACATAAGTATGTAGCTAACATTTTTATTTTTCAAATCAACCAGAAGGCGAAAATGAATGTAAATTGCAAGATGGAGAGTGCACTGAAAATTGAATAATACACAGCTATAGGTAGGTATACACATACTTATATGTATACAGGGTGTCCGGTAATTCACCACCCATACTTTGGCATGTGATTTTTGGTCATATTCTAAGAAAAAATTGTTTTATAGTAAAGTCTGATTTTCAACTTTGACATCATTTTTTGAGGATTAAAAAAAAGGCAAACTTTGGTGTACCCTGACCCCTGTTGAGGTTAATTTCTCTGTCAGTGCTAATGGTAGGGACCTCATTTTGGACTTTTTTTTAGTTAGAAATAACTAGCCTTTAAAACTACGTTTAAGTCAAGCCAATATGTGTTTAGGGTTGCTAGATATTTAAATGGTGTTCAATTTTTCTTGCCCGCGCAAAATTTTGACTTTGAGGTCAATTTTTTATTCAAAAAATGCCTAATAACATAAAGTTATATTTTTTTTACCTGATGAACAAAACAATAATAAAAAAAACTCAATATTAAGTGCACCCAAAAACCCATACATTTTATGATACTTGGGAAAATCTAAACCAGGTAAAAAATCGAATTTTAGGTTTTTTACATACTTTTATTGCAACACCTGTTTGATTGGGTTCAAACGGTTATAACTGTCTATTTAAACTTAGCTTTGGCAAGTTTTATACCTTTTTAAGAACTACAGAAAAAAAGGCAATTTTCAAAATATAAAACCTGTATTGAGCCATATGAATTTTGTTCAGGGAGCTCTTCAAAAGATTGAGGTCAAAATTTATTTCGGCAAAGTTCAATATTAACTAATGAATTTTAGGCAAATGCCAATGAAAAATATTTTACTCAGTAAAGTTAGTGGAACTATAAGTCAATGTTTTAATGCAAAATTTGTAAAAAAAAAACAAAAATCAACTGTGGACAGGGTGAGCAAAAAACTGGTTCAAAGTAAGATTTTTTTTTCAAATTTCAAAAAATAGCCGTTACTAGAGAACTGCTATGATTCGGTATGGAAAAGTTACCATATTTCTCATAGGGTATGCCCTGGCCTTTTACCAGTTCTTGGTTTGGACCATTGCTAATGGGACACCCTGTATATGTACCTTGGTAGGTACGCCCGTCGCCAAAGGCGCTATGTTATTTAATGTGAGTCAGGGCTGAGCGTAAATACCTATATATGTATATAAATTAGTTGACTACCTCACGCTTCACTTAAAAAAAAGAAGTTATTTTAAAGATGTGGCAACCCTTAAAATTTTACTCAATTTAGGCTTATTAAAGTAAGTTTTTTTTTTGTAAAAAGTTAATTTTTTCCTTGTACAAAATTAAATTATTTTAATAGCGTTAATTTTTTTTTTTTGTAAAAAAGTTTTTTTTTTTGTAAAAAGTTGATGTTTTTTGTAAAAACGATAATTTTTGTTTGTAAAAAACTTAACTTTTTTTTGTAAAAAAGTTAATTTTTTTTTTGTACAAAAGTTAATTTTTTTCCTCAACAAATTTTAAACAAAAATTTAGGCACTTTTAAAGGCTTATTTTAATAGGTATCTAAATTTGAAAATTCTTTCCAGCAGAAATCAAGTTAGGACTTTTTAAAACTCCAATTAGAAAATTGGTAGGCGATTGTCGACCATGAACCAAACAGAGAATTTCAATGAAATTTCCCCAATTTTTAATTACCACGAGTAACGATTTAGGTAATACCTAGATGCCCTTAAGACTCAACAACATGGTCATATAGTGGTAAGTTATAAATTCAAATTTCTCACTGAAAATCCTAAATAATGGTAGCCATCATTACTATTAATTTCAAAAATCTAAACTTACACCATAAAAAGACAAAAATCAGCGAAAAATAATCATAAACATTGAATTAAAATTTGGGTAGGTCTAGGTACCTACCTACCTACAAGTTTCTACCTAGATATTAATACAAATTATATACAACCATACCTACTTTTCTAGGTTAAAATAAAAAAGCCTCATACATAGTTAACTACCTACCACGAGCCATATTCATCAAAAAACATCATCGCCATCAAACTCATAAATTATTGCATCACTCATATTTTTACCAACAGACCTAAATATCTAGAAAGCAAAAAAAACTATCTACCTACCTATTATGCCTTGACCTTCACGCGCCGCGCCGCCGTCACCATTGTCTTCTTGCACACAAGACACCCAAAGCTGTAAAAAAAAACCACCCCTTCCTCTTTAACCGCACAAAACCCAACAAACCAAGGAGAATACCCAACATTTTATTTCACACTTTTTAATTCTCTGCACCTTTGCATAGAAAAGTAACCGACAAAAAAATGTAAACCAACAAAAAACATCCCTTCTACATATTTCACTCTAACTGTTATAAATTAGGCTATTCCTTTCGTATTCTTGCAAATAATTCTCCACAAAATTCAAATGTCTCCGTGAGATAGGGTTGTGTAATTTAATGAAATTCTTTTGCCCACTGAATGAAGATGTCAGTCCATTCGACATTCACCATTGGCGTTTTTCTTTTTTGGCTCTAAATAAACCTCTGAGCGGAGGCTGAGCGATCAGAGCAGAGCTCTGAGCAGATTATGATCAGAGACCTCAGACTTATTTATGAAACACATTTGAGCACTGAACTGTCATTTCATAGGTGTGTTACTAAAATACATTTTTGTTTACCTCTTTAGATGGGCGACTGTCCTGGGAATCCATTTTTAATTTTTTGTATTTCTTTCGTCTGTCATATCACTGAAAAAAAGTGAAGTTGGCTTCGCTCAGCGTTTCGCTCGATTTGCTCGGTCATTTTATTCTGAGCTAATCGATCAAGTTCTGAGCTAGCTCAGATGGAAAAAAGAAACGCACTTTTTGAGGTCTGATATGTCTGAGCGTAAAAAAACATAGAATTTTTGTTTATCAGTTTCGTGATCTGCTCAGAGTTAAAATAGAAAAACGCCACATGATAGTACTATAGATTTCATATACAAGGTTTCACACTTTAATTCACTGCACCTTTACATGGAAAAGTAACCGACAAAAAAATGTAAACCAACAAAAAACATCCCTTCTACCTATTGCACTTTAACTGTTATAAATTAGGCTATTCCTTTCCTATTCTTGCAAATAATTCTCCACAAAATTCAAATGTCTCCGTCAGATAGGGTTGTGGAATTTAATGAAATGCTTTTGCCCACTGAATGAAGATGTCAGTCCATTCGACATTCACCATGAAAGTACTATCCTTGTATATGAAATCTATAGTACTATCATGGTGAATGTCGAATGGACTGACATCTTTATTCAGTGGGCGAAAGAATTTCATTATATTCCACAACCCTATCTCACGGAGACATTTGAACTTTGTGGAGAATTATTTGCAAGAATAGGAAAGGAATAGCCTAATTTATAACAGTTAGAGTGAAATAGGTAGAAGGGATGTTTTTTGTTGGTTTACATTTTTTTGTCGGTTACTTTTCCATGCAAAGGTGCAGAGAATTAAAAAGTGTGAAATAAAATTTTTGGAACTCTCCTTGGTTTGTTGGGTTTTCTGCGGTTAAAGAGGAAGGGATGTTTTTTTTACAGCTTTGGGTGTCTTGTGTGCAAGAAGACAACGGTGACAGCGGCGGCGCGGCGCGCGGCGCGTGAAGGTCAAGGCATAATAGGTAGGTAGATTTTTTTTTTTGCTTTCTAGATAGTCAGGTCTGTTGGTAAGAATATGAGTGATGCAATAATTTATGAGTTTGATGGCGATGATGTTTTTTGATGAGTATGGCTCGTGGTAAGTAGTTAGCTATGTATGTCGCTTATTTATTTTAACCTAGAAAAGTAGTTATGGTTGTATATAATTTGTATTAATATCTAGGTAGGAACCTGTAGGTAGGTAGGTACCTAGACCTACCCAAATTTTAAGTGAATGTTTATGATTATTTTTCGCTGCTTTTTGTCTTTTTAAGGTGTTAGTTTAGAAATTTGAAATTAATAGGAATGATGGCTACCAATATTTAGGATTTTCAGTGAGAAATTTGAACTTATAATTTACCACTATGTAACCATGTTGTTCAGTCTTAAGGGCATCTAGATATTACCTAAATCATTACTCTTGATAATTAAAAATTGGTGACATTTCTTTGAAATTCTTTGTTTGGTTCATGGTCGACAATCGCCTTCCAATTTTCTAATTGGAGTTTTCAAAAATCCTAACTTCATTTCTGCTGGAAAGAATTTTCAAATTAAGATACCTATTAAAATAAGCCTTTAAATGTGCCTAAATTTTTGTTTAACATTTATAGAGGAAAAAAATTAACTTTTGTACTTTTGTAAAATTAACGTTACCTATTAAAATAATTAAATTTTGTACAAGGAAAAAATTAACTTTTTACAAAATAAAACTAACTCTAATAAGCCTAAATGGCACACGAATTACCGGACACCCTGTATACATATAACATAAGTATGTGCATACCTACCTAGCTGTGTATAATTCAATTTTCAGTGCACTGGCCCTCTTGCAATTTACATTAATTTTCGCCTTCTGGTTGATTTGAAAAATAAAAATGTTAGCTACATACCTATGTACATACCTAAAGGTAGTTTTAATTTAACGAACAATGTTGTAGGTACAATAAGTGTAGGTAGGCATATATTTCAAAAATTGCTAGGTAGGTAGGTACATACCTACACTCAAATCAAAAAAATTAGTTGACAACTAAAACTTACCTACCCACTAGGACACTGGCTGAAATTCAACCACCACATTGACACTCTAGAGTCAAACAATTAAGTTACCTAGGTAGGTACTTACATACCTACCTACATTCCTACTCGTATGATAAATTGTGAATGAAAAGTCAAAGCCAATAAACCTACCTACCTCCTACCTACCCTAAAAATCAAACAAACAAATTTCAAGCCAAAAACAGGGAATTTGTTTTTATTTTCTGTACCTAGGTATACAACCTACCTACCACCAAGAACCTAACTGCCTCAACATTGCATACAAATTCTCACTTTTTTCATTAACTTATATAGGTATTCGTCGGCATAATAAATTTTAAATTTCTTGTAAGAAATTTCAGGTCAAACTCAAAATCATGCAATAATTTAGTTATTAATAAAACCTACCATTCATTATTTATACGAATATATTACCTATTAAGTTATATTTTCCTTTCCCGCAAAAAAATATGCTCAAAATCTTGCACTTGCCACAAATTTCATAAGAAATCTTTGCCAGACAATTTAATATAAAAACTACCCTCAATAACACCTATACAAATATACTTACGCAACATAACCATATTTTCCTTTCCCGCATTAAAATCAACCTACCCTTGATGATATACGAATGTAGGTATACCTATACGCATTATTCTTTCCCAAAAAAAAAAAAAAATATAGGTATGTAGGTATTCCTTGCTTCGAGGTTGATGACGACGACGACAACGACCAACGACGACGCAAACGACTAACATATGTCTAGTCTACTTCTCTTGTTCTTCTGACATATATAATATCAGTAAATTAAGCAAAAAAAATTACTTTGCACATTCAATCAAAGAGGATACGAACATTTTTTTGTCATTCTCTTCACCTTTTTCTCATCATAGACGTTTAAAAAAAAACCTTCGATTGGTAATCTCGCTTACTCCCTTTGATTCTTTTCAGAATCGATAAAAATACACTCCTCTTGCTCTAACTACCTAGTTTCGATTCTCTGATAAATGGAAGTCTCCCAAAAATGGAAGTCTCCGCCGAAAATTGTCTCCCAAAAATGGATTTCTCCGTGAGCTAAAGTGGCGCCACCACAGGCAGTGGGTCGCCCTTAAAATGTTTGTCCATGATAGTACTATGATTTTCTTATACAATGGTACTATGGATTTCATATACAAGGAACATCGTTTGATTAGTTTTGAAATAGTCGGAAATCCTACTCTCATTAACTGATTTATATCTTTTAAATTTTCGCCTTTTTTTTACTTTAAATTTAACTTTAAATTTTTACCCAACCCATCGATCATTTTGATATAGAACACAGCTGAGTCTTACTCTTAATGTTCCTATACCTACAAATCGAGATTTTTAGGTCGCCAAAGAAGTTTCACTTCTGCCACGAGTACTGAGTTACACGCACTATTTTTTTTTTAATAAACCAATTGCAAAAAGTAACAATACCTACTTATTTTAATTTTAATTTTTGATGCAGATTCTCGTTTTAACCTTCATACCTTAATAAATGGGTAACAAAATGAATGTTCAATGTAGGTACCTACCGACTGGAGATAAAGGTACCTACATAACTACCAATCATTTTTTTCGTTAAGAATTTTTTAATTTTTTTTTTCTTAGTTTTATCGAAATATCTTTTTAAAAATGTTTAAAAATAATATATTCTTATTTTTGATTTACAAGACCAATGTTTTTTTTAACTATTAAAACTAATGGAAATATTAATTAATTGAGGATTAATATTAATTAATTGAGGATACCTACCTACCACAATTTGTCTTACTAAAATAATTTTGAAAACATGGCTTAGATTTTGTTCGTCCTTAAGATCCGGAACATACAATAACTTCAGTGCTTATACCCATAGTTTAAACTTTTTTTTTTTCATAAAAGTTATTTTTCAACAAAAATCGAAAACAATAGTTTTGAAAGTACATAAAGGTAAACATAATAGGTACCTATACCTAGGGTGACTACCTTTCTCAAAGCCGATTTCGGTACACAAGAATTTTTGTTTTAAATCTTTGTTTAATTTATTAAATACCTAAAGCTATCATTAGTTTTTTTTTTGAATTTATTAATTTTTAAGTTACTTTTTTAAAGTGATAAGAATCAAATTGTGATTTTTTTATTCAAACGCCCCTTCTTTGTTTCCGTTACATTAACAAATAGAAAATTATTTACATACTAGCAGGTCCTGTGAGTCAGGTCTGCGCGTTAATATATCTACCCATACCTACATACATATAACGCTTCACTTTCAAAAAATAGTTATTATATAGATATGACAACCCTTAAAATGTTACCCAATTTATGCCTATTTAAGTTAATTTTTGTTTGTAAAAAAGTTAATTTTTTTTTATGAAAATGTATTTATTTTTTTAAGTTATTTTTTTCATCAATAAATTTTATACAAAAATTTAGCCACATTTAGGGCCTTATTGCGAGAGTCTACTACGAAAAAATATAGTCGACTTAAGTCGATCAGAAATTCTTGATCGAATTTAATTTTTTATCAAATAGAATAAAAATCATATATTTTCATAGTTATCTGACAGAAAAATATTTAAGAAAAAAATAATATAATAAACTGTCGTTAGATTTAAAAATAAAATATTATTTGCTTTTTTAGAAATTATTTGTTTTTTTAAGTTTATTTCAATAATCGATATATCAGACAATTTTTGCTTCAAATAAAATGTATTTCGACACGAGACACGCGTATCAATATGCGGAGAACGGTATGACACGTTTCTAAAATCGTGTCGTGAGACACTTGTAGGGTCACGTCACACGCGTTGGACGCGTCTCAATATGCGCCTAGCCTAAGTCTATTCGACTTTTGAGTAGACTCTCGCAATAAGCCCCTTAAAAGGCTAATGGGCTTAATGCGAGAGTCTATTCAGAATAGACTTAAAGTCGAATAGACTTATAGGTAGTCTATCATCGGTATTGCGAATTTCTATTAGAATCAATTTTTTTCTACTAAATAGATTTTTTTTTTTTCGATCAGGAATTTCTGATCGACTTTTGTGTATACATTTTTTTAAACCTATAATAAGAATGTATTTTAGTGAAAAAGAATATCTTCTGGTACAATATAAACTTTCATATCGTTATCCATGTTTATTGGCCTTCCTACAAGACGCTCAATCATCTAAACATGTGCTGCAATATAAAATTAGGTATCTACCATAATACATATTTTTTTAAGATTTTTATAAACTTATTATACATTCTTTAGAAATTGTGCATTTTTAAAATGCATCATAAAAATTCACTTTTTTCCAAAAGTCTTAATAGTTGATGCTGATGTATTTATTGATATTTATATAGATGTCCAACAATTTTTCAAATGTCCTTCCGTTTGCAAAAAGCTATAATGTTATATTTGGTACAAAGAAGCATTACATTCAACTGCTAAATGATTTTGCAAGTTGTTATAAAACTATTATTAAGGCTTTTAGAGAAAGTACCTACATTTTGAAAATGCACAAATCACGACTCCACCCCAAAGGAGTTAACGGAGCTACCACATTATCATAATTCATAAATATGTATGTACCTACCATAAATTTGGCGACTCCACGAAATTCACGACACGCTGAAAAGTGTTCTTTTTCGCCTTGGCACTATAATTAACCAACAAATAAATCCCCCAATCTTCCATTTCGAAATGTGAATAATATGTTTGCCAGGAAATTAACGTGACTTTGACGCTTTAGGGTCATAATTTAAGCTAACAAAAGATCTTACATAAATATTGTACACATATGTATGTGGGATCGATGAGTAATAACATAAAGCTAAGTATTTAATAAGAGTATATTATTGTATATTAGATAACGCAGATACTATACTTTCAGACCGTCGTCATGATCAAGAAGCAAAATAAACATCAGCACATTCCACTGGACGGAATACGAACTGTCACCACCGCGGCGATGAATATCAACCATACACCCACGACGATAGATAAGAATGGAACAGCAAACATACACCACCGGTCAATGCACTGAACAGATCCAAATATCCAGCAATGACAACGACCGACGAAACATGACCTAATTCAATGCATTTAAATAGCCATGCACATCGTAAGGAGGAGAACAAAACAAAAACAATGCCAAGCATACCAAATCGATTCATCAAGATTCTGCTGCTACTGGGAGGAGTGGTAGGGGTTGGCTGCCTATGGAGTTGGGCCACCAGGGCTCTTGCCTGGTATCGACTCATGCGAAGGTTGATGGTATGGGATCTTGTCTAAGCGACGGCGAAAAAACAGAGAAGAGAGTTCAAGAATAGCTACGACGACGACAAGAAGTAAGGTAACGACGCGCGATACGACGACGGCGGTCTGAAGTATATTTCTGTTTAAATTAAGTCAAAGAAAAGTAAAGTAAATAAAAACCAAAACGACTGTTTAATAAAGACAATATATTAACTATTATAGTGTATAAAAACTGTTTATATTTCTTTATATCCTACATTTGGGGGCTCAACCGGGATCTACGGGAAATTTATTTTCATATCCCAACAACTTTGAGGTAAAAGAAGTGTTAATGGTTTTTGATAAGATTCGAAAAGAGTTAAGAAGAGAAGAACTGTGTTAAGATTTGTTAAGATTGGATAAGTTGTAAAGAAGTCCCCTAGGATTCGTTAAGAAAATTGTGAAGAACTGTGTTAAGATTTGTTAAGATTGGTTAAGTTGTAAAGAATTCGTTAAGAAAAATTCGTTAAGAAAATTGTGAAGAACTGTGTTATAGGATTTGTTAAGAAAACTGTGAAGAACTTTGTCTCGTGTAAAGGATATGGATGGATGAATTAATTCAAGCCTTCACCACACGCGAATTACAGAAGTTTTTACAGCAAAAGAATTTGTCGTACCGGTACCGCCTAAAAACTGACTTGGTGGACAGGATAAGAGAGGCATTCGAAAACATTACTGAAAGCGAAGTCAGAATAGTAATAGAGAAGGGTGAAGATAACGAGATAGAAGGGGACAAAGAAGAAATTCCAAAAGCGGATCGAGAAGAAGACGAAGAAGGCGTGGACGAAGTTACGATGGCTAATGAAAGGGCCAACAATTTCGTGTTCAGGGATGTGGAGGACTCCCTGGAACACTTTTCGGGTGAAGCGGGAAAAAACTTGACGGTATGGTTAAAAGACTTCGAGGACATTGCTACAGTATGTCAGTGGAACGATATTCAAAAGTTCCTATACACAAAGCGACTGTTACGAGGGGCAGCCAGACTTGCGGTCGAGGCCAAGACGGGACTAACAAGTTATGCAGCACTGAAGGAGGTGTTGGTAACAGAGTTTCAAAAGACAAAGACCACCATCGAGGTGCACAGAGCGCTGGAAGCGCGAAAGAAAACAACCACAGAGAGTCTCCTAGAGTATCTGTACTCGATGCAGCAATTGGCAAGTGAAGGAAAAATTGATGAGGAGTCGCTGCTGGAGTATATTCGAAATGGAATCACAGATTCCATTTATAATAAAATGATCCTGTACGAAGCCACAACATTGGAAGAACTGAAGAAAAAAATGGAGAACTACCAGCAAATGAAAAGATTTATGCCAACGCAACAAGGATTCAGCAAGAGCAATAGTGGTGGCGGTAAATCATCGACGCCTCCTGGTAAAGAAGGACAGACAGGACAAACAGGACAAGGGAGACGGTGCTACAACTGCGGGTCGAAGTCGCATATAGCTACTAGTTGTCCAGATAAGGGGAAGGGAACACGTTGTTTCAAATGCAACCAGTTCGGGCATATATCACCAAATTGCCCAGTAAAGAATGAAACACCTTCGACCTCAAGAGGGATTAGTCATGTGAATCGCATCGAATCAGACGAGCGGCACATTCCAATAATTGTGAAAGGTAAGACATATTACGCTTTCGTGGACAATGGAAGCGACGTTTCGATAATCCATAAGTCATTCCAAGGGAAGATAAGTGAAGCCGAACCCCAGTTACCGGGAATGATGTTGAAAGGGTTTGGAGACAGCCCTCGGAAAACCCTAGGCTCATGTGTGTTAGAAGTGCAGGTTGGAACAGAAAAATATTTGAATCGATTTCAGGTTGTACCAGATCGGTGGATTCCAGATGAGATACTGCTCGGAAGAGATTTTTTGAGAAATGTTGAGTTAGTTATCAGCGACGGAAAAATTAGGATAGTCAAGAAGATAGACGAGGAAAAAAGTATGAAGGAAGGATACAATCTGGAGGAGAACGACATTTTTCAAATCGAATGGTGCCAGGAAAGAGACGATGATTCAAAGTGGAAAGTAGGAAACGAAGAGTACAGACAAGCAGTGAACGATATCGTAGATGCATATAGGCCGAAAAGTCTCGCAAGGTCCTGCATCGAGATGAACATTGTGTTAACAGACGATATCCCAGTTTTCCGTAAGGCACGAAGACTAGCGATTCCAGAAAGAGATGCAGTAAATAAACAGGTAAAAGAGTGGATAGATGATGGAGTCGTAGTTCCAAGTCGATCAGAGTATGCCAGCCCGATAGTCCTAGTGAAGAAGAAGGATGGAAAGTATAGACTATGCATCGATTACCGGGAGCTAAACAAGAAAATGATGAAGGACAGGTTCCCCATGACGGTCATGGAGGAAGTTTTCGAACCACTTCATGATGCAAAGGTATTTATCACTTTAGATTTAAAAGATGGATTTTTCCACGTAGATGTAGCAAAGGGCAGCAGAAAATATACGGCATTCGTAACGCCAGATGGGCAATATGAATTTCTTAAGGTACCATTTGGGCTATGTAACTCACCGGCTGCATTCCAGAGGTTCGTCAACCAAATTTTCCGGGAGCTGGTGCTACAAAAATATTTGTTGATATATGTGGACGATATCATCATATTTGCAAAGAGCGAAGACGAGGCATTGGAAAAACTGAAGGTTGTGCTAAGGGTGGCCGAGGAGTACGGATTGAAGATAAAATGGGAAAAATGTAATTTCCTATCACAGTCAGTAGAGTTTTTAGGGCATGTTATAGGTAATGGAAGCATAAAGCCATCAGAGGAGAAGGTAAAAGCAGTACAGAAGTTTCCGGTACCGACAAACGTAAAGCAGATACAAAGTTTTCTGGGACTGACTGGGTTTTTTAGGAAATTCGTCCTAAATTACTCCAGGATAGCGAAACCTTTGTCAGATCTCTTAAGAAAAGAAAATAAATTTGGGATGGGTGAAAAAGAAACGATTGCATTTAATGAACTTAAATCTTGTCTTTGCAGTGAGCCAGTTTTGAAACTATTTAATCCATGTTTGCCCACAGAACTCCATACGGATGCCAGCATAGAAGGATATGGAGGGGCGCTGCTGCAGAAAAATGATGATGTACATTTCCACCCAACGTTCTTCCTGACCAGCCGATCTGAGAGGAAATTTACAAGCTACGAACTCGAGGTACTGGCGATAATGAAGTGTTTAGAAAAACTGAGAGTGTACCTCCTAGGGATGGAGTTCACAATTATGACGGACTGCAAAGCATTCGAGGCTACGATGAAGAAGAGAGACTTATGTCCGCGAGTAGCAAGATGGGCGATCATGCTACAAGAATACACCATGAAGGTTATACACCAAGCGGGCACGTCAATGAGACACGTGGATGCGCTTAGTAGATATCCTGTTGCAATGAGAATAGAAGATGGCATCATACACCGGATAAAATCCGCACAAGGTAAAGACGAATTTTGCCAATTAATCTTTGATATAATTACAGCTGTGGGTGCGTATAAAGATTATGAAGTAAGAAGCGGATTACTATATAAGTTCGAAGGGGGTTGTCATTTATTAGTGGTCCCCAAGTCGCTTCAGAAGGAAATCATTCGTAACGCACATGCACAGGGGCACATAAGTGCGAAGAAAGTGGAGGCCATAGTAGAGCAAGACTATTATATACCGAAGCTTATGGGGTGCATAGATAACGTTTTAGCAAACTGCGTGGCGTGTATATTGGCGGCAAAGAAAAGCGGAAGGGCGCAAGGGTTCCTGCACCCAATTGAGAAGATTGACGTACCGTTACACACGCTACATATTGACCACGTTGGACCGCTTCCATCAACACACAAGTTCTATAACTACCTGTTTGTGGTGGTGGATGCGTTTACGAAGTTCACGTGGATATATCCAGTGAAGACAACGAAGTGCGAAGAGGCAATAAAACGATTAGACCTGCAGAGTGAAACATTCGGGAACCCAACCCAACTGATTTCTGATAAAGGCGCCGCGTTTACGGCAAACGCGTTCAAGGAATATTGTGACGAAAGAGGGATTCATCACGTATTAACAACAACTGGAGTACCAAGGGTCAACGGGCAGGTTGAGAGGATCAATAAAATAGTTATTGAAGTGCTGTCAAAGGTAGCAGTAGCAGACCCCACGAAATGGTTCCAACACGTAGGACAGGTCCAGCGAGCCATCAACTCAACGGTGTCACGAAGTACAAAGAGGAGTCCTTTCCAATTGATGTTTGGGGCAACCATGCGTCGAGCGGAGGATCTGGAGATAAGGAAGCTGCTAGAAGACGTTATATTGGATGATTTCGAAACGAATCGAGACGAGATGAGAAAGGCAGCAAAGGACGAGATAAGCAGAGTTCAAGCTGAGAATCAAAGAACATATAACAAAAAGCGGAAGGCGGCACATGAGTATAAGGTGAACGATCTTGTCGCCATCAAGAGAACACAGTTTGGAACTGGGCTGAAGCTACATGCCAGTTTCTTGGGACCATACGAGGTGACGAAAGTAAAGAGAAATGAAAGATATGAAGTGAAGAAAGTGGGTCAACATGAGGGGCCCAACATAACTAGCACATCGGCAGATTACATGAAGCCATGGATACAAGATGATGAGGAAGATGACGAGGAAGATGACGAGGATGACTCCGAAGATGAAGATGACATCGCCTGAGGACAGTCGATAATTCCAGGATGGCCGAATGTGGGATCGATGAGTAATAACATAAAGCTAAGTATTTAATAAGAGTATATTATTGTATATTAGATAACGCAGATACTATAATTTCAGACCGTCGTCATGATCAAGAAGCAAAATAAACATCAGCACATTCCACTGGACGGAATACGACCTGTCACCACCGCGGCGATGAATAGCAACCATACACCCACGACGATAGATAAGAATGGAACAGCAAACATACACCACCGGTCAATGCACTGAACAGATCCAAATATCCAGCAATGACAACGACCGACGAAACATGACCTAATTCAATGCATTTAAATAGCCATGCACATCGTAAGGAGGAGAACAAAACAAAAACAATGCCAAGCATACCAAATCGATTCATCAAGATTCTGCTGCTACTGGGAGGAGTGGTAGGGGTTGGCTGCCTATGGAGTTGGGCCACCAGGGCTCTTGCCTGGTATCGACTCATGCGAAGGTTGATGGTATGGGATCTTGTCTAAGCGACGGCGAAAAAACAGAGAAGAGAGTTCAAGAATAGCTACGACGACGACAAGAAGTAAGGTAACGACGCGCGATACGACGACGGCGGTCTGAAGTATATTTCTGTTTAAATTAAGTAAGTAAAGTAAATAAAAACCAAAACGACTGTTTAATAAAGACAATATATTAACTATTATAGTGTATAAAAACTGTTTATATTTCTTTATATCCTACATGTATATATATGCATATTTTCATCTTATGTCTAAAACCTAAAGGTTCATTTTTGCACTTAGTCGCACTATAGAATATTATTTTTTTAAGAAAAACTATTTATTTCATCAAAAAAAATGCAATTTTTCGTCAAACTATATTTATTTTCTAAAACTCTAGGGGAAATTTGACAATTCAGTATAAGGCTATAGTCCCGAGCTTTTATTATTCTATTTTTGAAAATCGATTCTATTTCAATAAGTCTACTGAGCAAGGCGATACTAATTTCAAGTTTGATAGAATCGCAAAAAAACGAATAGTCTTAAGTAGAATAGACTCTCGCCATAAGCCCCTAATTTTTAATAGGTAGGTACCTACATACGTATGTTAGCTTTAAAATTCTTCCCAGTAGAAATGAAGTTATGATTTTTTAAAAATCCAATTAGAAAATTGGTATCTATGCCTATACTACCTATGTATATGTATATGCGATTGTCGACGATGAACCAATCATATAATTTAAAAGGAATTTCACCGATTTTTTATTATCAAGATTAATGATTTAATAACTAGATGCCCTTAAGACTGTATACCTATCTACCATGGCGACATAGTGGTAAGTTAGAAGTTCAAATTTCTCACTGATAATAGCCTGCATCCCTAATTATTTCAAACTTCTAAACTTACCCCTTAAAAAGAAAAAAATCAACGAAAAATAATCATAAAGATTCAAATAAAAATTAAGTAGGTAAGTACCTACCTACCTACTAGGTACCTAGTACCTACCTAGATATTAATACAAATTATATACAAACATACCTATCTAGGTACTTAGATTAAAATAATAAAAAAAACGACATACCTTCAGCATGTTACATTAAAAACATCATCGCCATCAAACCCATGAATTATTGCATAACTCATATATTCTTACAACAGACCTAAATACCTATATAGAAAGCAAAAAGAACAAATCTACCTACTTGCCTTACCCTTGACCATCATGCCGCCGCCGGCCGTCGCCGTTGTCATCTTGCACACAAGGCACCCTAAGTTATAAAAACAAACTACCCCTTCCTCTTTAACCGCACATAACCCAACAAACCAAGGAGAATTCCCAAAATTTTATTTCTATCATGCCTTTTAAATCTGTGCATCTTTAGATGGCAAAGTAAATGACAATGAATGAAAATGACCCCTTCCTCTTTAACCGCACACAACCCAACAAACCAAGGAGAATTCCCAAAATATTATTTCACACTTTTTAATTCTCTGCATCTTAGGCGCCAGTTATAGTTTTCATTGAAAACCATCATTGAAAATTTTGTCTTTCAATTTTGATGCACTTATGCATATGCAAATAAAACTGATGGCGTTTTGGTAAAAAAATGATGGTTGTCAGTTATATATTTTTTTTAGTCCAAAAACTGTTTAGTTTTCTTTACAATTTTCATATAAAATCATTTTTTGTTTTTCAATGATGAAAATCGTTTTCAATGAACAGCTCAAAGTTGTTTTTTGTATGGGGAATGGAATTTTCAATGAAAGAAAGTTTCATGATAGCTATAACCAACTTGTCAGAAAATATTCCACTGTTTCACTGATTTGTGTTTCAATGATGGTTTTCAATGAAAGCTATAACTGGCGCCTTAGCAAAGTAAATGACAATATACATATGTACATAGAATTTCATTCTTCTTTTCCTTTTTATGCCTATCCCTAACAAAAACATTCAGTCTACCTATTTCACTCTAACTATTACAAATAATAGTTTTCCTTTCGTATTCTTACTAGAAATTCTTCACATAACTCAATTTTCTCCACTGTGAAATTCGATGAGATTCTTTCACAATCGATCTGAAGATGGCAGTCCATTCGACATTCACCATGATAGTACTATAGTTTCTATATACAATGATGAGTAGCAGAGACGCCTAAAAGTACACAAGAAACTATTTGAATTTGGAAAGAAATTAGAGAGGCAGTTAGAGAAGTATTAAGGTGGGGATAGTTTCATGGTCATTTCGATTGTAGGTCAGTGAAGTTCGTTGATCTCTTAATAGAATAGAAATGCTTACTGCTAAGCGAGTGGTACAAAGATGAATTGATGGAAATGGGGTGATGTGGAGTCGAACGGGGTTAACGATTTCGTTGGTAAGCTGATCATTCAAAGTCGAACCACCGAAGAAGTAACGTCTAAGAACGACATAAAAAACATTTATAAGAGGGTTGTATAATAGTGATCGGTCGTTATTGGACACTGTGCATCCCATTGTATTATTCGTTTAATTGAAATTAGTATAACGAACAAAAAGGTTGTTCGCGATTTGGATTAGAATATTGTTTTTCGTGATTTTGTGCAAATCGGGGTGAGTTAGAGAAAAAAAAGGAAGTTTAGTGAAGCCAGATTAGTAATTTTAATTTTGTTTGCTTAAGGTGAATCTTTGGCGGCTACCGTGTTATGGAACAAAGTGCTTTGTGGTGCAGAATACGAAGTTCCGGTAAAGAAGCCCTAAGGGGTTTCCCCTGCAACATTTTTGTGGAATCTATCTAGGAAAAGCCTGTGAAAGACCCAGGCACCACAAGTAACAGTTTTAGTGTTCTTTTGTGTGGAAATAAGTTCCAACCGTGAAGGGAACACATGGTTCGAAGTTGTAGACTGGTCGGTGAAAAATAATCCTCAGATTTCTCTGCCTATAAGCACCACGTTATACGGCTACTACCTAACAGATTCACCCCGCGCAAAAACACCATACAATTAAATCAAGTAACTTACCCACTTACTTGGAGAGAAGAAGCCCCTTCAGGAAACCACAATTCCCAGCCTTCCAGGATCTATTTATTACTACGTTTATTTATATTTTTGTTTATTTATTCTATTGGCGTGATAATTATTTTTTTTTTGTATCCTACTCGTAGAGAGCGGATTTTGTAATATTTTTTGATAATCATAAAAGAAGAAAATACGCCCGGTAGTGAAAATAAGCAAAGATTTGGGTGAATTTAACTAGAATTTCACAAGCATTAAATTTCGCCTTTTGTGGGTTGAAAGGTTCCTCGTGCGCCCCAATTGTTGCAACATTTTACCTTCCCCCGTTCCAGATCCCACCGACAAAGAGCTCTGTGTAGGCAGGTTTCCGGGGTTAAAGTTTGGCGTCCGGCGAGAACAAAGCCGCCGATTAGGAATAACCAGGGTAGTGGGGGGAACCTCGTGCCTTTACATTAACCATACACGGACGCATATATACTATCGATATACCGCCCGAACCGTTGCGTGTTTTTACCATCGGTCCGTTACTTCCAAATCATATTAGTTTTATATTGTTTTATTTATTTATTATTTATTATTTTTCCTATATTCTGGTTTTCATTTTGTCACCAAATTACATATTATTTTTGTATCTAACATATTTTTTTTATTATATATATTTTCTTGATAATTTTGTTTGATATTTAATTGTAGTTATTTATTTATAGAATCAAATTGGTATATACTCGTTAGCGAGCATTAGGAATTAATAGATTTTTTTTAGGTTTAGTTCCATGTTTTCTTTTTGCCTGTAGGGTCGCTTTTGAACCTCATACGATCCCTAGGGGAATGTTCTGTAAAGATAACTTTTTCTGCGAAGCACTTATGATTCTAATAAAAACTTTGTAAATCACGCTGATTTCGATGAAAACTTTTTGATTTACTGGGCTTCATAAAGGCTCAATGGCTTCGTAAAGGAAATTTCAGGGGGTTGAGTAGGGAAGGCTGAAGCCAGACGGTAAAGTATGGCTCAACGAAACCTCTAAAGTGAGACTGCAGATGTTGGGGAATCCGAAACTGAAGACCGACTGGATTCCAGGCAGGGTGGGGCAAAGGCCATGCTGTGGTGTCATCAACAGCGACCCAAAGTGTGGTAAACTATGTGGTGGGGGTGATTATGAAGATAATTTTTCAGTTTAGTGGCATGATATGTGTTTTTGCAACAGGTGAGATCCAGCAGCGTGGGCAAGACCCCCCCGATTCCGGCGAGCTTAGCCGCGCCCCAAGAGCATGCCACAGCTCACGCCGCGGAGATTCTAATCCGATCATTTTCCTTCCCCTCCACAAATTTCAACTTTATTTATTTTTTTTCTATCGATTAGCTTTCTGGTTCATTTTACCTTCCCATAGAACCTCCAGTCCCCAAGTCATCCCCAAGATTGTACCTCTCCTACCCGGTTCCTTTTTGGCCCCGCTTCCGGTCCCGACTACCTATACCCCCTCCTATTGCCTCGTTTCAACGATGAAAATGTATTAATTGCGCAATTTTTTCTTTTGTTATAACGGTATTAATATGCTCTACTGGAGCTGAAGACATGTCCCAAGGTTCCAGCGTCGCCAACCTGCTGTTCTCGCAGCCCGGAAGTGCGTCGTCATTAATAACTCCAAAGACTCAGCTGGAGATACTGTCCAGGAACCATCAGGCTTTTTCAGGAATGATGGATTACAATGTTCCTTAGATAGAACTTAACCGAGCCTTGCGGAATCTTTTATATTTTCAATTGACTGACAGAATTCCCTCCAGCCTTGTTGCTTAGCTGATGCGAGAGCTCGCTTGTAAACCTTCAGACAGTCTTTAAAGGGTTGATAACACTTATGTTTGTCGCAGATATGAAAGATTGTTCTTTTCATTTTCCTTAGATTAGATAGGTCTTCATTCCACCAAGGGGGTAGTGTTTTACGGCTATATTTTATTGGACAGGAGACCTTAAAAGCAGTGCTCATTGATGCCTCAAAAGATTTGACCTTCGACTCAAGATCTATGACCTTGTCTGGACTTAGATTCGGTATATTGCCCAGTTTAGATTTTAGAACTTGACTGAATTTCTTCCAGTCGATTCTTTTGGGATTTCTATAAGGGGATTTATTTTCGGTTTTGAAATTAATGTTGAAGAGTATCCATCTATGGTCCGAAAAAGATTTCAGAAGGGATACCCTCCAGTTCTCTACTATTATATTAATTTTGTTATTTACGATCGTAAGGTCCAGTACGTCCTCCCAGCCTTCATGATTATCCGATCTCGGAAATACAAAAGTGGGAGTGCTACCTCTGTTGCAGACCGTCAAGTTATTTTCAATAATAAAATCAAAAAGAGACTCACCTCGCTCATTGATCTCTGAACTACCCAAGAGGGTATGTCGTGCATTTGCATCATTACCAATCACAAAGTTATTCCCTTTGGC
This sequence comes from Melangyna quadrimaculata, assembly GCA_949320155.1. Taxonomy (NCBI): domain Eukaryota; kingdom Metazoa; phylum Arthropoda; class Insecta; order Diptera; family Syrphidae; genus Melangyna; species Melangyna quadrimaculata. The sequence continues at coordinate 370,356,621 of OX439483.1, forward strand.
TTTAGCTTCAGTTGTTAGGATTCGCAACTCTTCTGGCGGTGACTGCCGAGGCCAACAATAAGCTGTCTGCATTTTCATCCTCGAACCTTACACCTGTTAGGTCAGGAGTGCTAAGATTTGGACACAAAAAAGCTTTTAAGTGTTTTTTTTAGCTAAACTACAAGTTCTAGGCTTACCTTGGTCTGGGCTTGCGATTTTATAAAACAGGTCGAATTGGTGGTCTTGGAGGCCTCTTACTCTGAGTCCATTCACCCATGGTTCTTGAATAAACGCTACGTCGACGTTTTTTAATTTTTAGAACACCCTGCACAGTCAGGGCCCGGGGGCTCGCTAGGTTCAGCGACATCACCAACAACTTCGTCGATCTCGACATTGTCATTAGCTTTGTCGGGGTCTTCACCCTGACTATGGAAGATTTTTACTCAGATGTTTCTGATGCCAAACTTGAGTTTAAAATCGGCTTTCTCGAGGGCTCCCCGGCTTTCTTCGCTGATCCTCAGAAGATAAGATCCGCTGTTCTTCTGCGGTTCTTCTGCCTTAATGACTGCCCAGTCATGCATAGGAACCAGCGGATTTAGCCTCTGAAGTCCGCGGATCAGCTCCAGTCCGCTCGGCTTGATGCCCATGAAGGGCAACCAAACGCGAGCCATTGGTTGTCTAGGCATGTCCTTAGCTGGGATAAGCTTGAGCTTCAAGCCCTCCCAGTCATTGCTGATCTTAGCAACGCTTTTAGTAAGGAAATCCTTAGAGAACCCGTCCTCACACTTGATTACCCTATATCCCCTGAGCATCTCACTAGAGTCGAAACCAGGATAGGGACCCTCACTTGCCGATAAAGTGTATAAAAACATCATCTCTGAGAGCTTGGCCTCGATGAGGTTCCACACAGCCAACAGACCTTTGTTGTTTGTGGAGAGCTCATCCACAACCGATACCTGGAGATCGTCTCTGACAACTTCCGAAGCATGCGGTTGCGCTGCTCTGAGAGGTGGCATTTGTTCACTCCTACTAGAGTTGTCTAGCCTACTCTTCTTCTGCGGTTGTGTGGTCTCTTCTTGAGACCTATTCCGATTGAGGGCGTTTTCTTGTGTAGCCAGAAGACCGATATCATCTTCAACGATCTTCTGGCATATTATTTTGTCAGCGGCGTCCCTCTCATGGACCGTTCCAGCTTCCTCATTCTTGGCTATCTTGTCAAGAAAGTAGGTAGCTCTCTTGAACTGGGCCTTGAAAAGGGCGCTCGCTGATTGTCTTTTGGTTTTGTGGGATTTATTGGTGGGTTTGGAAGGTACAGGGATACTATGTCTAGTACTACCTGTGCTTCCTGAAAGTCCGGGTGGCCCATGAATACCGAGACTTCCGGTGCTCACTGAGCTACCCTTAAGGGTTTCTTGGCTAGAGGCCAAGAGTTCATCCTCTGTGTCGGCGGATGGTTCTACGTCTGTATTGTCACTATCGTCCATAGTGTAAAGCAAAAAAATTGCTGTGATTTTTATAAGAGTCGGTAAACATCGACCAAAATGTGCGTCTAAGCAGGGTATAACAGACTGACTGTTATACCTGAGCGAAACACATTCATTTATGGAGTTGAGGTCACTAATAATAATAATCGGGTGGCACAACGGCTCATGAAGAACCAGGGCCTAGTGACTAACAACTCGCAACCATTCTTGTGTGCGCCTTTCGACAGGAATGGAAGGGACCTACAATTGTATGCCGAATCCGAACGGCTAGACGAGAAGCACTTATTCGTGACAAGTGATACTCTTGGAGGATTTGTCTCGCAAGAGGCAGTAGCCCTGAAAAAAAACTTTTTAGTTTTTAGGTGGACGAGGCTGGGAAGCGATCCCAGACCTCCAGCGTGACAGTCGAACGCACTAACCATTACGCTACGGGCTACTACAGTTGAGGTCACTTGTACTTTTAAATTGGATTATATTCATTCACTCCACTTAAAACCGAAGTAATTTCAATATTTAAATTTCTTCGTCTTCATTAATATTTTTGATATTAATATTATTGATTTGTACCCTTTTTATATTCCAAATCGTATCTTAACATATAAAATTATAAAAAAGAATTTTTTTTACTGATGCGTTTTTCTGATCGATATGACCGTCCTCTAAGTACACCGTTGATGTCAGCTACATTCTAGTTACTCGGTTCCCAAACTGTGTTCCGAGGAACCCTGAGGTTCCTCAAAAGAGTTTTCGAGGTCCGCGACTTTCCCGAAGTACAAACAGTAAAAACAAAAATGTTTGCAAATTAAAATATGAATAACTTTTGCACAGATTTTTGTACAGAATAAAGCTTTTTGTACAAGTATCGTACATATCGTTTGGGTGCCCAAAGTCACGTTACAGTTTTGGGTGCCAGGTCAACGTTTTCCTTATTATTTCATCGACTAGAATCAATCAATGATGCCCTACCAATTGTTATAGAGACATTTTCTTATACTGAGGATTTTTTGTTCATTTTTTAAAGTTTCACTTATCTTTTTTTTCTGTTTTTTTAAATAAATGAATTGGTAATTTAAGTTTACATATCACTGGAACAATACTAGGAGGATCAATCTTTCTCTGCTCTTTTGCAGCCTTATTAGGAGACTTGTACTTGTAAGCTTCTGACGTCTTTTCATGACAAGTGTTCTTATAATTTTGATGCATTTTGTTATAACTTGTCGTGCCCAAATTTACTCAAAATACAGGCCAATGTCACCCCAACAATAATACCACTTTTGATAGAAAGTAAATATAATTGTTTGTTATATTGGTACATTAATAAAAGTAAAGCAAATTTGTAAAAGTATAGCCAATTTTTTCCCAGCTACACGGTTTGTGATTACAAACATGTGTGAGCTTCTCATAATTAAAAAAAAAGCTTACTTTCCAAAGGAAATTTCGAGCCACACTCACATGAAATATAAACAAAAATTTCTTTTGAAATGTGTTTGTGTTGTTTTTCATTTTTATCGTTAAGAGTTGGGGTTCCGAAACATATTTTGACCTTGTTAAGGGTTCCAAAGCTTAAAAGGTTTGGGAACCGCTGTTCTAGTTATTAGCTACGAGTGCAAGTTCATGCGATCTTAAGAAACACGGGGCTTTATTTTTCTTGAAGTTAATACAGCACTGATTCGTCATACGATTAAAAAGTGATCTTTTTGTTTACTTTGTGTTCCATATCTTTAGAAATCCTTAGGTTATTATGTGCTTACCTATAGGTTTTTAAATACTATTAGCGACGTTTTTTACATTACATTAACTTTGTCTACATAACTTCCAATGGTAAAAACAAACCACAAAGTGGAATTAATAAACCTTTAATGATAAGAATTAATATTTACAATTCAAGGTTATTGCTGTAAAATTCGATGAGTCTTACACTTCTTTAAAACAATTAGGTAAAACAAAAACATTTTCTTAAATACATTTTATTTCCAACTTTACATTCATACGTTCATATATGGCATGTGTTTTTTGTATTCTTAAAATAAATAAAATAAATGATAGTCTTAAAACTAAATGCTTTTTAAAAAACATTAAATATAAAAGTCTTATAAATTCCTAACATACATAATTAAATATACCCAAACAAACCGTGTCGACTTGCCTGAATAATATCTATACATACGTTAACCTATTCTTGTCCTTGTAATTATCCCCTTGAAAAAACATTATATAATTTATATTATAAAACTTAAAATTCCTAAAATTAGCTATTTTTTTTTTATAATTAAAGAACACTTTTTTTTCAAATTTGAATTTCTATCTAAACAATAATGATGAAACTACTATAAATGCAGAGAAAATGATACAATCCTTCACCATGATGCTCACCCAGAAATTCCAGCTAGCATTTTGAATACAAGAGGACTACGAAAGATCCTTTGGACCACAATAAATTCAAATTATACGTGAGTAGCTAGCTATACGAGTATGTATGTTCAATTAAATCTAAGTGGGAATTAAATGCGTTTATGTATGTATTTATATCTGAAGCTGTATCTTATAAATGCACATTATTGCGAATTTGTTGCTGCCATCGCAAATTCCAATTAATTAAGTTGGTGAATCGTTCACGACAGCAGCAACAAAATTGGCAGGCACGTTCTGTAAGATTTGCTACAGACCCAGACACCTCTAAGCTATATAATTATCAAACTATAAACAATATACATAAGTCTTATATCCGAAGGCTTCGTCGACGACTACCAATATTTATCCATTCGACAGGAATTGCACTATTGACGTCATAGCGTGGTGGATTACAGTTAATTAATTTTTGTGTGCGTTCGCATCGTCGACTGACGGACCAATATGCAAATCCTTCGGGACAACGATAAATCTGTCCTTCGATTCGATTTGTTTCCAAAGAGCGGCCACATTTGATGAACATAGATCCGCAGTTGTCTTCGTTAAGGGCGTAATGTCCTTCACCGGGGCAAAGGGGTATTGATGATTTCACTTCGACCTGTTGGTTGATAATTCAAAACATTGATTAAAATTGATTTCGGAATGTGTGACTGTGATAAAGTAGAAAGTAGTTAACCCGGGGTTAAGACAAGCGAGTGGAACTAGTAGCATTTGTATCATAGTGTTAGTTTTATTGATGTATGTGCGACTAGTAGCTCTCTGCGCGTTTTGTCAACTAGTATGATTTTTTAAAAATATTTCATAGAGAAAAGTATACAAATTATGGAAACTATAGAAACAAAACAAATAAATGAAAAAATACTCTACACTAGTAGGATAACTGGCAGGCTACTCGCAGGCAAAAATATTATACTATTTGGGCTACTTGTTGGCTCTCTCGTGTTCTGATACACTAACACATAAACGCTACTAGTTCTACTCGCTTGTCTAACCCTGAGGTTACACGTTGCAATACATTTTAATTTTCTTACTAACACATACAAAAACCTGATCAACTTGCTCACAAGTTGCAATACATTTTAATTTTCTTACTAACACATACAAAAACCTGATCAACTTGCTCGTCAACTGGCTTGCCATTTACGAAGCCAGTTGAGAAGCCAGTAGAGAAGACAGTGGCCTCGTTCAGACTTGTATGTAAAGCTATATGGATAGCTTTTCGTTGGAAATTGAATGCAAAATTAAATATTCTTTCTACCACAACTTCTAATGAGAGGAGGGACCAGGAATTATTAACATTTCCAAAATAGGCAACTGTCAAATATGACTGAAGGATGGCTATATGATTATGATGAAATATACAACATCTCTTAAAAATCCTAATTTTTTGAAAGTATATTTTTTTCTTGGAAAAAATGAGAGTTTTGGGGATTTCGTGACATTTGGTACATTCTGTTATCGATTTGTCAAGCCATAGACTGCCAAATTAAATTGAAAGATTGCTACGGAGATGATGCATTGAAAAACTTAAAGATATCTGAATGCGCGGGAAAAAGCGCTTTTAGCGCCTTTATGTGTAATTTTGGAACAAAATATTCCTCGTACGATGTAATTTAGTTTCTTACCTATCTGTCAACGCATGAACTGTCAAATTCCATTAAAGGATGGCTTCGATGATGATGGATTAAAAATTTTTTTTAAAAATAATTTAAAAAAAAATCGAAATTTTTGAATTAGATGAAAATCAATCCATGTTAATTTGACGCGACAGAAAAGTCTTTCAATGCATCCTTCAACGCATTGGCAGTATTGTGCGTTGACCATATCGCAAGACTTGATGCAGAATTCGACGTCATTTTTTGTTTAAGAAAAAATCGAAGTCCGATGCCAAAGCAAATTCAATAAAATTGTGTATTTAGAATCCTAGATAGGCTGTCCTAGTAAAAGCTGAACGTGACCGCAGATACTTGAAAGCAACTTGCTTACAAGTTGCCTGCCGCCTACGTCACAGCATGTTCACGTATACGAACTTGACAGTCAATCTACGTAACCAACTGGCTTGCCAGTACTGGCTCGTGTAGCGTCAGGGTAAACCCCGGGTAAGACTGGATGAACTGGACCGACTGTGTTTTGAGTAAAATATTTGATTTGAAGGAATATGCGAGAAATTAATTAGCTTAAGGAACAATAATTTACTGAATCAATAATGCAAGTTATGGTTATTCAAATATTTTGGTCGGTTTTAGAAGTTGGTTATTAGTTTAATAAAAAGACGTCTAAAAGCCGGTCGTCCAGCCGGCGCCAGCCAGCCGCGGCGTGGCGGTGTGTGAAGTTATATATATCTTTACCTACACATGTGCCAACCGATTTTATCCTACCAAATTAAAAGCAATTCAAAAGCTTCGAAAGAGGGAAAAATAAGATTCAAGAAAGTTCTAACTATTCAATTTTAGATAAGATATTTCATAGGTCGAATAATTGAGTTTAAGTGTTTTTAATTAATGTCGCATAGTTAATAAATATCTTCAGAGAATTATTAAGTGCGGTTTAAATTCGAATAGAGTAAAAAGCTACAGATTTTGTAATGCATTCCCATTTCTGACTGTTATAAGACTGTTGTTGTTAGACCTACCATATTTCTCCGTTTAATTTCATCCTCATATAACGAAGTCCTAACTGACGAACTTTGGCACTGCGGTTCCATTTTCGATGGAGTATCGCAAAGGTTTCTTCCTTCATCATAAACAGTTCCATTTGGACATTTAAACACAACTACCCCAAAGTCGTAGCTGTCTGGTTTGTTCGTACACTGGTAAAACATATCACAGCTTTTTGGATGTTTCCTAAATCCAGTTGGACAGACAAACAAATTCTGATCAGAGCTTGTGCTTGGACAGGGTGAGCTTCCATTGTTAGTGGGTGGTTTATTTGTGGGAACTTCTTCTGTGGAACCAGTAGTTATTGGTGGCTGACTAGTTGTTGGAACCTGGGTGGTCTCAGTGCTTGGCGAGTCAGTGGTAGTTATAGGTAAATTACTGGTGGTTGTGACTTCAGTAGGGGCAGTGGTGATAGTTGTGATTTCAGTTGTTGGAATTTCTGTTGTTGTGTCTGGTTTATTTGTGCTATTTAGCTCTTCTTTACCTTTTTAAGGGGATATGAACAATTCAAGCGTAAAGAAACATAATATAAGCAATAGAAAAACTTACCTATTGTTGAATTTTCCTGTGCTTCTGTCGTAGTTGTCATAGTAGATGGATTCAAAGTCGTCATCTCTGTAGTACCTGGCTGATCAGTTGATGATCCAGGTCCTGAAGTACTTCCAGATGAACACTGTCCAGATACTTGATCGGCGTAATTACATGTGTCAACTGATGTATCCCAGACAGTTCCATTTGGACAGCGGAAGCTATATATGGTGAATTTTCCATTTTGTGATGAATCAACGCATCTGTAATATCTGGAACAATCTTCCGGATCGGGGAAGAAACCTTCTTTTGTGCAATTGATATTTGGTGGCAAAGTTGTCATATCAATTGGAAAGGTTGTAGTTTCCATGTTGGTCGTAGGGTTAGCTGTCGATGTAGTCTCTGAACCGGGAGATATTGGAAAAGTTGTCGTTGGTGACTCATTGATTTCTGTAGTTGTTGTCACATAACCTGTAGTTGTAGTTGGATAACTTTGTGTTGTAGTATCTTCTTGTGTGGTTGTTGGTGTATTGGTCGTAACAGTCGTTTGTTCTTCTGTCGTGGTTGTAGGGTTTAAAGTAGTCGTCGTTCCAACGTCACTTGTTGTAGGCTCAAGGTTTTCTGTGGTGCTCATTTGACCAGCACATCTTTCAATATTCTCCATAAAGTCACAGGTTTGTTTATCTTCCCTCCAACCTGTGCCTTTTCCACATGTGAACTCATGCCGCATGAGTCCCTTGTTACCTTCATTTACACATCGGTAAAATTTCTTACAGTCGTCAGGATCGGCCATAAAGCCTTCACCGGTGCACTTCGTGCCTGGAGGTAAATTCGGAACGTTTTCTTCCTTCCCAGGAGTTGGTGTGTCTGTGGTGGAAGCTTCGGTAGTTGAGTAACCTGAGGTTGTAACATCTTGAGTTGTTGTTGGGTTAGAAGTTGTGGTTTGATCAGCTGTTGTGGTTTGTACTTGCATTGTTGTAGTTGTAAATTCAGCGGTTGAAGTTGTTTGATCGGTGGTTGTTGTTGGCTCTTTAGATGTACCTTCTTGAGGATTCGAAGAACTCGACATCGATTTGCATGTTGGATTTTCTACAGCTTCTGGATAATTACATGTTTGAACACCATCATCCCAAACCGTTCCATTGCCACAGTTGAATTCATACTTCTGGAAGCCACCTTTGCCATTATCAACACATCTATAAAATTTCTGACAGTTTTCATTGTCACCCATGTATCCCTCTTTGGTGCAACGCACGCCTGATGTTGGTTTTGATGTAGCTTGAGGTTCTGTGGAGAAGTCTGTAGAACTTGGTTGAACTGTAGTTGAATTTTCGGGAACCTTTTCTGATGCAATAGTTTCCGTTTCCATAGTTGTCGTTGGTGAAGCATTTGTTGTGTTTTCGCTTTGAACCGTTGTTGGTTCTGTTGTTGTCGGTTGCTGTGTTGTTGGTTGCGTAGTTGGTTGTTGTGTAGTTGGTTGTTCAGTAGTTGGTTGTTGTGTAGTTGGTTGTTGTGTAGTTTGTTGTTCACTAGTTGGTTGCTGTGTAGTTGGTTGTTGAGTAGTTGGTTTTTGTGTTGTTGGCTGTTCCGTTGTTTGCTGCTGCGTCGTTGGCTGTTGTGTTATTGTTTGGTCGGTTGTCTGTTGTGTCGCTGGTTTTTCAGTATTAGGACTGGATGTAGTTGTTGTTGTTGAAGATGTTGTATGTTGTACAGCTGGTCGCTTTGTAGTTGATTGTTGACCAGGACCACCCCCACCGCATGTAGAACTTTGATGGTTGCAGGTCTGCAGGTCATCGTCCCAAACCGTTCCATCACCGCATATGAACTCATATTGGCTGTAGCCACCCTTTCCACTTGTAACACATCTATAAAATTTAGAACAGTCATTTTGATCCCCCATGAAACCTTCCTTTTGGCAGATTACATTCGATGACGGTTTTTGAGTGGATGGACTATTTCCACTAGCTTCATTAGGTTTCTGAGTTGTACCCTGCTGACTAGGTGCATTTGTTGGTTTTGGGGTTGTAGTTGACGAAGCTGATGGATCTTTGGCTTCCTCTACTGTCGTCATTGGTTTCTTAGATGTTGTTGGCTGTGTCTGGGGTGGACGTGATGTTGCAGGTTTAGTTGTCGTTGATTGCCCAGAACTTTGACTTCCTGAACTTTGAGCAGGTGCTTGGCCACATTTCTCATCATTCACTGCCCAAAGGTAGTTACAGCTTTCAATCGAAGAGTCCCATACCGTACCCTTGCCGCAGTCAAATTCATACCGCTGATAACCTCCTTTGTCGTTGCTAACGCAACGATAGAATTTGGCACAATTCGACTCATGTCCCATAAAACCTTCACGTTGACATACTCCATTTTGTCCAGCTGGTGGTCCAACGGTGCTGCTTGTTGGTGGCGCTTCAATTGGTGCTGAAGTTGTTTCTATAATCAAATATAAATATATAATTAAATATGTGAATACAATATATGTAAGTTATTAACCATGTTTCTTTGTAGGGGTAAAATACTCGTGAAGAGAAGAAAATCATAATTTAGTACTACCATGCTCTCATGTCTAGCACAGATGTGCTTTATTAGCGAATTGAATTCTGTGATATGAAGTGATAATAAAGGACCTAACTGATTCATGAATATTTATCTACCTCCAAAGGAACAATATTATCGATGTGTAAACCTACCAGATCCTGAACCTTCATTAATACTGGATCCCTGGGTAGTGTTTGACGATTGGGAGTTAGAAGAAGACCCCTGATTATTACTCGATGTTTGGGTACTGTTAGATCCTTGACTGCTGCTTGAAGATTGGTTATTGCTAGATGATGACTGGTTGTTGCTGGAACCCTGTCCTGCGTTGGATGATTGATTGTTGTTAGAACTTTGATTATTAGTAGATCCTTGATTGCTGCTAGATGTTTGGTTGTTTGATGACTGATTATTTGTGCTTTGATTATTAGTATTTGATGATGATCCTTGACTGTTGCCAGAGGAACCTGACGATTGAGAGTTGTTTGAGCTTTGATTGTTATTAGATGATTGGTTGCTACTTGATGATTGATTGCTGTTTGAACTTTGGTTGTTGTTTGAAGACTGATTACCACCTGATGATTGGCTTGTGCCTGAACCACATTTGCCAATTACGGCCCATTTATGGTTACAAGCATTTGAAGTCTCATCCCAAACTGTTCCTCCACCGCAAGTAAACGGATACTTTTCAAAGCCATTTTTGCCATTGCTGACACATCGATAGAACTTTGAGCAATCATTCTCATCTCCAACAAATCCTTCTTGAGTGCATTTGCCGCCAGATCCCAGTGATCCTGACTGCTGTTGATTATTCGATGAGCCTTGATTGCTGCTACTTGATTGGTTATTGGAATTGTTTTGGTTGTCAGTAGAAGTTTGATTGCTTGAAGATCCCTGATTATTGCCAGACTGATTGCCGGAAGAAGAAGATCCTTGGTTTTGATTTTGATTGTTTGAGGATGAGCTTTGATTGTGATTCGATGAGCTTCCGGATGACTGATTGTTTGATGATTGGTTGCTTCCTGATCCTTGATTATTACTTGAACCTTGAGACTGGCTAGATGGCTTAGATGACTGATTATTAGAACTGGATGACTGGTTATTGTTCTGTTCCTGATTGCTACTCGATCCCTGGTTGTTAGAACTTGAGGTTGACGATTGGTTACTGCTTGACGATTGATTGTTGTTTGATGACTGATTGTTGTTTGATCCCTGGTTATTATTTGATCCCCCAGACTGGTTATTGGATAAACCTCCTGAAGATTGATTGATGCTCGATCCCTGATTGTTAGAATTTGAGGCCGATGACTGATTGCTGTTGGATCCCTGGTTATTATTTGATCCCCCAGATTGGTTATTGGAAGAACTTCCTGAAGACTGATTGTTTGATGAACTTGTTGATTCTGATCCCTGAGTATTATTTGAACCTTGCGACTGATTATTGGATGACTGATTACTTGAACTGGATGATTGGTTATTGTTCGATTGTTGATTGTTACTTGATCCCTGATTGTTAGAACTTGAGGTGGATGATTGGTTGCTGTTTGATGATTGATTGTTGCTTGATGACCCATTGTTGTTGGATCCGTCGTTATTATTTGATCCCCCAGACTGGTTATTGGATGAACTTCCTGAAGATTGATTGCTGCTCGATCCCTGATTGTTAGAATTTGAGGCCGATGATTGGTTGCTATTGGATCCCTGGTTATTATTTGATCCCCCAGATTGGTTATTGGAAGAACTTCCTGAAGATTGATTGTTTGATGAACTTGTTGATTCTGATCCCTGAGTATTGTTTGAACTTTGAGACTGATTGTTGGATGACTGACTACTTGAACTGGATGATTGGTTATTGTTTGATTGTTGATTGTTACTTGATCCCTGATTGTTAGAACTTGAGGGGGATGATTGGTTGCTGTTTGATGATTGACTGTTGCTTGATGATCCATTGTTGTTCGATCCGTCGTTATTATTTGATCCCCCAGACTGGTTATTGGATGAACTTCCTGAAGACTGATTGTTTGATGTACTTGTTGATCCTGATCCTTGAGTGTTGTTTGAACCTTGAGACTGATTATTCGATGACTGATTACTTGAACTGGATGATTGATTATTGCTACTCGATCCCTGATTTTCAGAACTTGAATTCGACGATTGATTGTTGGATCCCTGGTTGTTGTTTGAACCTTCAGACTGGTTATTGGATAAACCTGAGCCTGCTGTCTGATTGTTACTTGATCCTTGGTTATTGCTTGAACTTTGGCTGGTGTTTGAACCTTGACTATTGTTTGAAGCCTGAGAATGATTATTAGATGAGCCTGATGATTGATTGCTGTTTGATTCTTGGTTATTACTCGAGGATTGATTATTACTTGATCCTTGGTTACTGTTGGATCCCTGAGTTTGATTTGATGAATTTGAATTTGATTGATTGTTTCCTGATGACTGATTGCTGTTTGAGCCTTGAGATTGGTTGTTAGATGAACTTCCTGACTGGTTACTTGAGCTAGATGATTCGTTATTGTTATTGTTGCTATTTGATCCCTGAGAACTACTGGATGACTGATTATTGTTCGATGACTGATTGCTTCCAGATTGGTTATTGTTTGAACCAGAAGAACTGCCTGATGAAGACATACTAGCACATTTCTTTGATTGATCTTCGGATGGATGATTGCATGCTTGTGTTTCTTGATCCCATACAGTTCCTGGCCCACAATTGAAAGGAACTTTATCGTACCCACCATTACCGTTATCTACACACCTATAGAACTTTGTGCAGTCATTTTGATCTGCAAGATAGCTGCTCTCGGTTTCACATACTCCAACTGGATTATTAGCAGTCTGATTGGAGCTTTGAGAATTTTCGTTGTTACTATTAGATTGTTGACTGCTTCCCTGACTATTCGAAGAACCTGATTGATTTTGTGATGAGCTTGATGATGAACCAGATTGATTTTGAGATGCATTTTGGCTGCTTCCTGATGATTGTGAATTGTCGGAATTTTGGTTGCTTCCTGACTGGTTGCTGTTTGAACCTTGGTTACCAGATGAACTTTGACTAGGATTGCTAGAATTGGATTGTTGATTGCCTTGATTGTTTCCGGAACCTTGATTTTCAGATTGGTTAGAACCCTGACTGCTTGAATTTGACTGATTACTTGATGTTTGGTTATTAGATGATTGGTTGCTGGAAGATCCTAAAGATTGATTGCCTGAAGATTGATTGTTTGAAGAGTGATTGTTTGTTGAGTTATTAACTGAAGATTGTCCTGTTGACTCGCTTGTAGTTCCAGACATTCCACATTTTTGAGATTGGTCAGAATTTGGATGAATACATTGATTAGAACTACCATCCCATATAGTTCCAGGACCACAAGTGAATGGAACCTTATCAAATCCTCCGTTTTCATTATCCACACATCTGTAAAACTTGGTGCAGTTATTCTTATCTGCTAAATAAGTATTGTCCGCTTCACAATTTCCTACAGGTGTTCCTATAGAATTTGAAATTTGGCTATTTGAGGCATCCTGATTACTGGAGGTGATTGATGTGGCATTTTGATTACTTGATGAACCCGATTGGTTACTCGAAGAGTTTTGATTGGTATTGCTGTTTGAAGATCCTTGTTCATTATTTGATGAGTTTTGGTTGCTTGATGAATTGGACTGATTTCCACCACTGTTAGAGTTTTGGCTGTTGGATGAACTGGTTTGATTGTTTGAACCTTGATTATTTTCTGTGTTATTATTGTTTGAAGCGTTTTGATTTTGATTGTTAGAGTTCGATTGGTTGTTGGATTGATTGTTTGATGAGTTCTGATTGCCTGATGAATTGGATTGATTGTTTGAACTATTATTATTGCTTGATGAGCCTGATTGATTGTTTGTACTAGATGAACTCTGTTGGTTGGAAGCTCCGGATTGGTTGTTTGAAGCATTTTGGCTACCGCCACTATTTGATGAGGTTTGATTGTTAAAGCTTTGGCTGTTGGATGAACTGGTTTGATTGTTTGAACCTTGACTATTTCCTGTGTTATTATTGTTTGATGCATTTTGATTTTGATTGTTAGAGTTCGATTGGTTGTTGGATTGATTGTTTGATGAGTTCTGATTGCCTGCTGAATTGGACTGATTGATTGAACTATTATTACTGCCTGATGAGCCTGATTGATTGTTTGTACTAGATGAACTCTGTTGGTTGGAAGTTCCTGATTGGCTGTTTGAAGCATTTTGGCCACCACCACTATTTGATGAGGTTTGATTGTTTGCCGAGGATTGGCCTGTCTGGTTGTTGTTTCCACTTGTTGATGATGACGATGACTGATGACTACTTGTTGAACTCTCTGTTGATGATGAAGAAGATGATGATTGATTATTTTGACTTGAACTGGACTGCGAGGATGAAGAAGATGAAGATGAGCTTGAAGAGGATGATGAATTGCTGCTTGTTGAATTAGACCAGGAGTTCGATGACTGGGCTTTGGTTAGTTTGTCATTGTCCATTCTTGCACAACCACCACTTGCACGCACTTCTTCAATGTGATTACATGACTGTAAAGTCTCATCCCATGCTGTTCCATCGGCACAACGGAATCCAATTTTATTGTAGCCTCTTCCATGTGAAATACATCTATAAAACACAGTGCAATCTTCTGGATCTGTTAAGAATCCATCATCTTCGCATGGCAAAGGATCAACTGATCCTTCGGCAAGTGCCCTAGACGATGATGTCGACATTGAAATTATAGAAACACCACTGAGTCCAACACCAAAGTTTCGTAGTGGTGAAACTACAGTCATAATATCATTCTCATTGTCAATTTCGTTCATGTAATTTAAGCATTCTGTGCGTCCAGCTATCATTGGAGGGACACATATTTTTAGCACTTTTGAGAATATCGCACCATCTTTGCACTTGAAGGCATATGGTTTAATAAAGCTTTCCTCTTGGTTGGGAAACTGTTTTTCTTCACATCTGTAGTATAGTCGGCAATCGGTTTCATCGGCAAATAGTCCTTCACTGGGACAATTGAATTTGACTTCATCTGCAAATGAAAATTATAATTATTAATTGTGTAATTCTTTATATTACGTATGCATACTTAAATAAGAATTTTAATGTAAGAATTATCCGTTAATAAGACCGAAATTTTACCGAAAAATAACAGTAGCCGAGTTTTTTTATACTTATTATTTACTTACTTTTTTATTTTAAACGCAAAGCAAAAACAAATCAGACTATTCAGTGTTTATTTTGTTTTTGTTTTGCTAATAAAATTAAAAAGTGAGTAATTAATGAGTATGAAAAAAACTTGGCTAATTATAGCCCTGATTTTTGAAAGAGTGACTAGCAACTCAGTAAAAGTTTTCCTCGCAAACACAAACAAAATTCTCTATAATAATTTGTTTTGCGTGTAAACATTTTGCTGAGTCACTCTCTCAAAAAACACGGCTTATTATAATCGTTTCCTCCGATTTATTCGAACTGTCAAGAAGAAAATTAATTTAAAGAGTATTTATTCTTATGTGATTTTTCATTGGACGTTCGGAGTTTCTCCTTTTGACTCCTATAACGCCAAAAGATTTCGAGTAATTGTTCCGAGTACTTAATATATTCAAAGTGTTTTTCTGTTTCCGATTGTATAAAGAAGGGGACTCGGAATACCCCTACACACGTAATCTCTTTCAACGGATTATTAGTCAAATAGCAACTTGACTTATTGGCACTTTTCTCACATACACATACAATATGGCTTCTTATAACAAAAAAATAAAATTATTGGAATCAAAAATGATCCAAAATCCAATTTTTTTTTAGCTCAGAGCTTAGAAATTGTGTTTCTTTTGTCGTTCAGAGCATGATCAGAAAATTTTCAGAGCGTGCTCTGAAAAATACCTGAGATATCTGAGCAAAATCCGAGCACATCAAAAGTCAAACTATAGGAGGGCGGAATAAGGAGAAATAGATGACAAAAGTTGAAAGGACGGACGCAGTGTGATCAAGTGTAATTTTTTAAATAAATCCCATTTTAAAGAAGTAAACAATAATTAGGTATATAGAACAAAATGAGATGGTGGATGGATAAAGAACTAAATGCTCAATTTTGTTTCGAAAACAAATCAGTGCGATCAGATCATGCTCGATTCAGAAAATATTATGCTCGATATGCCCCAGCTCAGTTCTGAAACGAAAAAAGAAAAAAAAAACTATTTTTTCTGTTTCATTTTAACCGATCACTTTACTTGCATTAAATAATCAACTTTCAAAAAAATGTTATCACCCAAAATAGTTTATAGGTAGGTTTGTATTTTTATTGAATATTTTTATATGCTTTTTACTTTGTCCTCGTTAAAAAAATCAGCTCGTAAGTAAAGTACCTACACCTAAACATGCCAGTCATTCTCCTATAATCACATCGCAACATTTTGATTGATTTATTAACTCAAAGCAAAAGAAGCACTAGGTACGCATAATTTCAGTGCTTGTGAATAACAAGTATATTTGCTGTTGCAGTCTGCATTTCTTCTGCCATCTTGACAGTAGGGCCGAAAATAGCTCATCATCATTGCAAAAACAAAGGCTATAATTTTAAAAGGCATCAATTGCTGCTTCTGTATATCTGTTTCCTTTACCTCTGCTATTGGCTTCAAAGTCCCTAGCTTTATTTCGCATCTTTATAAAATGCCTCCTAAAGTAAAAAGTTTCATAGCATATTTTCATATCAATCTCTTTGTGTTCATAGTTTTGACAGATAGTTGCTACTTCTTAATTAAACGCTAAGACTGCGTCTTATAACATTGAGCTGGCATCTCCATTTGTAAAACGTTGGAAGAGCTACGAGTTATATTCCATAAATAAGTTTTTCACTGATGCGACTTCACGCGCTCTGGGGGGCATTTAAGTAAGTTCTACAACAGTCCAGTGACAGGCACTGAGCAATAACAAATTGCACTTGATTATGACCTTCACCTTGAGGACTGAAGTTGGTGGCAGCATATAGATGACTAGCCAACAAAACATCTCTAGGTACCATGCAATCAATGTAACATTCATTCGCGATTTGATGGCTAACTCTTGTCTAGATCTTCTTATAGTTCAGTCAGTAGTTTCTTTTTTTTGTTAACCTTGTTGGGGGAAACTTTGAGTGTCATCCAAAGAGACACAAGAACTGTAACCTGTTTACTCCTTGTATATGTCGGATTATTATAGCTACCATAAAATTAAATCTTAATTTAGCTTTTTTCGTACGATGGGTTAGTGAACCTGAAGAAAAAAATTTCAGGAGGTTGCATGTACTTGCTGTTTCTGAATAAATTTGAACGGATTGATTTTTTTCTATAATGTAAAATATCCGTGAGGGTGGGTCAAATTTAACGAAGTTGCTTTGATTTTGATGATATCCCGAAAAAGTGGCTCAACAAAAATGTTGTAGGAAAAATGGCTCAACATTTTAAGGTTTAACGCTATTTTTTTTTTTTATAATTTTAACTATATATGCCTGTAAGACCTCAGGTCTTTTAAATGCAATGCTTGACTTATTTAAATAGAAAATATAATTTCTGGCAAAAAGCTCTCCGACTTCTAATTGATAAAAGATACCGTTTAGAAGATAAGTTTAAGTCCTTACCAAGGGTTTAGACAAGCGAGTAGAACTAGTAGCATTTATGTGTGTTAGTGAAGGTATCTGAACACGAGAAAAGTAGAAAAAATAGTATAATATTTTGCGAGTTGCCTGCCAGTTATCCTGCTAGTGTATTATTTTACTTGTATTATTATTATTTTTATTTTTTTGATTTGTTTCCATATTTTGTTTGTTTTTTTTTTATAACCTGGGGCTTAGAAAGGCGAGTAAAACAGCTAGTACCATTTGTATCATAATGTTAGTTTTATAAATTAATGTGTAACTAGTAAAGCCCTGCGTGTTTTGTCAACTAGTATGATTTTGTAAAAACATTTCACACGGGGTTATAATTAAGGGTTCCAAGTATGTGTACACAAATTAGCGCCAAATTAAATGTCTATGCCGAACCTATCAGACCGATTTGAATCGGGTTTCGATATATCATTTTGTTATTCTCTAGAGTACTTGAGTCCACATTTATAAATAGGGCTAGTCACGAGACGAGAAAAGTCTCGATCTCGGTCAAGAATCGAGACAAGACTGGCTTTTAAGCAACTGAGACGGTGTGTATATTTTGACCGAAATTTACAGAGAGTCTAATAAATGGAAAAATCCAATTTATAATAATACTTATTTTCTTCTGCAGGTATTCGACCTACATTTAATCGATAATATTTCGTTCCAATAATCATCAGGTTGTCCGGAAATCGTATTTTTTGGAGACGATACCGAGACGAGACTTAATTATACGAGACTGAGACGAGACTGAAGATTTTCGATTTTAGCGAGACCGAGACGAGACTTACAAAAGTCTTGCAGAGTCTCGTCTCGTGGCCAGCCCTATTTATAAAGGGTTTTCCATTAAGGGTGGGTCGATTTTAAAATTGAATAAAACAAGTTATATATTAGATATCAATAAGGTTTCATCTTTATTTGAGAGCCCTATCAATAACATTATGTGTGAAATATAACATCGTTTAAATGGCCGCCGCGGCGTCGCTGGGTGGCGCGGATTCGAAAGTTGAAACCATATGTCTTCGGTGTCAATATCATCCAATTCAGGCCACAAGAAGTTGGTGATCATCGACCTATAGCGATCGCCGTTGACGGTGATGGCCTGGCCAGCATCATTTTCGAAGTAGTACGGACTGATGACGCCTCCAGCCCAAAATCCACACCTTGGCACCTCGTGAATCTTGCGTGGATTGGTGTCGTCCCAAATCCGGCAATTTTGCTTATTCACGTACCCATTCATCCAAAAATGGGCATCATCGCTAAAGATGATTTTTCGACCAAAATTAAGATCAACTTTCAACCCATTTTGATAATAGAGTTTTATCATTTGCACGTGTTTGCTCGACGCTGTAACTTACCACGATGATTTGTCTTTAGTAACTGATTAAAAGACGATATGTTGACAGAAAGTAAAAGAAACAGTATGGCCGCCACGAGCTGTCAAAATCAACCCGTCCCTATTGAAAAACCCTTAGGAAGAATTGGACAATTTTTTAGCTGTCAGTTTAGTGCTTCAAAATTACACTGTTTTTTACAGCTTTTTTCCGACTTCAATGCTATAGAGCAACAAAAATATAACATATGAAAGTTTAATATAATTTCATCTTCAGTGGCGTAGCTAGCCCTCGAGGGGCCCCGTATCAAGAATTAGTAGGGGGCCCCCTCCAAAATTACAAATTAAACAAACAAACACTTTTACAAAACAAACAAAAACACGCACAATAACAAATCCAGTATATTTAATGGTACATACATATGGTCTTTAAATAGGTACCTACATACATAAATGTAGGTGCTATAAGACTTAAAGCAACAGTAAAAAAACCCAAATAAAAACCCTTCTTGCCTTTGTTTCCGAAAATGTTTTAATCATCAAAAAGATCAACTGACAGTTCCTCATAGTATTTAGCAACCAGTTTTCCTGCTTCCTGTTTAATTTTTTTCATTTGAAAAGGATAAAAATGTTTCTAGTTGAAAAAGTTCAAATAAATTACTTAGGTCATAGAGGCTCTGAAATCTTTGTTCAGTGTGAGAAATCAATATATCTAGGCAGGAATAGTAAAAATTGACTTTGAATAAAAATTCCGGGTCTGATATTCTCTCATCTTCTGATAATTCGTCAAAGAAGCGTTTCGTTATTTTCCTTCTTTTATTTTTAAAAACAGTTGTTACCCCCCCCCCACTCATTTCCTAAATCTCTGGACTCGATAAGCAAACTTAAGAATGATTTTTGTTTTCTTAATTCTCTAAGTTTATTTAAAAGATTACTTAGTGAAATACTTGCTTTTTGTAAATCATTGGCTTTATGCTGTAAGGCTTTGGACCCATGGTTAATGATTTCGAATAAAAAAGAAAAAAACGAGACCAATACAATGAATTCGTAGCTCTCTAAATTGTTAACTATATTTTTACTTTCATCACGTTCATCTTTTTTTTTGAAACTAAATTAAGTTGGTACAAATAAAAATACCTGCCAAGAAAAGAGAATTTTTGTATTTATTAATTTTTTTTAATGTATTTCAGTTTCTTACAAACTTATCTCGGTTCGGGGCCCATGTATCTCGGGGTTCCCGTATAATTGATACGGCTGATACCGCGGTAGCTACGCCCATGGTCATCTTGTGGAGAATTTCATAACAAACAAATTTTGTATACATTTTTTTTTTCTAAGATGCATATTTCCAAAGTTATATATAGGAAAATAACAAAAACAGGGAGTAAGTTATGCGCTTTCTTGCACGTTTTGATTTTTCCTGCAAATAGCACACTTTTTTTGGCGGCAACAACCACATATTCTCGTTGTTAATATTATTTGTAATCGAATCCCACATACATATATGATACTACTATGTTACATCCACATATGCTTCAATTTGATTCTAATTTTCCTCGACTATGTTTTCGAAATTATAACGCGGAGTTATACGTGAAAAACGAGAATTTTTGGCATTTTAGGTTTTTTAATTGTCGGTATCTTCTTAACAGTGAGTCGTAGTAAAGTAAATTGTCAAAACTGTTTTTTTTTTTTTGGTATCAAATACTTATAGATATCATTTACCGTTTCGGAGTTATATTGATATTTTCTTAAATAACTATTAACGCGTGCACTATTTGGCAATGGAGTTTTGTGACAGTATTTCTAATGCCAAAATAAATATTATAATTTTTCTGAACTATGGATATGATTTTCCGATTTGGAGATCGTTTAAGGATTCTATGCACACAATTAGTCATTTTACCTGAGATTCAACTTTTTCCTATAGGTATCTACTAAACGAACTTAATCTTAAACAACTCTTTAAAGATAACTAATGCCAATTGTGTATAATCTAGAGGTATACCTTGAATGAACACATAACTATCCATCAATTCATATCTAGTTCATACTTCTCTGGATGTCGGTTGCTGTGAGCTGGAGATTCTGGAGGAACTTGTTCCTCATCGATATGTAGCTTGATGGTGATGCGTGATGGTGATGCGTGATGGTGAAGGTGGTGGCTTATAACTTCGCACTATTATACAAACCTTTTACTTCATCGAACACGATTTATAATAGCAGACATAAATCATTCTACAAATTGTGTCCCGCTGGCAGAGGTGCTGCTGTGTTGCGTCGCATCGGCTTGGACAGAAGTGAACAAGTGTTTAATAATAGGTATCGTTATTCAAGTAGCCCCTTCAGCATCCAAGTGCATGTTCGTGGTCAGATTGCATTATTTATTGGATTATCAATTTATCAATTTATTATCATATTATCAATGTTGTTGTACATACTTGTCAAAATATTTTATTTTATAAATTCGACGTTGGGAATTTCGTGCTCTATAATGTTTAATGATGGAACAATTATTATTTACGTAGGTAGTTTTAATAAACGAGGATAATATGAAAAATATAATATTTGCTGTAATTGTAATACATTTGCTGGAAATGTTATACAATCCCTGCAAACGTATTTCATTTGTAGCAATTGTATTACAGTCGCCACAGAAAGTAATTCCATTGCATCAAACATATAACAAATAACCCATTCGTTCGGAGCTCAATTTGCCTGGGTTGATTACGGTAAATGACAATGTTTCCCAAATTCAAACGACATGATGTTTGCAAGCAAGTGTAATTGTTTATGACAAACGAATGAATCGATTGCGAATTAAGCTTTTGAAACGCAGTTTGCTGCAAAAAGTTTTACGTTTACTATATAAATTACAATTGTTTGCAACTAATGAATCGAACATTTGGGACGAATGGTTAATTCGTAGAAAGTAAAATAATTCATAGCAAACGATTGTATGATTGCAGGGTATATATTTTTAAATCTTATTTTTACAAATTAACTTAATGCTTGTGGTAAACAATTCATGCTTTTGAGGCTAAAGAATTTTTGATTTTAGGTTTCTTTAAAGGAAATCCGCTTGCAGCAATAAATTTCCTATTTGGAAAAAGTATTTTATTTATTTAATTCCTATCTAACCAATTTCAGGTAATCTATAGGGCAAGTATTGGGTACAATACATGGTTTGCTTTATCAATTTGGTAGTGTTCTGAAGTTCAGCACTACTTATACAAAAAATCAAATTTCAATTGAAAATATGTTGCATTTAAAAAGAATGCGATTCAAAATTGAAAATTTGTTGCTTTAAAAAATAGCAAAGTCAAAATTCAAAAATATTTGCATTAACAAAATAAAATAAATGCTAGTTTAAAAATCTTTGCATTCAAAATAATTGTTAAAATAATTACATTCAAAATAAAAATTAATAAAAATTACCTACATCTCCGTTGTTCATTTCGAAAAACAATGGTGCAAAATTTTAGATGATTAAGTACGATGTTAAATCAATTTTAGTATGATACTAGGTTAAAAATTGTGTTTTGCTAATTCTAAACGAGTTTAGCATCGTACTATAATCCCCTTACATTTTACTTAAGTTAAAATCACATCTTTTTAGTATCGTACTTAATTCATATGACTGGAGAATGGACAATTTTTCTCCAGGTATAGCATAGACCCGAGGGTTGCCGGTTCGATCCCTGCTGGTGCCCAACTTTTTTTTTTTGTAATAATGAAGTTAAAATGATAAAAATATTAACATTGAATACCTATTTAAAGCACATGTTGGGTTTCCATCAATATATAATTAATTTACAACGCATAAAAACAATTATTGTGTTAAACAAAACGATTTTCTTAAAAAGTTTTGATTCAGTCCTAGGAGCACATCTACGTAGTAATAGTTTAAAACAAAAACTGACCCAATATTTTAAACACTTCGGTCGTCCGTCGTAGTTAAAATAATTAATAATAGTTAAAATAATTAAAATAACGGGTGATTTTTTTGAGGTTAGGATTTTCATGCATTAGTATTTGACAGATCACGCGGGATTTCAGACATGGTGTCAAAGAGAAAGATGCTCAGTATGCTTTGACATTTCATCATGAATAGACTTACTAACGAGCAACGCTTGCAAATCATTGAATTTTATTACCAAAATCAGTGTTCGGTTCGAAATGTGTTTCGCGCTTTACGTCCGATTTATGGTCTACATAATCGACCAAGTGAGCAAACAATTAATGCGATTGTGACCAAGTTTCGCACTCAGTTTACTTTATTGGACATTAAACCAACCACACGAATGCGTACAGTGCGTACAGAAGAGAATATTGCGTCTGTTTCTGAGAGTGTTGCTGAAGACCGTGAAATGTCGATTCGTCGCCGTTCGCAGCAATTGGGTTTGTGTTATTCGATCACATGGAAGATTTTACGCAAAGATCTTGGTGTAAAACCGTATAAAATACAGCTCGTGCAAGAACTGAAGCCGAACGATCTGCCACAACGTCGAATTTTCAGTGAATGGGCCCTAGAAAAGTTGGCAGAAAATCCGCTTTTTTATCGACATGAAATTGTCTAAGCCACATTTCTTAATCAGTACATTTCCTCTGCTCAACTAAATTAAAGGAAAATGTGTGAAGTTTTCAACTGATTAACATTTTGCCGGAGGAATTTATGTTGCAAATTAGCTCAAGTAGATGCATGCTCGCTCTCGATACGGAAGGATACCAGTTCAAATCCAAGTAAGTAAAGCTTGACATTTTTTTCAATTAAAATAAAATAATATAATTTCGGAATTAAGGCGCTTTTATTGCGAGAGTCTATTCGACTTAAGTCTATTCGACTTTTTTCGATTCTATCAAATTTGAAATAAGTATCGCCTTGCTCAGTAGACTTATTAAAATAGAATCTATTTTCGAAAATAGAATAATAAAAGCTCTCGACTAGAGCTTTAGACTGAAATGTCAAATCTGCCCTAGAGTTTTAGAAATTATTAATATAGTTTGACGAAAATTTGACGTTTTTTTTATGAAATAAATAGTTTTTCTTCAAAAAAATAATATTCCATAGCACGACAAATTGCAAAAATGAACTCCGATCCTTTAGATTTTAAACTTTGGATGAAAATATGCAGACATACATTTGTATAATATTATTAGGTTCATATATATTTATGATAATGTGGTAGCTTCGCAGACTCCCTTGGGGTGCAGTGGTGATTTGTGCATCTTCAAAATGCACTTTCTCTAAAAGCTTATTTATAGTTATAACAACTTGAAAAATCATTTCGCAGTTGAATGCAAAGCTCCTTTGTACCAAATATGACATTGCAGCTTATTGCAAACGGAAGAACATTGAAAAAATTGTTGGACATCCATATAAATATCAATAAATACATCAGCATCAATTATTTAGACTTTAGGAAAAAAGTGCATTTTAAAAATGCACAATTTCTAAAGAATGTATAATAAGTATATAAAAATCTTTGAAACAAAAATGTATATATGCAGCACATGTTAAGATGATTGAGCATCTTGAAGGAAGGACACCAAACATGGATGACGATATGAATGTTCATATTTTACCAGAAATTATTCTTTTCCACTAAAATACATTCTTTTTAAAGGTTTAAACAAAAATGTACACAAAAGTCGATCAGAAATTCCTGATCGAAAAAAAAAATTCTATTTAGTAGAAAAAAATTGATTCTAATAGAAATTCGCAATACCGACGATAGACTATAAGTCTATTCCACTTTAAGTCTATTCTGAATAGACTCTCGCAATAAGCCCCTAAGGGAAAACCAGCAGTCACTGTATTGATTGTGACAAACGAACAAAGTTATTAGCAACAAACGTGTTATTCATTTGTCATAACCACTTTGATCTTCTATTGGCACATGGAGTCACGGCACCTAGCAGCCAGCGCGTGAAACTAACAAACGAGATAGATTTCTTTTCCATTTGACGTTCAATGCATTTCCCATAAGAGAAAAACAAAAACAGCTCGTAGAAACATTATTTTAACAAATTAATTTTATATGAACGGTTGTTTGTATTGTAATTGCAATAGAATAATTAAACATGCTAGTTTGCAAATCAAACGTAAAATTATATCAAAACATATTACTAATTTGCTTTATTTTGCAGATGAAATATGTAAACAAACGTGCTTTTTTGTTGTTGTTTTCCAAAATGGATCCAAGGCGTCAGTCAGAACGATATCATGTGCGTAGGTAGGAAGTAGTTTAGGGGGCTAGAGTTTCTTATGGATTTTAATAAAACATTAATTTTCCTTTTTATTATAAGTAAAGAATGAAGTAGAAATGTTAAAGGTCCACTTTAGTGATCGTAAGAAAAAAAGATAATACCAGGAAATTATGTGTTGCACCAATAATTGCGGTTTTCTATTTTTCGATTAATTTCGTTCACTTTTGCTTTCGTAAAAATAGAATTATAACAGTCAAAAGCGCTCACTTAAGTAAATGTAATAAGCCAACGAAAATAAGTTTTCCAAATTATCAAAAGGAGTCACCTATAATGCACTTAATGGATATAAATCTTCATTTTATTTTTTTGTATTAGGTACGCGCAGGTTAATATAAAGTTAATATAAATTATAGGGGCATCATTTGATTTCTCTGTGTTCGTTTGTTTTATCCTACCACGTAAGTTTCTTTCTAAGAATAATTTTTTAATGTAATTTCGGGTAAAAAAAACTTTTATCCTCCATTTAAAAAAAGATTAGCACTCTTTTAAAGTAAACTCTTCTTAAAAATAGAACTAATTAAGAGTGATCGAGCTTGACCTTCATTCATACCTTGCCTCTTTTGCAAACCAAGAAACGAATGTGTAAATAGCCAATTGAAAAATATTTATTTAAAAATTTTTTCACTAGAAGATTTTTATTCAATTACGAACAAACATATTTTTTTAAATATCGTGACTACGCCTCTGCCTTTCTCTATTTCTAATCGAGTACTTTTGTTGTTGTTTCTGGTTGTAAAGGTGGTTTGTTTACATTTTTCATTTACAAAGCAAAGCATTTTAGTTATCTATTTTAATATATTTTCGGGTTGATTTATAAGCTTACACATTTTTTGGTTCTATTTCAATTATAATATGGATACCCGTTGATATAAAATAATTTGGTATAACTAATTTTCATCAGGCGCTTTTTTCGTTTTCTCTTATGGGAAATACATTGAACGTCAAACCGAAAATAATTCTATCGCCTTTTAAAGCTTAAGCGCTTGAGATGCAGGTGGCGTGGAAAGCAACTTACCAGGTGTCAATAACAATTGACCCATTCGCTTGTCGTTAAAGTATTAACGTTTACTCTAAAAGCACCATTCGTTTGCCACAAACAGTAAATATGTTTACAAAACACCATTATCCGTCTGACAGAAACAATACATTCGTTTGACACAAACACTGAAACTAACGATAGAATTTTGCTACAACAGTATGAATTGTTTGTCTCAAACGAATTTAAGAGTTTGCTGCAAACGAACTGTCAAAACTGGCTGGCAAACGAAAAAGTCGTTTGGGCAATTTTTACGTTTGCCGCAAACGATTCCTTCCCTCAGTGAACACCACTGAAATACCCTTTCAAAATGCAACAACAACAAAAATCCCTCCTAACGGCTCCAAATTTACATCACTAAAGCCTTGCGTCTATACTTACTTGAATCTATCGGTCAAGCAGCGATACCGCAGACCTAGCACCACAAATATGCATTTTGAAGGTGCATTTTGAAATGCTTTTTTACTGGTGTTAGGTCCACGATATCGCTGCCAGACTGATATACTGTAGTTAACATTGGTATAAATGACTTGACCACAAAACTTGGAGCGGTATAAAACACTTTGAGTAAATGTTCACCAGCTCTCGGGCTATAAGAACAATTAGATCCAATAAGGCCCTGGCGCCCGCCAGTTATTTATAAAATGTATTTGACCAACAGCAAAGCACGGCAAATGTCACACTGAAAAATAAGAAGAAACAGAACAGAAAAGATTTGAAATGGCGGACAAAAACTGGTGTGCCAAACGCTACATGTTTTGTGAGAAATAAACAACTATACAGACAAAAATTGAATGGTGGATGACAGATAAGATCTCAAATATGGTTTTAAAGTAAATCATAGTGACCAGTGGGGTAGCGTGGGTTTTTGCCGACCGGGGCAGAGGATTATTTGCCGTCTCTAGCCAGATTTTTTTTCTGGCATCTTTAAACTTGTTTGGATAGGTTTCAACAAAAATATAGCATCCATGACCCATGAGCCTCAGCAACCTTATATTGTTATGGTTAAGTATTTATTTTGTTGATAAAAAGCAAGACTTTTTTTGAAAAAATTAACCTGCACTGCCAGACTTTTATAACCTAAACTAACACTAAGTTGATGGAAAAGTAAAAAAAAAGTGATTTTCGGTATGACGTCTGTGTGGCTGTGCGTCTGTGCATTTTAATGAACATTGAGCTAGGCCCTATATAAAGCCTCAACGCATAAACTATAAACGGAGTTTAAATTCAAATTTATGTTTACGCATATCTAGAACGGAATCCGGTGGTATTAAATTTTCTCGGAATGCGGCTCAAACGATTTTGGTTAAACTTCGTACATACAATTTCTAGTCTCTAGATCAGTTTAATAATACTCGTAATAGTCGACAGCAAATTTTGGGATTGGATTTACAACCAAAATATGAGTATGATGGTTTGTAGATGCATATATCGTGGTATCAAAACAAAAAATGTGGCAGGTTTTTTCAGTCATTGGCAATTTTCCAATTTTGTTGTCAGAGGTACTACCACTTATTCAATAAATTAAAAAAATATATTTCATGATGCTTTAAAATGGTCTAAGCTTTTTAAAAAATATTGGATTTGAAATTTGTGTAAATATATTTTTTCGAAAAAGTAAGATCAAAAAAAGAATCATGTTTTTTTTTATTTTTTTTACAGAACTTGTTTGAATAGCATTCGCACATTTAATTAAAATAGGTTAAACCTAAAAGCTAAAAGCACATAAGTTTAACCCAAATGCAAATAGATTTGACCCAAACGTAAATCAATTTTACCTAAGAGTCGACAGCAAATTTTGGGATTGGATTTACAACCAAAATATGAGTATGATGGTTTGTAGATGCATATATCGTGGTATCAAAACAAAAAATGTGGCAGGTTTTTTCAGTCATTGGCAATTTTCCAATTTTGTTGTCAGAGGTACTACCACTTATTCAATAAATTAAAAAAATATATTTCATGATGCTTTAAAATGGTCTAAGCTTTTTAAAAAATATTGGATTTGAAATTTGTGTAAATATATTTTTTCGAAAAAGTAAGATCAAAAAAAGAATCATGTTTTTTTTTTATTTTTTTTACAGAACTTGTTTGAATAGCATTCGCACATTTAATTAAAATAGGTTAAACCTAAAAGCACATAAGTTTAACCCAAATGCAAATAGATTTGACCCAAACGTAAATCAATTTTACCTAAGAGCAATTAAACTTTAAGCAAATTTTGAAGTTATTTTTTTGTAGGCTTTTTTGGTCAATTTTTTCTTTAATGCAAATAAAACAAGTCTATTTCATCTTTTCCCGACGTTTCGTCGTTATTCACGACTTCTTCAGGGGTGTTTTGTAGATCTTTATTAAATTATTTAAATTTGTACAATTAATTATTTCTATTTCTTTTAAAAGTTGGAAAAAACTTACTTATTTTAAACTTTGTTGATTTTACATAGTTTAATTTAATTTTCTGTTTTTTTAAATTTTTATATAATGAACTCTGTAAATAAATTAATTTGAAACAGAACAAAATAAATTAACATTAAGTGGACTTATAACTTTAAAGAACAAACAAAAATTATCACAGTAGTGTTGACTATACTTTATTTAATTGCCAAAGCATAGCTCACGATCGTATTTTCTCTATCCTCTTTTGTATTCATTGTTTTTGTCAGTTTTTGTTGAATTCGTAAGCTCTCTAGAGTAAATCTCGCGTTTGTTCTCTTCTCCTTATCAAGTACTCTTACATCGTCAAAGTTGGCTATGTGTCCACTGTCAAGTAAGTAAGTAAGTAAGTAAGTAAAGAATTCATTTATTGACAATTTAAATTTGTTACATTTACATAGATTTTTATGAATTATTTTAAGCTTTGGCTTAGCCGTCAGCTCGACTGGCAACATTTAAAAAATTTAAAAATACAAAAAGAAAAAACTATATTGTCATTAAATTTGTAGTTTATATTAATTTGTATGTCAGTTACGAATATTCTGTTATAAGCAGCATTCTATATGTACAGGTTTCTTTCAAAAAAAGGGCAAGTCCTTTCCAGTTGGATCCGTTTAAGATGCTTTTTGTCTCCTCCATTGTTAAAACAGCTTTTCCAAAGTAACACAGTCTATATTGCTTGAAGATTGGACATATGCTTAGTAGATGAAAACAGTCTTCTTTGGATCTCGTGTTACATAGAGTACAGAACTGATTAAAACTTCCATTGTAGGGACTTCCGTTAATACCTAGAAGTTCACACCTCGCTCTGCATATAAGGGATATTTCTTTGCAGTTAAATGAATCTGTAAAATAATTTGCGTCACAGAGATTGTGCTCTAATTGGCTGTATATTATTCTGCTTAACGATTGACAGGCCTCTTCAATCATGAGATTTCGAACAGAGTCTTCTTGCTTTTGAATGATTTTGTAAAACTGATCTTTTAAAAGTTGAAGGTTGTTTGGATCGATATTTACTTCTTCTCTATACAAAACACCAAGGGTTTGCCACTTTTCCATCCACCAATCTTTATTTCTAACCTCATAAAGTAGCAGGTTTTTGGTCAACCGAGAGTCCGGGTACTGTCAAGTATATGTTGTGAGAGACCCTTTGATTCTTCTCCTTTTCTAATGTCTGCTTTGTGCTCCGTCATATCTGCAAGTTATTTAAACTATTAAACAAAAAAATTGTGGCCGTTAATAAAATTAGCAAAAGTTATTGTCTGTTGCAGATCTATTCTTTGGTACTGATTGCATTATCGGCCAAAACTGATTCTGTCTTTTGGTTAATAGTTTAAATGATTTGCTAAAAGTTTTAATATATTTGCTCTCAGGGTAAATTGATTTGCGTTTGTGTCAAATCTATTTGCGTTTGGGGTAAACCTAAGTATTTGCGTTTAGTTTAAACCTATTTTCGGTTAGGTTAAACTTATTTGCGTTTAGGTCGTTAAACCTATTCGCTGATAGTTTAATAAAATGTGCGAATGCTATATCAAATCAAAAAAAAAAAATCAAATAAAAAACTTGTTTATAATATTCTATCGTTAAATATATAAAAATACAATCGAACCATAAATTTACACCATCGATGTCTAACTGAGTTTTTAACCATGGGGCAAGTTCGTAAGTTCCAGTCGTGCTTTTCATCATTTATAAAAGAGCTTCCTTCCAGCGGCTGAGATGGCTGGGGCACGTGGAGCGTATGGACAGCAACGCACCTGCCCGACGAGTCTTCGAATCCAACCCCGATGGGGTACGCAGCAGAGGAAGAACCCGTAACAGGTGGCGCAATCAAGTGAATGACGACATCAAAGCACTCGGTGTGCGCAACTGGAAGCGGCTAGCTAGGGACAGAGCTGGCTGGAGGGGCTTGTTAGTTGAGGCCGAAGCCCATCCTGGGCTGTGAGCGCCATCAAAAGTAAAGTAAGTAAGTAAGTTCCTTTTATCGTACCATTAGTTATCCTTTTATTAAATATTAATTCAAATCAGAAACGAAAACAAAACTATTATTTTGGACTATTTCTCACACTTTCTCACACTTTCTCATTAACTTGATTATTATCAAAATGTATTATAGTCCCGGCAAATTAGATTTTGGCATGGATGTAACATATAGTATATTAGATTTTTGTGGTATTCGATCAGAAATAATATAAACAAAGAGAATATGAGGTTGCTCCCGCTCAAAAAGGTGTGTTATTTGCATGAAAAATCAAAAACGTGCAAGAAAGTGCAATATTCACTCCCTGTTTTTTGTTATTTTCCTAACTTTGGAAATACGCATCTTAAGAAAACAAATATCAAGAGAAAATTTGTTTGCTGTGAAAAAACAGACTAGTCTTGAAGCGCTAAGCTGACATATAAAAAATGGTCAAATTCTACTATAAATGTGTACTAAAGTACTCTAGGCAATTACAAAATGAAATATTGAAACCCGATTCAAAACGGTGTTACAGGTTCGCCATGAGAGATAATGTTAATAAAGTGCACAGTGAAATGCAGTGGTCAAAGTTACACATAAACGTTTAAGTATCGTAAAGTATCGTTATAATATTTATTTTATTTTTTAGTGTCTTTGGTAGCGATTTAAATTAAATTGCATTTTTCATAAGGGGTTTTTGTTCTTTCAAAATCGCTTCCAATGTCACTAAAAAAAATAAATATTATAATGATATTTTACGAGAGTTAAGGGTTCCAAGTATGTGTACAAAAATAAGCGCCAGCTGAAATGTCTAGTTTTTACCACTTCATTGACCCAAAAATTTCTTAACTAACATTATCTCTCATGCCGAACCTATCAAACCGATTTGAATCGGGTTCCAATATTTCATTTTGTAAGTCCCTAGAGTAATTTATTCCACATTTACTAAATAAGTGGACCGTTTTTTATCTGTCAGTTAAGCGCTTTAAAACAACTCTGTTTCTTACAGATTTTTTCTGACTTCAACGCTGTGTGTATAGCAACAAAAATATAACACCAGATTTATATAAATGTCATATTGTGGAAAATTTTATAATAAACAAATTTTGCCTTGATGTTTTTTTCTAGGATGCATATTTCCAAAGTTATATAGGAAAACAACAAAATACAGGGAGTGAATAATGCACTTTCTTGCACGTTTTGATTTTTCCTGCAAATAGCACACATTTTTGAGCGGGAGCAACCTTATATTCTCTTTGTTTTCATTATTTCTGAATACCACACAAATCTAAGATATTATATGTTGCATCCACATATGCTTCAATTTTATCCTAATTTTGCTGGACTATTAATAAACTGAATACCATCTTTCATGATTAAGTCTTGTATAGTATTGAAACATTTTCCATTAAACTTCTTTGACTGTCACAACGTTGCAAACATCTTTAAATTCTCCCTTCAGGTACATTTGGGGTAATCTAGTAAGTATAATTCTTTTCTAGATGATGCCACAAAGATAACCCGTTTTTCTGTTTGTTTAAAAAGTCTCATGATCATTTTAAAGATTAGTTTCCTTCTTTATAATTCTTACTTATTAAATCAGAAGGATGTACGGAATGAAAAAAACTATAATTTTATCTTAACTATGTCCAGATACTTTAACATACCTACATTTAAGATGCCTACAACATTCTTCTGACCCATTAACCAAGTTTATATTTATTTTTAAAGATAATAGCATTTAATTTTGCATACCTCGCGGATGTAAAAAAAGATCAGCCAGAAGAGTAAGATTCCCTACAGGCCCTCGTGTGGGTTGAAGTTGCTTATGTTTTAGTCGATGTAGTATCAGGTATGACACAGTGGAAAACCGATTTGCGCTCCTATTTATATCCACAAATAAGGCGTTTATGCAAATTCTTGAATAAAAAAATGAAAAAGAACTTGGCTGAAAACAGCATCAAGTGGATTTTTTTGTTGCACTTTTCTTACAGGCATATTGTTTTGAGTGGCAGCCCAGTGGCTAAGCAATAAAAATTTAAATGCACGCAGTTACAAAAATCTCAGGTTATGCCTCTGCTTGAAGTTAATTCAAACCTCACACAGCAAAAACTTTATACACTGCAAATATCCATGTCTGATTTTATCAATAATAATTTTTCTGATCTGCCGTCATTCATACGCAAATTAAGATAATAATGGATATCATATGACATCTTCAATATAAATTATTACCTTGAACCTATTATGTAGGTAAGGTATATTCTCATGACAGAACAGACAAGTATCATGTCATAGTTCAGTAAGAAAATATTATTATGCTCATATGCTAGAATTTTTGTCTGAAGACGTATTCGTTGGAAGTGATGCTGTAAATTGTGATGGAAATGGACATGATCGAACAAACATGTGCTGTTTTAAGTATAAGATACTATTAAGATCATGAATCAATGGATCAGAAAATCTTTTACATGCACACTGTACAGCATGTTCTTGTTAAATGGTAAACCTTCCCGACATACTTAAATCTCTGTTGCTTTGACCTCAAATAAATTGGTTTCAGTGTCTTTGGATGATAATTTTTTTACCGACTTGGTGCTTGATAAATCTCAAAGTAAACTGATCTTGTCTTGTTTAATATTGTCTAAAATAATATTTTTGTTAAAAGATTCGAAGGTATTGGTACAGTACAACACGCATATAAGGAACCCTTAAAGTCCAAGGAATTTTCTTGTTCTGCAAGAAACTGATGTAAGAAATTTCGCATAGGTATGTATAAGAAAGAGTGAAATACAGATATATAAGCACGCAGGAACACACCAAGCAATTAAAGATCAAGTTTTATTGTAAAGTTGGAAGCTGTCATTATAGGTCCCTAAATTTGTATATTACATAAATTTTTTTGAAACAGAAATTGAACCTATTTGTTTTTTTCCATACAAGTTGAATAAGAAATAAAATTCACGCCGGGATCGCACTCGTAGCTAAAAACTTTAACGTAATATTATGTTATCGTTAAAAAGAAAGTATTAATGGTAAGTTTACATATGAATTAATAGCTACTTTATATAAATTCATTATTTAAATAGCTGAAAATTGTTAAAAACAGATATAGCTAAAAGTAAGGTATATCATCGGATTTTGTTTTAATAATATGAATTAATGAAGAAAAAAAAAATTGTTTTTTCTACAGGGTGATTTGCATTAATTGTTCAAAAAAGCTAGAGTGTGCAGATTGGATCGAGACAGTAAAATGTTAGTATGGCAGGGTGGATCTTTCAAGCTAGACAGGAGTGACACTTTTCCAAAAAAAAAAAAAATGCCTTAAAACAGAAACAAAAATAAACAACGGTAACACTAATAATGCCTTTTTGTAAAGCCAGAATTTTTTTTTACAAAGTTTTTTTTTTTTGAAAAAATCTTGGCTTTTGTTGCTGCTGTTAGATCAGTCAATACTACGCTTCTTTACGTAGTAAATTTGAAGATTAGAATATTTTGATCCAGGGTTCCTGGTTTGAAAAAAAAAAAAAAAAAATAATATGCCTACTGGGAAGACTTCAAGCTGAGTTTTGTTCTTTGTCTTTGAAAATTTAATGAAAATAAGGGAAGTATTCAATGGATGCAAAAAAAACGCTGAGGCCTGGCATCGGCATGGTTGAAAAAAAAGCGGTACCGTCCTCAGATTAAATGAACAAATAGAATCAATATTAAAAAAGTTACCAACATGCATAACATTAGGTTTTAGTCCATTTTTATCGAAAATGTATAAATCTCGTTTAAACAATTGCACATGACGAATAAACTTAACAATTACGACTATAATTCGGATTTATACTAGATTGGGAATAATGATAAGATATTTGAACAGTCGTAAGCGATGTTGTGCGTTTCTCAATATTAGTAGAAGTGGAGTTGGATATATGACTTTTGGAATACCAACATACGCCTGTTGTTAAATACGAGTTTTTTTTTGTAAAACAACGAAACTCGCTTCATCAACTGCAATTTCGTTGGCCCAACGATGTTTTAATTAGCTCAACGAAGTTTTTCATACAGAATTTGATATACAGAATTTTTAAAAACAGAATTCTGAAATACAGAATTTTAGTCATACAGTATTTTCCAAAAAATTTCAATGAGAATTTTGGTCACACAGAATTTTGAAATCTAGAATTTTCACCCACTCCCATCTTAAAGTAGTCCCTGAACAATACATAGTTAACCCTGAACGTAGTTGAATCTCAATTTACTGCTGCATCCAAAAAGCGGCACTTCTTCCTCCTCTTTTTGAAAATATAATTTAATACTCCACTTAAAACAGAAGTAATTTCAATATTTTAATATTTAATTTCTTCATCTTCTTATTATAAAAAAAACCAGACCACGGGTTTTTATTTTCTAGGTGCACAAATTTAAACAAATTCCCCTAGAATAATAAAATTCATTTTTTGCTGTGATTTTTATAAGAGTCGGAAACATCGACCAAAATTTGTGTCTTAGTAGGGTTTAACAGACTGACTGAAGAGCCCACTGTTATACCTTGGGCGAAACACAATTATTTCTGGAGTTGAGGTCACTTGTACTTTTTAATTGAATTTTATTCATTCACTCCACTTAAAACAGAAGTAATTTCAATATTTTAATATTTAATTTCTTCATCTTATTATAAAAAACCTGACCACGGGTTTTTATTTTCTAGGTGCACGAATTTAAACAAATTCCCCTAGAATAATAAAATTCTCAGTATCTTTTTTTGCCGTGATTTTTATAAGAGTCGGTAAACTTAGTCTTAGTAGGGTATAACAGACTGACTGAAGAGCCCACTGTTATACCTTGGGCGAAACACAATTATTTCTGGAGTTGAGGTCACTTGTACTTTTTAATTGAATTTTATTCATTCACTCCACTTAAAACAGAAGTAATTTCAATATTTTAATATTTAAATTTCTTCATCTTCTTATTATAAAAAAACCTGACCATGGGTTTTTATTTTCTAGATGCACGAATTTAAACAAATTCCCCTAGAATAATAAAATTCACAGTATCTTTTTGCTGTGATTTTTATAAGAGTCGGTAAACATCGACCAAAATTTGTGTCTTAGTAGGGTATAACTGAATGACTGAAGAGCCCACTGCTATACCTTGGGCGAAACACAATTATTTCTGGAGTTGAGGTCACTTGTACTTTTTAATTGAATTTTATTCATTCACTCCACTTAAAACAGAAGTAATTTCAATATTTTAATATTTAATTTCTTCATCTTCTTATTATAATTTAATACCTAATCAATCAGGTCAAATATCTAGTCTAAAATTGAAAAAAAAATATAGTTTTACCATATTTTTGAGGTTATGTTACTAAAGGAATCGATTCTTCTGCTTAAGACTTACGGCATATATAATATGGAGGTTCCATTACTAAGGTACTTCCAAAAATAAAACTTAATCACACAAATGAAACTCAACTGGTTGAATTTATGTCGCATTAAATTTAAAATCGCCTTTAAATATTTGATTTTTTTTTAATTTTCATATAGTTTTTTATAAATTTTCTATTTTAAATTGAAATTTTCAATTTAAAAAGGACACAATTTATTGAATTTAAAGTTACCTCGTTTAAGTCCCTCAGCTGTCGCTATCCAGTAAAGTAATGGCACCAGAAATGGAGTTCTTTTAACCCAGCTCAGGTCATGTGCTGACCCCATTTCTTCGAATGTCACTGATATCAACTATTTAATAATGTTTTTCGAAGACTTTTGTTGTACCTGTAAGTAAACAATAAATATTATTATAATTAGTATATTAATAAGAAAAGAAGTAGGAAAGTAACTATAACTTATAAATTTTAACGAAAATACAAATTTTGAATTTTTAATTTAAAAGAAAGTAAAATATAAAACAAGAAAAATTGTTTTTTTTTTTTGATTTTATTTGTTTGAAAAATTTTGTTAACCGATATCCAAAACAATGAAAAAATCAACCAGATATTCGGATCCCAAAAAAGGCATTTGACTTTTTTTTGACAAGAACGGGGTATGCATGGTACACAGTACAAATACTAAGGTGTTATCAGGCGCAGCTTGTCAAATTTCAAGATGGCTGCCCTTTGTGTAAGTACACAGTGATTGTGATTGTTTGTGTAAGTACACAGTGATTGTGATTGTTTGAAATTCAATTTTTTTACTATTGATTTTGACAACATGCGCAAAACTGAACAAAAATTAATACACCACTGATATTACCTGTGATATATGTATCTTGTGCATAGTATACTGACGCCTAGAGATTACATATACAACGTTTAATCATAATCGTAAGAGCATTTCCCCTCTAGAAAATCACATACAAATTCTTAAATTTAATGAAAATCCGACCTTTTGCTTAGGCTATAGCTCGATTTACATTACGGCACACAGCGGCAGGAACGCGATGTACAGCCGCACAAACAGGCCAACAAATGTCATGTCGAAAAGCATTGGAGTTCTCCATTATCCTATAAACGAATTTAATACTTAACTTAAAGACCAAGTAAAAACCTAAAGCAGTGACCAAAAAATAAAAGTTGATTCAATTAAGAGCCTTTTCCCACTGCTCATTTCCGAAACAAAATCCTGCAATGCCTAAATTTTATCATTTGTAGCTACATATGAAGATACTGTACGTGTAAAAAATGACACTGACTAACAATAATCATAATAATTCAAAATATTTCTATTAAAAAAATATTATTATGCAAGAAACGTCATAGAAACATAACTCTTATTATTTCGAATGTGTCATAAAAATCAAAAAGTATTCTCCATCCCAATCGCACTGCTAATAACTATGAAAACCCCATGCCAACCATCGCTCACCAGAGACCAGACATGGAACACGATGTTCGTGTGAAACGCCATATCGCCAGCTTGACCATTATAGCCAATTTAACGTCAGTCATCCGTCGCCGATTTTGGCTTTGGCTACTGTCAATCGGAAGTTAAAATAAAAACGCACGCCATTGAAGCTACAACTATGCTGAATCTAGAAGCATGTATTTGTTTTGTAAGGTACAATATCTGTTTCTGCAAAGCCAAAGACTGCATGCTGATGACAGTTTTGCATGCATATCGGGTTTATTTGTGAACAAAACTCTGTTTGTTTTGCCTAGGCAGAAACACACTCATGCCAAAGGTAATCATCAACAAAAACAACAACGCTGGCTGCCAACAGTAACATGTGGATTAACAATTTCATTCAGCAATTGTTGTGTTGCATATGCATCAGGTTGAGAGATTGTATCGCCAGCGGCCGGTCAAGCTAGTTGACGTTGAAGGTTTTGTTTGGCTATATGGAGACAACCTCGACTTTGACATCTTCAGTATACACCTGCGCACTGGAGATATTATCGTGTGATGTAACAATTTTGGAGTTCAGTTGAGTCGAAGCACATCACGTCACTCAGTAGTTTGACAAGGTGTTTATTAACGTGTTTTGATAAATTGGTTGATCTTGGTATAAAACGATGACCGAAAAATTGATACCAAACATCACGCACTTGAACTAGAATCGAATATTGGATAGATTATTGTATGTACATATGTATACAAAAAAATAATGCGTGATGCCAAGACATTTTGAAATTTATTGAATCATAATATAAAAAAACAGGCGTGTTCAGGAAAAGGAGAGCCAGCGAGCGCTCATCAATCTCAATAGCCTAAACAGGATTCCCAGCTTTAGAACAAAACCACTGATATCTCATTTTCGTGAACATAAGTATTTTTTAAGAATCAAATGTCAGATTCACAAGAGTTACAAATTGTCATTCATTCTGTCAATATTTGCATATCTTACAATATGACAGAAATAATGAAATTTTTGTCACTCGTGTAAGTCCGGCATAACGTTAGGAACGCACTTGTGATTTCCTGTCGTTGCGAATTAAAGATTGTGATGATGGGAATGACGAAAATGCACGCACTTGTTCATTTTCTGTCGCGCGAAAACGCTTCCAAGTTATTGCAGTCATTTATAAAACGTATTTAAAAGCGATTGGAGAACTTTTGTCTTTTCGGTTAAAAAAATCGCAATTAGCGTCAAATTATTGCTATAATCTCTCTTATAGGCCTGGCGCCCAAATGCAACTTTCAGTCACGAAACTGTTTGGTTGCTAAAATGAATCGTATGCATTTATATGATTCATTTTAGCAACCAAAGAATTCCGTGACTAAAAGTTACATATGGGCGCGCCAGGCCTTACGGATATCTGTTGCAAGTATTTAACTAAAATCAAATAGAACTCTGTGCAGTTGAATGCATGATTATTAAATTCCTAAGAAAATAAAAACTGCTGCTATTTTCAAGGCGCATATGCGTCCATTTAAATGTGCGTCGAGTTTCTTACAGATAATAAACTGAGCGATTAAAATCCAAAAGTGTGTACATGTCTATTTCTTGTTGCGACAACGTTTTCTTAGAGTTAGAAACGCACTTGCGATACATGGAAGTCGTGCGATTTTTTATTCGTATTACAATAGAAAAGGAACATAAGTTTAAATGTTAAATGTGCGTTCGCGCATATAAAGCTATAAAATCTTTTTCATCGAAGCGACAAAAAATCGTAGGTGCGATAGCGAATTTGATTTATTTTAATTTTTGAAAAAATAAAGTTTATAAATTAGGTGGCGCAACGGCTCGTGATGAACCAGGGCCTAGTGACTAACAACTCGCAACCTTTCTTGTGTGCGAGTGTTGACAGGAATGGAAGGGACCTACGGTTTTATTCCGAATCCGAACGGCTAGACGGGAAGCACTTATTCATTACAATTGATACTCTTGGAGGATTTGTCAATTCCCTGCAAGAGGCAGTAGCCCTGAAAAAAACCTTTTTAGTTTTTAGTTTGTCGAGGCTGGTAAGCGAACCCAGAACTTCAGCGTGACATTCCAACGCACTAACCATTACGCTAGTGGCTACTACTACTACTACTAATTTGGAAAATCACCCACAAAAATGCGTTTGGAAAAATTTTAAATGTTAATAAATATTATATTTTACTACGAAAAGTCGAAATCTTGACTTGAAGGACTATAATGTTTCAAATCCGATTTAAATGAGAATATCTATTTTTAAAATAACAAAAGTAATTATTAAAAAAAAAAACATTTTCTCTGAATTAAAACATTCCTTGCCAGCCTGAGCAGCACAAGATTTTTTTTTTAATGGACAAAAAAAAATATTTATTTCATAATCATTTGCATAAAAATCTCAATCAGTTTAATATAAGAAAGTCGAAAATAAAAAAGGTTCCTGCTTTCATTTAAATTGTTTATGTATTGTGGACCTTTTATGAATAAATTTCTATTATCATTTTTACTGACTGGGTTGTATTCAAAGACCGCTAGATTCCAATTCTTAAGAACTTAGGGCGTTTTCGTACTGCAGAAATCTGCGGCAAGCCTAATATTTTCTTAGCTTCTGCATATCGATTTTATTTGTCTTTTGCCCGCAGAAAGCAAGTAGGCGGCAGTTTTTTTTATACATTTTGACCTCCCCCCCTGTGTTCGCGCCTGACTGTGGCTCTAAGTCAATTTGTCCACTTTTTCTACAAAATCCATGTTCATGATAATCCATAGGTATAATCTAAGGGGTATTTTAAGTTTTAAGTGAGGTAATGTATGTACTTGTAAATATATTAAATGTAATTTTTTCCAAAAGACAAAAATATCGGTAGGTAGAAATTAATCTTAGCATTGATTTGAATTTTTCATTAAAGGGACTTAAAAGAAATTACTAAACAAATAATAATAGTGAATTTCATTTAAGTCCCTTTAAACTAAATTTTAAATCAATCATAAGATTAATTTTAACCTAACGATATTTTTGTCTTTTGGAGCTCTTAAAGAATACATTTATGTGATTGAATTCTAATCCAAATATAATTTAATGTATTCATATTCAAGGCCCAATTAATTTAGATAATATGCAAGTGTAGCCTCATTGTGTCATTGAAATAAATGAACATACCTATCTCTTATAACGTCGGAAAACTCGAAATAGTCAATGGAACAATCTAAAACTATGTCATGACATTTGAACTTTTATTTACATGAACAGGAAAACACCACCTTTAAACCCACATAGTTTATATAAATGGAGGTATATATTTTTGAAATGTTAAAATTTATCTGACTGTCACGGCGGCGACACTGGTAGTGATCCACGGTAGGTTCTAGGTGATGAAAACAATGGGCCTCTTCTTCCACAAAATGTTAAGTTAAGAGCTGAACTTATAGCTTTTTCCCGAATGTCGATCCCCACGACGAACATGAGTTTTTATTTAAAAATCAAACTGAAGATGAGGTATATAAAACTGCCACAACACAAAGAAATCAAAGAGTCGGTTTAGCACTAGAAACAATTGCTACAAGTCCCGGACATGCCGTTTGGCTTTAGGGAAAAGCACTCCACTTTGCATCCGCTCCTGAAGTTCCAGCATGACATCACCATAGCGCTCAACAACCATCGTGTCACTGTTGGATGCTTTCTGGATGTCGAGAAAGCATTCGACAGCGTATGGACTGAAGCCGTCACTTATAAAAATTCTTTTTTCTTTTCTTTCTTCCAGAAAATTCTACGTACAAATGGACAACTGCAAATCACAAGTGAAGAACATCAAAGCCGAAGTTGCCCAAGGTTCGAAGCTAGGCCCCTTCCTCTACAGCCTGATGACATCTGACCAACCATTGCCATCTGGATGCGAAAATCTCCTGTACGCTGATGACTCCCTTACGTATGCCGCCTCGATGTCTCCTCTGGTAGCGTTACGAAAAGTTGAGCACCACGTCAATAGACTCTACGCCTTCTACAAGAAATGGGGCATACGGCTAAACACCTCCAAATCGGAGCTTGTGTGTTTCAGGAGACCCAGTAGAGGTAGTTGCAGCGCAGCCAAGTGCAGAAGTCTGGTTCTGAAACTTTCGGACGGATCTACAATAGCAGCTAAAAAGAACGTGAAGTACCTAGGCATCCACTTCAACGAGTTGTTAAGGTTCAACCCACATTCACGAAACGTCCTCAAAAAAGCCAACTAGGCCTTCCACCGACTCCACCCATTGATGAGACGCAGAAACGGACTAAGCCAGAAGACGAAGATACTTATGTACAAGCAACTCCTGCGGCCTGTAATCAGCTATTCCTTCCCAGCCTGGTTCTCCATCTCGAAGACGGCCATGAAGGAACTTCAAATGTTCGAAAGAAAGTTACTAAGGATTTGTACCGGACTACATTTTGATCGGCAGCGAATGAGACATCACAGCAACGAGCGTCTTACACAGAGGCGAGCATCATCCCCCTGGACAGGTACCTACTGCTTCAAGCAAAGAAGCTTGTAGAACTCACAGTCACCCAAATCAACTGATGAGAAGGATGGCCACTCAGCAGCGACACCCCGAGCCGAGATACTTCAGTACGATGGAAATCCTGGTTGACAACATCATCACGTGCAACGAGCCAGCAGTTTCGTTCTACGCTGACACAGTGTCAGCATATCACCGCGGTTAAATGCCAACCCATCCCCCCACCAAAACCACAACTTGACAACCGGGATGGAACACCCCGAGGACCATAAAGTCTGCCGATTTTTAGATTTAATTTTTTGACGTGTATTTTATATTTTATAATCCTTTAAATTTAAGACAAAGTATAAGATTAGGCCCCCTATGTGCCAATAAATGTATAATATCATCGTATCTAACTAGTTATAGGTCAAATTTTAAATATTATTTTGTTCAAATAATATTGCTACAAGTCCAGCCTAAAATTAACTTGGTGGTGAACATTATATGTTGTTGTTGTTTTATTTAAAATTTCGAATTTTAAATTTTCGTTTGCTAAGGGGTCTGTACTCCCCGTGTGTACTAGATAAAAAAACACATTTATTGTCCAACCCTTAAGATTCCGAAGCATTCAAAGATTTCCAATCTTATTTATAAATAAAAACATTAAAATCGAATTTTCAAAAAATTCGACTTAAAAACCTGAAACTCATTGACGAAGTTTTGATTTTAAAAATGCTTGGCTTTAACAACAATTCTATCTTTTCTTGTAGACTTTGCCTGCGATATCGCTCTATTTCTACCATTTTGCACATTTGCGTTTCAGCCCTGTGTTTTTTTTTACTGGAATATACCACCTACCAATTAGTATGTGCATGCATAGTAGAGATTGAAATTTTGTTTGAATTCACAAGCAAAAGGGATTTTTGGTGTATAACAGTAGGTAACAAAAATCCGCTATCAGATAGTCATCGTTGCATGGTCTGCTGCTGCAAATATTGCAACACCAAATATTTCGCATTTTCCACCAAAAGCCGGGTTAGATTGGCCTTCAGGGTAACACCACTATACTGATGATAGCAATTTCCACAATCGGATTCGTATAAAGGTACAAACTGTATGTACAAAGTTCGAAAAAGAGGATTTGCATATATTCGTTCGTTTCGCTTTGAATATTATTTCAGAGGTAAAACGAACTGTTGTTAGGAGTTGAAAATCTTTTACTAAATTGGTATTATTGTTACCTCAAAGTGGTTTAAGTTTATGAATTCTGAAGTCAAATGAGATTAAATAATCAAATTATAGTAGATGGAATTGGAAATTAACCAAAGAATCGTATTGACACTTTTGGGGAAATGTAATGTTTTAAAGGAAAACAACTATGACTCTTGCCCAAAACAACTTGTAGAAACACGAACACGAGTGTTAATTTTGGTATTTTCGGATGAATTAAAGAAAAAAAATTTCTTTGTACATTTGCAATAAATATTTGTCTCTTTTTTCTTCAATATATCTAATTTGAGTGCAAAAAAAACTTCAGAACAAAATTTGGAATAATAAATTCAACTGCTATCGCAAATTTTAAAATTTTCCTACCGTGTACCTATACAATTACTTTTTCGTATAGCTTCAGATAAATCAAAAAAAAAAAACAAAGTTACAACTCCATTTTTAGCCTCACAACATTATGAAATAACAGCGAACGACTGTATATTTATTTTGTTTGTTTTTTTTTTTTTAGGAAAATTGGTCAGTTAACATTCAATATGAAAGACAATAACAAGGTTTTTCAGATCTGTTGACTATTTTACCCCCGCAGCTTCCTCATTATTGGCCCTGGCAAAAATATGAACATAACTTTTCTTGTAGAAAATTTAATTTGCTCTAATTTTGTTATACGGACTTTTCCGTTGATGTGCCTACTTTTAGGAAATTTTTAAGAAAAGACAAAAGAGGGGATCTGTGACCTCCACTCCTGTTCTTAACTCACAGCTCTGGGCTAGGAACTTTGAGTATGTAATAACTGGAGGTAATACCTCCCACATACAAAAAAAAAACAACCAAGAGAGCATGATTTTTTTGAATAATTTGTTCTCATATTAACAATGCATGACATCAATGTTTAAAAATATAAATTGATTGTACTTTGGTGTCTTATGTCCCATCGAGTCAGATCCTTAAGCGGATGGACCAATTTCCATCAAATTTGGAACAAAAGAGTGTTATGTTTTTTTTTATTAGTTTTGGGTTATACCCATATTTTTCATACATCAGTGTACAGTAAATAAATAAGGCAAACAAATTAAAATAGAAATGTATTTGTTGGTAGTTTTTTGGGCCTTTACCGTTGAAAATGTAAAAAAAAATAATATACTTACGATTTATTTATACTAGGCCCTTCGACAATTAGAGGCCTTAGAGTTACAATTGTACGAACTGTAATTATATTTTAGACAATTATTTACTGTTGCATTTAACCTTGTTATTGTTTTGTGTCAAATTCTCCTCGAGCTTAAGCCTCGCACTGGTTTTTTCGTCCAATTTTCTGCGCCTGAAATATACATTTTCTGTAGATAGCCCCAAAATTGATTTTTTTGTTCGAACGCCTTAAGGCTTTAGCTTAGAAAAAAGGCAAAGTTTGATTCACCTCTTACTCTAACGTCTAGCGTTTAAAAATATCTGAGACGAATTTTATACTCCACAGTCTAAACTTTAAAGGCTTTCCATCATTTAATTCATTTTGGCAATTAGGTATAAGAAAGCTTTGGCCTCTTTTGGCATGCAATTGTTTAGTGAGCTATTGTATTGTTTCTACCCGTAAAGCATATAAAACTAAGTTGTCTTCAAATTAGTATAACATAGATAATTCAAAATCAAAATATTAATATTTTGGCTTTTAATTGTTACCACATTCCCTTCAGGTCAGGGTTTTTGTGATTTATCAAAAATTAGGTAAAATTACCAAGAAATGCTTTTAAATACCAAAAGCCTTGCATCATGTAGTTTGTACCTTCCTATGTTCTACATGATGTCCGGTTTATTGCTAACCCATAAACAATAAGCAAGGTTGCCACCTGAACAAAATGTTTAAATTTCCCCAAAAGAGAAAATGTAGACAAATTTACCTAATAAAAAAATATTTGGTCACGTGAA
Source organism: Melangyna quadrimaculata (assembly GCA_949320155.1). NCBI lineage: Eukaryota > Metazoa > Arthropoda > Insecta > Diptera > Syrphidae > Melangyna > Melangyna quadrimaculata. The sequence goes on from OX439483.1 coordinate 370,401,348, forward strand.
ACCCACAAAAAAGGATGAAACTATTTTCTTAATAATTTAATAATAATAATTAAAATAATTCTTGTAAAAGAGTACATAAGAGAATGTTGAAGACGTTTGTAAATTTCAGTAAAAATAATAAAGTCGACAAAAGTGAATTTATAACCATTTAAATACTACCAACGAATAATATTGAATTCTAGAAATAATTACCTTACCTCTGAAAAAATCATTCATGCTAAAGATTTGAATTAGCCATAAAAACAAATTTTTGAGGACACTCCTTTGGATTTAAATCTCGCAATCGAAATCTCGCATTGCAAAATCTTTTGTGAGATTTTGATATGCGAGATATTAAAATGCGAGATTGTTAAAAGCAAGATTTTGTAATTGCGATTTTTTTAAAAGCTGGTTCATTAATTTGCGAGATTTCGTATTTCGAGATCAAAAAAAAAAAAAACGCGTGATTTCGTTATTCGAAATTTTAGTTTGCGAATTATCGTAGTGCTCCCCCTTTGGATACATCACATGAATTGTATGTGTATTCCAGGTTTAAGGAAAATCGGTTAAGTTATAAGAACAGAGCTGGCAATAGTGCGGAATAACATTCCTAAAAGTGTGCAAAAAGATATTCATATGTATATTTCTTGCAAAATTTCATCTAATTTGTTTCCCATATACGTCATTTGAATATTTCGAAGGCCCGGAAAGAAAAAGGCAAAATACGTGAATGCCATAAATATGCACAACAAATCATACCTATGGTTTTTTGATTCAACCAAAAATTAAAAAAAAACGTTTTTTTTGCAACCCCCTATCACTCTCTCTCTCTCATTCCATTTAGTATCAAAGTACCAGATCCCCAATCGTCCTCGTCATTGGTATTTCTCTCACAATGATTCTCGAATCTATCGGAAGGATGATGGAACCATCATTAAATTTATGTACGTTCAATTACATGGTCGTTCGTTTCCTTCCATTTTGGAAGGGTATTTGGTCGAGTGTACTTCAAAACAAGCCCAAGCTACTACCAATAGTGACTTCATGTACAAATGTATGTATGTATTATGCAGACAGGAGAAAATGCAACGTATTCACAATAGATGAAAATCAGATGGCGAGATGTGTCCGGCTCTTCGTACTTGGAACAAGTATACGAAGTTATGCTATACTGAGGGGGTTCGCTGCAGTTGAATTCTGCCAGAAATGAATGCTGATGTTTTTAGATATCGCAGTCGATATGTTTGTTGAACCACAGCGTTGTAGTACATCCGCTCAACCTAATACCACCACCATCAGCAGCAGTGCATCAAGTGTGTGCATTGTGTACCCACAGCACTCAGATCGATGCCAGTCAAGTAGTGGTATTGGAGATTAGATTGACGGCACATATGAAACGTATCGACCGAGATCTACATACATACATGGCTCGTCTGCTGTATCTGGGACAAGATTCATCGAGTATGTTTAGACATTTTTTTGACATATATATGACCAAGGTATGTTGTCTATAATACATAGATGTCCATAAAGATCGCTCGGTAAGTGGCCCGAAGAACAATTTCTCGTAACGTTACGAAAAACGTCGGGTTTGAGTAAAATTAGGTATACAACACTAATGATAATAATGCAAAATGTTTGTCATAGGAATTTGTTGGATATCATATTATTGGCTGATTAGAAGATTATCTTTATCACTTAGCAATTATAGATGAAGTCATAAATTTATAAATTCTTGAATTCAATAATATTGTCTCCTAAGAATTCTTTGTATGTAAAAAGCTAATAGAGATTACTAAGCTTTCATGTAGTTGGCCCACCAACTATTGAGTTGAGCAAAACTGTTAATTGCAATCGTTTGTGCATCGTTTGTCTACGTTTGTACAAGTTTTAGATTCGATTGTACACTCACCGTTTTTTTTTTATATAGCCACTTCAAATAAATTTACGGAGTTTGGCCCACCAACTATAACGCTTGAAAAATCTGGAAATGCAGTTCCATAGATAATTGTTTGTCTATGCTTGTCTTTTTTTTTTTCCTTGTATACGTTCCAAATTTTTTTGACAAAAAAAAATTTTTTAACCAAATTTTATAAAAATTTTAAAACATATGCATTCGTTTGTCTCTTTTTTATAATGATTTTTCATCGTGTTAATTTTTTAAATTTGTATTTATTTCTATTTTTAATTAATTATTACTTTTTTTGGGACAAGTAGTAGTAGTAGCCAACCAACTATAACGCTCGAAAAATCCAAAAACGCAGTTCGATAGAAAATCGTTTGTGTATGTTTGTCTTTTTTTTTCGTTTGTATATGTCCCAAAATTTTTGACAACAAAATTTTTTTTAACCAAATTTTATTAAAATTTTAAAAGATATGCATTCGTTTGTCTCTTTTTTATTATGATTTTTCGTCGTGTTAATTTTGTTAATTTGTATTCATTTCTATTTTTAATGAATTATTACTTTTTTTTTGGGACATGCAGTTGGCCCACCAACAGCATTCTCTTTTATTTGGGTATCCACAGTTTCAACTTGTATGCGAAATTGCGATAATTAAGACTTTATTCTTTTTTTCTATTCTTTTTAAGGAGTGCCCTGCATGTAGGCTGCATTTAAAAAGACTTAAGTTACACCTGGAGCATTATTTATTCAGTTAAAATATTTAAAAAAAAAAGCAAACAAAAATAATTCTAATTCTATAGGTACTTGTTCATTAACTTGAATTTTGGCGTCGGCTTAACGCTTTTAATGAGTTTCTTTTCTGTATGAAATAGAAAGTAACTATAGGTACCAATACCTATAAATGCCTATTATAGATATTGATAGGTAGTTCCGAAATTGTTGAGTACCTACCTAATTGACTAAGAGCCCAGGCCCGCCAGACATACGTCATTCTATCAAAGCTAAGATGCGAACAGATGCTATGGTAGCTAAGAACAAATGGATACTAAGAATCTTCAATCCGGGTGCAATTAAGAGGTATCGAGTGTTAAAGTTGCATACAAATGTTGCGACATTGCGTTATTTTATTAAAGCTGAATTTTTGATATGTGTTAGGGGATGGTGTCATAAACTTTATTGGACACTTTCCAGACATCTACAGTGGGGCCTAACGTGAGCCAGACACTTAAAATATGTCGAACTAATCTTGCCATTAGTTTTTACATTAAAAGCGTTAAGCCGACCGCAAAATTCAAATTAATGAACTAGTACCTATAGAATTTGAATTATTTTTGTTTGCTTTTTTAAAAATATTTTAACTGAATAAATAATGCTCAAGGTGTAACTTAAGTCTTTTTAAATGCAGCCTACATGCAGGGCACTCCTTAAAAAGAATAGACAAAAAAGAATAAAGTCTTAATTATCGCAATTTCGAATACAAGTTGAAACTGTGGATACCCAAATAACAAGAATGTTGTTGGTGGGCCAACTGCATGTCCCAAAAAAAAGTAATAATTAATTAAAAATAGAAATGAATACAAATTAAAAATATTAACACGATGAAAATTCATAATAAAAAAGAGACAAATGAATGCATATCTTTTAAAATTTTAATAAAATTTGTTTAAATTTTTTTTTTGTCCAAAAAATTTGGGACGTATACAAACGAAAAAAAAGAAGAAAAACGATTTTCTATCGAACTGGGTTTTTAGATTTTCGAGCGTTACAGTTGGTGGGCCAACTACATGCTCCATATAATTAATATATAATTAATTAAAAATAGAAATAAATACAAATTAAAAAAATTAATACGATAAAAAATCATTATAGAAAATAGACAAACGAATGCACATGTTTTAAAATTTTAATAAAATTTGGTTAAAAAAAATTTTGTTGTCAAAAAAATTTGGGACGCATACAAACGAAAAAAAAAAGACAAACATAGACAAACGATTTTCTATCGAACTGCGTTTTTAGATTTTTCGAGCGTTATAGTTGGTGGGCCAACTACATGTCCCAAAAAAGTAATAATTAATTAAAAATAGAAATAAATACATATTTAAAAAATTAACACGATGAAAAATCATTATAAAAAAGAGACAAACGAATGCATATGTTTTAAAATTTTAATAAAATTTGGTTAAAAAAAATGATTGTCAACAAAAATTTGGGGCGTATACAAACGAAAAAAAAGACAAACATAGACAAACGATTATCTATGGAACTGCATTTCCAGATTTTTGGAGCGGTATAGTTGGTGGGCCAAACTCCGTAAATTTATTTGAAGTGGCTATATAAAAAAAAACGGTGAATCTAAAACTTGTACAAACGTAGACAAACGATGTACAAACGATTGCAATTAACAGTTTTGCTCAACTCAATAGTTTTTGGGCCAACTACATGCAAGCGATTACCGAATCAAAGAATATTATTTTTAAATCGAATTCTTTCATAAAATTAACCATTGTCCCTGCCCCGCCTGCACATATTATTTCTAGAATAATGAAATCTAATGAATAATTGTGGACCTATGGAACAATGTACTTTAAAAGCTCGCAAATCAGATCTGGGTGAGCTTATAACGGTGGTTCTGGTTTTATTTTCAGGTGTGTCAAATGTGTAAATAAATAAATAAATTGGGTCGCGCAACGGCTCATGAAGAGCCAGGGCCTAGTGACTGACATTTCGCAACCATTCCTGTGTGCGTGTGTCGACAGGAATCGAGGAGACCTACAATTTTATGCCGAATCCGAACGGCTAGACGAGAAGCACTTATTCATGACAAGTGATACTCTTGGAGGATTTGCCGAATCTGAACGGCTAGACGAGAAGCACTTATTAATGACAAGTGATACTCTTGGAGGATTTGTCAATTCTTCGCAAGAGGCAGTAACCCTGAAAAAACTTTTTAATCTATTAGGTGGACGAGGCTGGGAAGTGAACCCAGACCTCAAATGTGTGGCATTTTTTAAATTTGGTGATTTTCGTAGTAACTATGCATTGCCGATATTGAGGTGTCATAGCCATATTTGCCGGTGGTTTGTTGGTTTTTCATAGTTTTCCCAATTTTGAAGGTAGCTTAGTCTTATCTTGTGGCCTATACAGCGAATGCTATGACCTCGACCGTTAGAAGACTTCCTTTTGGCAAATTGTTTGATTCATGAAAAAATGTCTAACTGTTTATTATTTGATTTTTATATATTATCTTCCACTATTTTTAACTATTTTCTGAGCTGCTAGGTTGTTTTTCAAAGTGTATTCAAACTAATGACACAAAAATTAGGGTCGATTTTGTGAATGAAATTGTTTAAAGAGCCATAACACTAACAATTGTTTAGGAGGATTCAAAATTCTTCCTGGATCTTTATCCTCATATTTTACTCAATAAATTCTGTAATGAGATTTGTCATATCATAATTGTTAAAAGTTATAGAGAAATCTTGAAAAGTTTTTTGAAAACAAAAAAAAAAAACCTGTATTTAAGATATTGACCAGGAGTCACTTCAATAATCTTGGAGTAATGAGGTTTGATTTCTTGATATTGTCTTAAAGAAATTAGTGAAATCAAAATGAAATAACTAGCTGACCCAGTGAACTTCGTTCAGTCTTAGAGTCTGGCGCATGCTGCTTGATGTGCCTACATAATTCGGTCAATTCAAATTCTGTAGATATTCAAAAATTCTATGAAGTATAACAATGTCGATATATGATTGACGTGTCTGTCAACGAGCTTTTTCACTGCAGTGCTTTATGGTAGACAACATATATTTCCTTCGTATAGCGTGTTGTTTGCCGAAATGTGAGCACGCCACATGCAATTATTGACCACGTGGAGAAATATGGGAATGTTTTAAGATACTTCATACAATCGAACGCGTTCCGTTACAAAATTTTGGTATATCGATTTCAAATAGTTTGGCGGCAAGCCCGGAATATTTTGTGGCTTCGTTTCTATGAATCAAGGAGTCGACGGATTTGTATAAATATAACTCATCGGCTGGCGGCTTTATTTTGAATTTCAAATTAATGATTTCTCAAATCGATCGTGCACTTAGCCAATTATGGTCTGCATTATTCTAAGTGTTATTCGGGAAAACGTTGTGATAAATACGGAAACGATAAGTTTTATTGTAGCATTTCCCTAAACAAAAGAGCTGACGTTAAAACTTTAATTCGGTTTTATAAATTTGTACCTACTTAGTTTATTGATGGTCAAGTAAATATATTTGAAACAAACATATCCATGAACAGAAAGTAAAAAAAAAAAAATGATTTTTCTTTATACTTCCTTTGGTCTGTTCGATCTGTTTGCATCGATCCTATGGAGGGAGTTTCTTCAAATTGCATACACATTTGTATTTAATTTCATAAAGGAGAAATGTATCTTGAACGGTTATTTCCCATACAACACTGTTGCCTTTTCATTTTCTATTAAACTATTTTGATCAAAGTTGAAAGTGATATTAATGAAACCACGTACGTAGAATTATAAAAATTATGGCATTATGGGAATCACCCTGTACCTATAATGAAACAAATGTTTTTTTTTTCCATTTTTTTAAAAACTATTATTGGTTGAAAATCACCACATCAATTTACATTTTTCTATAAAATTAATAACAGATAAACATGATATTTAAAAAATATATTTTTGAAATAGATTTAATTGAAATCTTAATGAGATATTTCCTATTAAGAAAGAGGTTTTCATAATGAACAGCTCATTTTTTAAATTATCTCAACAAGGTGAGAGGCTGTTTCCTCGCTTTTCGGAACATAATAAATATATATATATAATACATTTTATCCTTTTCGTCAAGGATCTTACCACTCATAAGTTTATTATAATTTTTGAATCGTTATTTCCGTTCTGATGTTACATCAATAATCTGCAAGTCATTGATACTATGTGTTTTTGTATTCTTACACTTAAATGTTATAAACATCAAATTTAACGATAAACAATGTTGAATTTTTTTTTAATTGGTATAAGTCAAATAAAGACATTTTTCCATATTTTCTGTTGTGTTTGTTTTATTACCTGTATATAATTATAAGCTCTATATAATGTACATACATATGTACTTACATGAGAAAAATATATTAAAAATACAAAAACTGCAACGTATATCAGATCAGTGGTGTAGTCGCATCAGAGCCCAAGGCTTGGACCGATTTTACGGGCCATTTATTTTGTTTTAATTGCTCTATAGGGCAAGTATCGTTTTCGTGTCAAAAAAACAATCGTTTGTAAAAGTGTGAATATCCTATGCAAAAATGTGAATTTAATTTATAATATTATTGTTTTGCCAAAGGGAAGCATTTAGCCTGAAAAAAGCTATTTATAGGTATATTTTGAGGCGATCGGGATTTTAATAGCGCAAGTGCGATTTTCAGTCGCGGATTTAAAGTTCTTAAGAAATGTTTTATTTTGAATGCATTTACATACATGCGTTTTGGTATCGTAGGTTGAGATAGGAACAATTAAAATAAAAGAAGAAACTCCCTTAATATTTCCAGTCGAAGTTTCAAGTGCACTTCAAGGTCGAGGTTTTGAAAACTATTTTTTTTGGCAAACTTATATTTTTAGAGCTGAAGGTACCATTAAAATTAAAAAAAAAATCTGCAATTTCTTAGCGAAATGTTTTCGAAATAAAAGTTAGACCTTCTACTCCGATCGATCATTAAAAATAATGGTCTCTTTTTGATTAATTTCTTAAAGGTTTAGCATCAACTTTTGTACTGTAATAATGCTATAAGAGTTGATTCATCCAACGCAATCCGTGCATTATTTTATTTGTTTTATATCTACATAATATAAAGTCAGATCAAAAATTATGAGACAAAATACGAATCCAAACAAATGGAAATAAAAAACACACAGATAGTATGTGTTGTGTACCTTCATATGTTGTATAAGCATTGAATATTGAATGAAAGAATAAAAATAATATCGAAAACAAGATACATATCTACCTACAAAAAATAAACAATTCTTTTTTGAAAACTGTTTGACGTTGTCGTTTCATATCGCATTAAATAAAATGTACAAATATAAAAAAAAGGGAGACAGATGTGGGAGATTTAACGCAACTTCAGCTTCAGAGGTAATCACTTGGACAGAAAAAGTGCATATTTGCACGTTTTATTTTGTAGACGTATTGCAATTTGTGACAATCGAATGAAAAATATTTTTGAACTTTCTGCGACGTGTCCTTTCTTAGTGACCTAAATGCATTGAAAAGTGGGAACACCGAACAATATATATGGTAGATATTTTAAGACCTTGATGCTCAGTATTTGGGTCACTTATTTTTGAGACAGGAATATGGAAGTGCTATTAAGAACATTGTTCTTATTGTGTGTGAAATTTTGTGTGTAGAAAAATATTGGTATGCATCAAGAAATAATTTATCTCTTTGTCTTCATCACATACAATTCAAAAATACGTTGCAGCCATTAACGAGAAATACCTCAGTAAAAAATATCACTCAAGTGGAGGTTCTATATATCAGGCCGTGAATGCAATAGTGGCCTAACTGCAATTTTATCGAAATTGAGTTTATTAAGAAAATTGAATCTGTATCTACTTACCAACATTTCTGCATTTAAATTGTTTTAGTTCTCGGATTCATGCCATAGTTACAGGTCTATTGTACTTAGGCCAAAAACTAAAAAATTAAAAGCTTGAGTGCAAGAGTTGCCTATGTACCACTTTTGCGCACGCATCTTTGACTTTGTTGTTTGAAACCCAAAGTTAGAGCAATTATTTTACTATTTGCTCACAGGTGACATCAATGCAATGAATAAACCATAAGTTTTTTGTCAACGGATATTCGTATTTACAATGCGACCAAGATTTAAATGCCGCTGATTAGAATGTTATAAACTTACCAAAAATAAAAAAACCACTCATTGTCATAAAAATTACCAAATAAAAGTGTTTCTCTACTTTGAAATTGAAAGAAAACTTTCGAAAAGAAATATCTATACAGAAGGACTTAAGGCTAACTGGATCAAGTTTATTGAGCTTCACTGTTTATATACTGATCCCTTTTTAATATTTTTTAACTATTCTCTTGAAGAAATATTTCCATTTTAAAGTGTTTGTATTTCGAAAAGAATAAGGGTAAGCCTAGCAACCCTCAACCTAAAAACCATCGAGAATAATAAGGATTTGCAGTAGTGGCCTATCAAACTTTAAAATCAGTTTTAACGATATTTTGAAGAATCATGCATACAAAATTAAAACTTTGTTATTTTTGAGCTTATATTATTGCAAAAAGAAAATCGAAACTATGTTTCTTTATTTTAAAACTACAAGTGCTTGAAAATAACCTGTTTCTTATTTTTGCTCTACTGAAATGAATGAAAAATGCAGTTAGGCTACTATTGCGCTCACGGCCCCATATATACTTGATATATTAAAATTGAGAGCTGATTCTAATAAGATATAAAAAATAGCTAGAGCAGGTTGATTGAAGACAGAAAAAAACAAAATCGGCAAAACTGGGGCCGAATTACCGCATCAGTGAGGTAGCTATACGTTACTGAATTATCTAGATTTGGGATTTCTTCCTAAGATATCGAGTAAAGTATCGAGTATCGAAATCGATTTTTGGCATTTCCTTGTCAGTGAACGAGTGTTTTTAGATGCTAGGTAGACAAGTGAGCAGCAAAATGGCAGACAAATAAAATTATTCTATTTTCTTCTATACACAATATCAGTAAATGGTGTTTCGGGGTGAATTTAAATAAATTAAACATCACCCAGAAAATAATTCTTGCTTAATTTTAAGGCACAATAATTAAATTTAGCCAAACAATATTTTTGGCCAAATTAAATTCCAAAGGCAAATGTAAACAAAACAAGAGCCCGTTCACGTTAAGGAAAATGTACTAGAATTCTCCTATTACAAAACGAACTCAATTCATCATAACAATGTGATTACTCGATAGTTTGATAACGTCTAAAAGTAACTCACTCGTTCACTGAAGACGTAATTCGGCCCTGGATCGCACAAACTTGCTCTCGTAGCTAACAACTTTAACGTAGCTAGAAATTGATGAGATACATATGTATCGGTTTCATAATATTATGATATTATTAAATAAAAGTTTTAAAAATAATTAAAAAATAAATTATTACTATAAGTTACTATAAATTTGTTATTCTAATGGCTAAAAAAGTTAGAGCTCAAAATAAAGTTTGCCATCTGATTTGTTTGATAAATATGAATTTATGAAAAAAAAAAATCAAAAATCGTTGGAGCCATTTTCTAAAAAAATATTTTTTTATACATACAATTTTGTGTACTTAATAAAATACAATTTTATACAAAATAAAAAAAATATTCATGAGCCCGTTTTCAAGATAATGAATGTTCAAAAAAAAAATCAATATTTTTTTAAAAATCCTAAAATGATTTTTTTGAAAATTTGTATTATGCAAAATTGTTTGAATTGTGAAGGAGCTCTTGTATACAAATTTTGGTTGAAATCAGTGTAAACATTAACTAGAATTTTGAAAAAAATCGGTTCTATGACAGGTACCGTTAATAACCGTTGTTGGTAAAATTTTTGTTTATCAAAATATTGACCATACCATACCATCAGAATTCTTAGAGCCGTTTTCGAGAAAAATAAGTTTTTTCTTAACGGTTTTTCAACATTTGAATGGAAGGTTCCGTTATTTTTATTTGAATTTTCTTTTTAAACAAAATCCTCAGAGCCGTTTGAGAGAAAAATATGATTTGCCTTTCTGGTGAAAAAAATTGTTTGGCAGGAACCGTTATTTTTGGGCATGAAAAAATTTAAAAAACGTGTGGGCATATTCGTCAAAAAATACAATGTACCAAGTTTGAAGAAAATCGCTCCAGCCGTTTAGGCTGTATTGACGAGGACAGACAGACAGAATTGCGGGACCCACTTTTTTCGTGTTCGCTATCATCGTAATGTTAGGGAAAATTATTATCTTGAGTTCCATAACTTGTCATATAGTAGTAATGGTACAAGAGGCTTTATTTTCACCCCTTTATAGGTGAAAAAAAAAACATTCATAAATAATATAAATGCCAGAGCGAAAGCTATGCAGCCTAACTGTGATTGTGTTATCATACGAAAAACCCAATTGAAAAATAGTTTGATGGGGTTTTCAAATCATTGGCTAGTTTCAATAAAAACTATGATTGGGCCTTTATTGTTTTAATATCATAACAAACATTTTCCAAAAATGGGTCCTTTATTCGTATTTAAATAACATACAAGACATAAATATTTATCAATTTATTTTTCTTTCAATAAAAGAACAGACCGTTACTTTTTATATACATTTCATTTATTAATTGGTTAATTTTCGTAGCTTTCGACATTTATTTACATTCATGGATTCTTAATTTTACCTATTTAATTAAATGCAAACAACTAAGTTCATTGGCAGGTTGTTAAATCAATTCATTGATATAATCTGAATTTTGTCTGTTTTCTTAAAATCCCAACTCCCAATACCGGACGTGGACACAATTCAGATTTCGTTAATATAATAAATACGTTCTTTTAACGATATGGACTAAAATGTACAATTTTACACGTGTATGAAGTTGTTTATTTTTAGACTGAATATAAAGAAATAATGGTGACTAATGTCGTTATTAATATGGTGACTTACGATTTTATTTATATGCGTTTTTTATTGGGGAAAAAAAGTCACAAAGGAAAGGCACAGAGGAAAGGCACAAAGGTAGAGTAAACATAAGAGAAGGGGTGTGTTCGTAGACTATAGTCAAAATAAAATTCTGTAAATTGGTTTGTGAAATTGCCTTTTTGTAGACCTAAATAAACACCGTTTATTTGCGGAAATTAATAATCGGCAAAAAAAAAATGATTATTAAACGAAAAAAAGAAAAATGAGGTTATAAAAAAATTAAAAGATAGGTGAAATTTTAGACGTGTGACAGAAAATAAACCATACAACGATCGGCACAAAATTAACTCTCACTTTTTAAACGCGAAGTAGTAGCCCGTAGCGTAATGGTAAGTGCGTTCGACTGTCATGCTGGAGGTCTGTGGTTCGCTTCCCAGCCTCGTCCACTTAAAAACTAAAAAGTTTTTTTTCAGGGCTACTGCCTCTTGCGAGGAATTGACAAATCCTCCAAGAGTATCACTTGTCACGAATAAGTGCTGCTCGTCTAGCCGTTCGGATTCGGCATAAAATTGTAGGTCCCTCCCATTCCTGTCGAAAGGCGCACACAGGAATGGTTGCGAGTTGTTAGTCACTAGGCCCTGGTTCTTCATGAGCCGTTGTGCCACCCGATTTATTTATTTTTTTTATTTTTAAACGCGAAAATGAGAAGCTTTTAAGAGGCTTTTATATATATGAAATATAAAATGGCCAACAAAAAAGAAAAGATCGATCTGTCTGGCAAATGGAAATTTACAATTATAACTACTCCATGAACACATCCATCAAAATTCAATTCAACTATCAGTCGTACCAAAATCTAAAAAAAATCGATTTCCATTCTGAGAACAAAATTCAATCTTTTTTTTAACGAATTTCATTCTTTTTTGACTAACTAAGACCAACTTTTTTTTGTTTAGGTCTACAAAAAAGCCGTTTCACCAATTTTTCTAGGTGAAAATAATGATTTGTTTTTTTTTTTATTTAAATTTAAGTCAATTTAAAGATAAATACTCCAATTCGATTTGTAAATGTGGTTTCTGATTTGTTGTATTCAATTGCGCTGTGATTTGATTCTATTCAATATATGTTGGAAATAGTTATTGAAAAAGTAAGTTAGCAAAACAGGTTTTCATTTATTCTAAAAAAATTAACGCCTATGACGTCATCTACTAAGGTGTTCAATACCAAATTTGAAATAAAAAGAAAGGCTACGGTATATGCGTTTTGTTGAGGAATTTCTTGCTGTACTATGTAAAAATATGTACCTAATAAAACACGCCTTATACAGTCTTTTAACATTAAATTCACCCCCTTTCAACTTTTTGCAGATTAACATCATACCTACTTTTTTATTATACAATAATTACGTTAAAAACCGTCAAATAATGTTAATATATTTGATCTGTGGTTCCCGAAATCTAGACAATGGCTTGGTTGATTTTTTAGAATTTTGGATTCTGGTACATTTAAGTTAGATAATAAATAATGCATTTAACATCGATATAAATAATTTCTTTTACCAACAAATAAAATCAAAGAAAAAACTGTTTTTTTTTTATTTTTAACTTTTTTTCACATTTTTTTTTGCTTTGAATAAGAAATTTCAAAATTGCTATCTAACCTTGTTGATCGTTAACGCTATAAAAATATTATCGAAAAATTACTTTACACCGTCAATGTCTGGACATTGGTTGTTAACTACAAGAGCAAGTTAGTGCGATCCAGACGTAAATTTTATTTAAATTAAATTAGATATGGACTTACCCGGTTTTTAAAGAATATCTGAAAAAAAAAAATGTTTTAAAGTGGAAAATATAAATCACTTGCTTTGTTTTTTATTAAAAAAAAGCATTAAAAAATAAAGTGGATTGAAACATCAGAGGTATGGCCGAGATATTTTTTTTAATTTTATTTTGTTAATGATTTGAAATGTAAACAAATTTTAAGTATTTTTAAGAGATTAAATTAAATATAGTAATAAATTACTTTTTTGGCACTGTATGAGTTCTTTTATAGATAAATAATAGAAACTGAATAACTTCTTGTTCTCATACAAATATAGCTTTATTTAAAACTAATGTTTTCGAGAATATCTTCTCATCTTCAGGTTTTTAAGCAAATTGAACAATTTTTTTACATATAATGTACATAAATCAAAAATTGATGTGATGAAAAAATTATACATATACATATACAAATCATTTTCAATTTAAAGAGTTAAAGTTATTTTATCTAATAAATATAAAAGCTAATGGTTCGAACTGGTTATAATCAAATTTGATGAAAGTAAGTGAATAAATGCGTTTAGAATTTTGTCTCAAATATGTCTTTAGCTGTTAATGGGAATGAAGATCGTTCAAACAATTTGTTTTTGTTCATATTATTTGTGCGATGTATGTACAATTCTTCATATGCATTTAATAATTTTGGCTTATTTATTTGTTTTAATAATCTAAAACCTGCCAGGTTGTGATTATTATCAATCAAATGATCAGCTGGAGTCGACTGATGCACTGTCTTAGAATGGATTGATTTATAGTGTTCTGACCATCTTATTTTTGCCGTTCTTCTCGTTTGGCCAATAAAAACTTCATCACAATCTTGACAAATAACGGAATAAATTCCAGATTTATCGAGAGTGTCAGTCTTATCTTTTATTGTTCCAATTAGCGTTTTGACTTTATTCCCAGTGCTATTCGATGACAATTTGATTGAATCATTTTTGAACACTCTCATCAAAGAATATGTCAATCCTTGAACAAAGGTACCACCCATAAAAGAGACAACTTTTTTTTAAGATGGAACTAAAGCTGTTAAAACTTTTATTTCCTTTTTTCTTGAATATTTTTTTAACAAAGAATCAACAATTTGTGTACTATAACCATTTATTTCGGCTATTCTATGAATAGTTGCCACTTTTTTGATGACTTCACAACTTCATAATAATCACAACCTGGCAGGTTGTAGATTATTAAAACAAATAAATAACCCAAAATTATTAAATGCATATGAAGAATTGTACATACATCACACAAATAATATGAACAAAAACAAATTGTTTGAACGATCTTCATTGCATGCATTTTTAGAACCATTAACAGCTAAAGACATATTTAAGACAAAATTCTAAACGCATTTATTCACTTACTTTCATCAAATTTTATTATAACCAGTTCGAACCATTAGCTTTCATAACTATTAGATAAAATTACTTTAATTCTTTAAAGTGAAAATTATTTGTATATGTATATGTATAATTTTTTCATCACATCAATTTTTGATTTATGTATATGTAAAAAATTTGTTAAATTTGCTTAAAAACCTGAAGATGAGAAGATATTCTCGAAAACGTTAGTTTTAAATAAAGCTATATTTGTATGAGAATAAGAAGTTATTCAGTTTCTATTATTTATCTATTTTTAAGAGCGCTTTTATAATAAAAAAGGAAAAATGATACTTACAATGTGTTTTTGTAAAAAAAAATATAAGAAATTTCAAAAAAAAAAAAATGCAAACAAATGGGTTCGATAAAATTGCTGGAAGCCATTATATGCATATAGAGAAAAGTTGATAATCAGATAAATACTCCTTACTCTTGTTTTCTCTAGGAACCGATAGTTTTCATCTGCGGCGGTAACTGTATATTTTGTATTTAAAGTAGAAAAGAGTCACACCAACCAAAATGGATAAATTGATGGTTGGTACGAATCTACTTCACTATTTGCTATTAAAGCTAATATTTCGCAAGTGTAAATGCAAATAAAATAAGACCTTTTCTAAAAACTTGGCCCTCGCCCAGCAAAGTTTCAACAGCAGACTATTAATA
Organism: Melangyna quadrimaculata; assembly: GCA_949320155.1. Taxonomy (NCBI): domain Eukaryota; kingdom Metazoa; phylum Arthropoda; class Insecta; order Diptera; family Syrphidae; genus Melangyna; species Melangyna quadrimaculata. Next base: position 370,416,778 of record OX439483.1, read on the forward strand.
GCTTACTATAAATACAAACATTTCTTGAAGCATTATGTATTATGCAAACTACTCGTATACATGATGTAAAATGCACACGATTATTTAAAATACTTTTGTCAGCACGAGGATAATCCACTTAAACATTGACTTATTCACCACAAAAGACTTTGTAACTGAAAAACCCAATATATACAGCGACAAAAAAAATATAAGTTGAACTTAAGTCATAATGCCGCGACAGTCATTATTCCAATCCTCTGCCTGAGAGTGCCTGCTTAAGCATAACGATAACAAGTATACTAGATGTTCCACTCTCCTACACCACACCACATAGCTCCCCAAAGTACATATTACCAGAAGTTAACTATCAAACACCACTATCAAAAGCTGATGGCAACAGCACCCGCCGCCATACGTAACGCCTGCCGCCATTCATGCCAGCCAGCCCGCAGCCAATTGCATATAGTCATTCACCCATGATGTATCTCTACATAGAACCAACAACAAGCAAAGATCGAGTACTTCCGTTTGTTTTCCAAGTGACTTACTCGTCGATGAAACCCGCCATCCGCCATCAGTTTGGGGAAAAATTTAACATTTTTGTATCAAACAAAAAATTTGAACAAAGAGTGAATTTCGCCGATTGGTAATTTATATTATAAACGACATTAATTTCCAATATGGACCAATTATAAAGATTTTTATGATTTTCAGGATTTAAGAAATTTGAATTTGAGGGTTGTAGGGGCTTATAGTAAGTAATTCGTGCAAAAAAGTTGAGGGAATCAACTGATGAAATCTGACGTCTGTGCAGTTGGCTGGGCAACTTTCACCAAGAGACAGGACCAACGCAGTAATTAGCAGTGTTTTTGCATTTCTTTTGAATTTCCATTCCCGATCCCGTGTAATCGACTGACCTGTTAACTTCAAAGTGAAATTAGCAGGTCATATTCTGTATCTCAATTCAGAAAATAGAAAAAATTCCGATAATGCTTAAATTTAGTACAGACCTTCCACTGACCATAACGAAGCAATGGTAGAAGGTCCCCGTCGATCCGACGCGAGCACAACTTTTTTACGCCGGTCATGTGCCAAACTTTTTTTTAGTAAATAACTTTCGAACGGTAAATGATATCAAAAAGTAGTCAAGGTACAGTTTGTAGATCACAAAAATGTCTAAAAAAACTCACTCTTTTTTTCCTAAGACCAATGATTAAGAAAGTACAGCTATTTAAAAAAAAAAAAAGAGCGCGTGTAACTCAGTACTCGTGGCAGAAGTGAAACTTCTTTGGCTATCTAAAAATCTCGATATGTATAGGGATATTAAGGTTATATGCGTAAGACGCAGCTATGGGTTCTATATCAAAATGGTCGATGTGTTCGGGTTGTAAACTTGAAAATTAAATAATTATGGTGAAAATTTAAATCAAAAAAAGGTGAACATTTAAATAGATATAAATCAGTTTATTTGAGTAGGTTTTCCGACTATTTCCAAAAAATCCTACACTCCAAATCTCTGCAAAATCAAAAAATTTGTATATGACAACTTTAATTGGGTCTTATTTATCTTGCAACCATATATAATTCAAATTTTTAGCGGACTCTGCTGATTTAATTAAATTTTTTGAAATTAGCCTATTTTGAGATAAAATGATTAAAATAATTTATATCTCCATACCAGTAGGAGATAGATAAAAATCTTAAACTAGTAAGATTCTTAGAATTTCATTATCTATTCACTAAAACTCTAGCATTCTAATTAAAGAAATTAGAAAAAAGACATAGAAGGACATTTTCCCTTTTATCTGCTACAATAATATAGATTACCAAAAAATCCAAACTTATTGCACTATTAAATATATTAGCCTATCAATACAAATTTTTACTTTAACCCTACCTCCCACCACTTAGCTTATCAACGATCTCAGCGTTGCACATGTTGTGTTACATTTTTTCGTTTCACAAAAATTCAACCTTGAAATTTCAGTCTCAACGCGCCCAAAGAAGTTTCACTTCAAAAATGAAAAAAAAAAGTTGGGTACCAGCAGGACTCGAACCTGGAACATTCGGGTCCATCCTATACCTGGAGTAAATTTTTCATATGGATTTAGTACGATACTTAAAAGATAAAATAGCCAGTAGTTGGTGATTTTAACTTTAGTAAAATAATAGGGGATAGTACGTTGCTAAACTCGTTTAAATTTAACAAAACACAATTTTTAACCTAGTATCATACTAAAAATGATTTAACATCGTACTAAATCGTCTAAAATTTTGCGCCATTGTTTTTGTTTTTGTTTTTGTGGTTGGAAGGAAAAATGTGTGGCGTTATAGACAGTATGGATCTATAGTTACTTACTTAATATTAAGATTTTTCGGACAAACGATTAAAATATATGTACCTACATATATCAAGATAGGTATTTATATATCTAAGTACATAATAATGTAGGTAAATATGTAAGTTTTAAAACGTAAATCAACACTGAAGTACCTACATTATCTCTAACCACTAAATGAACATAACATACTACCTACCCTCATAGATACAATCCTCACTGAATCCGAGTCGCGGTAAACGACCAAGCAGATGTATTTTGTTCGTTTTTCGTTGTATTTTTAACTGTTTTTATTAGAGCTAAGAGTAAAGCGTAGCAGTTTTAAAAATACGTGTTATACAAAAAAATGATCGCACTTATCTTCTGATGCGATAAATAAAAAAACCAAAGATAAGGATTCATAACGAAATAAGTTATTAGCTGTTTTACAAAAGCTTACTTTCTCCAGTTAACGGTGCACTAAAAAAATAATAATGGTATCAAAAAATCAGAAATATAAATATCAATACGTTTTGTAATTTTTAATAATTTAAGGCAACTCCTTGATTTTATAAAAATAAAAATGTGGTAAAATTGACTTTTTAAAAATGTTGAATTTCCAAAAATTCCTACACTCCAAATATCTGCAAAATCAAAATGTTGTATGCGATAACTTTAATTTGGTTTTATTTATTTTGCAACCATATATAATTCAAATTTGTAGTGGCCTCTCCTGATTTAATTCAATTTTTTGAATTAGAGAAAATTAGTAAGATTCTTAGTAAGATTCTTAGAATTTTATTATCTATCCACCAAAACTCCACTCTAGTATTCTAATTAACGAAATTAGAAAAAAGACATAAAAGGACATTCACACGACAGTTATACCCAAAAAGAAGCAATACTATCTTAGTCATTGGTCGTAGAAAAAAAGTTTAAAGTTCTTTTTTGTACAGAATTTTGTGATCTACAAACTGTACATAGACTAGACTACTTTTCGATGGCACTTACCATTGCAAAGTTTTTTGCGAAAACCCGATTTCTTCGACACTCGACCCTTCTACCATTGCTTGGTTATGGTCAGTGGAAGGTCCGTACCAAATTTAAGCGTTATCAGAATTTTTCGACACTTGACCTGCGTAAAGAAATGTGCTCGCGTCGGATCGACTATTGCTTCTTTATGGTCCGAAGATCCGACCAGTTGAAATAAAGTTGAAGTTTTGAAAGGAATAATTCGGATAATGGTGATTTTCCACTGGTGGATGATGATTGGCAATAATTGACGAAAATCAATTTTTGTTGATATTGTTCGATTTTCCGGTCATTTCGATCAGAAGGTCAGTTACAAGGTATCCATATAATCACCCACTAATTGCCTTGTGAATTAGCATCGATGCACGCAATTATGTACTTGTACATACATGTACAATTTTTAATACTAGCACGTCTGAAGATACAATAGATTTCCCATTTTTGTGTATCAAATATTTGAATCAACAGTCTCAATGCCGATCAAAGTGTACCTCTACATGTACAGCTTATACTTATTTTTGCAGAAAAATCATCGTTTGAAGAGTTCTATGTAAATATATGTGTCACTGTTCTTTTTCTCGAATTCTTACTGCTAAAGAACATGCGGGTAATCTCGTGTGAACGAAGCCTAAGTTTGATCAAAATTTCGAGACTTTTTTTTACAAATACTCGTATGTAATAACTTTTTTCAGAGTAGCTCCTTCTCAAGTAAAAATATGACTTAAAGAAGGGAAATCATATTTTTTTATAACGTTCTTTCTTCTTTAGTGTCTGAAAAAAGTAAGTCATGATTAAATCTAGTTGCAAAAAGATGCAAACCCTACATTTGGTGACTAACGTCAGAGTCAGACGTCGCGCCAGTTTAAGTACAGATAATATAGATAGGTTGATAGGTACATTATGCACGACAAGAATATATCCCAAGAGTCAAATCCACTCAATTTTCACATAATGAATGAAAATAAGGAACAAAATTAGCATATTTATCGCATTCCATAAGAATGGGCTATTTTTGACCTCCCCAACACTACGCGATGTGCTCCGCCCGTTCCATATATGTGTGTAGTATACATTGACATGAGACTTCTGCGACAAAGATAGTTCTTTTACAAGCCTTCCACAAAAGTATCATGTGGTTCAATGAAGCAGCTGTAATTGATGTGCGGCGGCCGGCGTATTGCAGTGGTTGGTCGGTCGGAACCGGGAAGCCAGAACTGTCAACATGAAGCCTCCACGCACATGATAGATGGCCTAGTCCTTAATGGATCCATATGCGTTTTAAATTGCGAATTTGAAGGAAATCGAATTCATGCTTCTTGTGATGCGTTGCGTACCTACATGTTCAAGATACCAGAAGAAGAACTATTTTCTGATGATGGACGCCTTGAGAGTTGCTGTTCGTTGGTTGGTTTGTTCGTGCATCTATCTGTCCATTTGGTTGGTATAAAGCCGATGTGTCCAGTTCAACCACACAATGGCTCATAATTCAGCTCAGGTGGAACTCGGTTGGTCTTTAATAACACTTTATTGTACCACGGAAAACACTTTGACGGGTAACCCCTTCTCTGCTCTTCTCTTAGCTAGAACTTATAATGTGTGTAAACCGGATTCAGAATATACTATGAATTACAATTGTGTGCATCAGTTGTTGGGACGCATAACGAGCAGAATTATTGACGGAGAAGCAATTCCCTGTTTGGGCCGAAGCGAAGCCCCTTCAACAGCGCAGTAAAGTAAGGTATTCCTTTGCGGTGGTTATTTATGGCTTATTGGTATGGAAGCAACCAAGAAAGTGATATTGCCTTGAAGAATGCGAATTTAGTTCGTGGCTTGTCTCAAGGTTATATCGCTTCGCTGACGGGGGTAACACACAAGCTGGCATGCACATGTTTTGCGTTGCATATGCACCTGTTAGACTCATCGCACAACTAGAATAAATTTGTTTATTGCACCAGATTTTGCTCAGAATATTAACCATATATACAAATTGGAAGGAGGGTTGAAAGTGTTGACATCGTTTAAAGAATAGAGATGTGATAGCTAATTGGTGTGTTCGTTCGGAGTTACATGTAATTTTATTTTTTCTCTAATTGGGTTTTGTTAACGTGAATTTAAAAGCCTCTTAGAAAGACCTTGAATTAAGTCGGATTTAATGAATCTTAATGTTCATGCAGTGTTTGCTATCAAAATTATTTAATGGTGATGCTGACCCTATTCTGTCGGTTAAAAAAGGGTTCGCTGAAAGAAACAGAAAAGTGACTTCAAGAATTCAGTATATTCAAGAATATAGTATAGTATAGACAAAATTCTAGAAGACTTGTGAGTTTATTAATAAGGAAAGCACTATATGAATCGATATGAAAAAAAGGCCGCAACAAAAAAAAACTTGAAGGTAGTCATTACTGAATTACTTATAAAAATTATATCTTTTGAAAAATAAAAGAAAACAAAGGAGAATGCCCAAAAATATATGGGACCTGGTTTACTCAGTGCCTAGAAACGAGAACTATGAAAATGATTAGGTACTATGGAGTGTACCAAGGTATGAGAATTTTTTTTTGTCCTAAGCAATGAGATTTGGCTAAAATAAGCGGCCAAAAAAATAAGAAAAACACTTTGCAAATTCGAATAAACATAGACGAATTGTTTTATATTTTGTAATATACTACCTGAACCCCATGCTTTACAATTCTGTGTCCATATTCAAAAATTATTCTCTTGAACTAAGCTTTCCAACGTTGTATATCTCAATTGTGAGCACTAGACGAACAATTATTCCCATTCATTAAATTTGCGCTAAATCGAATAAAAAAATAAGAATTTTCATACTGTTAAGCGAATTATTCGCCAACCACGATATTATTCGCTATTATTGATCATTGGTATAAAAGTTCCTTTATTTTGGGGTCTATTCAGTTCATCGAAAGTGACCAATACTGTCATTTCAATGGAATATTATCGCAATTAACTTTTGCTCTAATTGCAATCTTTGTTGCCATATGCTGCCTTAGGCCCATGGTTTACAACTTTGTGTACTAAGGCTAAGCTTTCCAACGATATATATCTCATTCGTGGGCAATAGGCAAACCAAAATGCCCATTCTCCTTTATCTAATAGACTTGTGAATAAATATTTTAGTAAGGAACAATTGTGTTGAAGGGTTCTTATTTTTGGATATGTTTGTGTGGAGCCCTAGCCCTTAAAACAAAAAATTCGCCCAAATTTACCCATGAATTTGTGAGAGAATTGTCACATCTCAATTTTTTTGGTATAACTCTAAAACTAAGTATACAAAATAAAAAAAAATATGTCAATATTTTGTTGGGTATATTTCCACCAATTTAAATCAAAAAATCATGTGCAAATCATTATATTTGTTATGTTTTGCGCTTATCTTTGCACAAAAAATGGTATGAGCAATTACATTTGTAAGCTTTTCATTAAAAATTTTGGGATTGGAAATTTTGGCATTCGAGACTTAGACGGTCGGAATTTTTGTTAGCATTCGTGATTTTGAGCATCATTCGGCATTATGGTATTCCAGATTTGCAGAAAACCGGGATTTTGGTATTTGAGATTATGTCTACATGCCGAGTTTTTAGAGGTGAACTACTTTCCCTTAATCTTCCAACATTTTTGTATTGCCTCCCATAACCTAAAACATACCTACCCATTTTTTTGTATTGAAATTTTAAGTTATAATTTATTATTATGTTTTTTAATATAAACTTATACTCGTAGGACAGTTTTAAGACTCGATTGGAACTCGCAGAGTTTGAAAAACGATTATTAAGAGTGTAAATGTATAATCTGCCAGTCTGGTTTCTGTACAAAAAATATGTTCAGTGCAGTTATTATTTGAGTAGGTATAAGTTAATGAATCAACTTCAAATGAACTCCAACTTCCACAAAAAAAAAACAGAATTTTCCAACTTGCCATTAAAGAGACGTCCATTTATATTTTTTCATTGATATGTTTTTATTGCCACATCTATCCATATCAAAACAATCGATCAACCCAACCCGGTATTCTATGGATGTCAAAGACTGGAAAAAATGACAACAAAATTGTTTGGCAGCAATCAATTTGTTGTTTCTTGTTGCATGTCCACTATCCAAAGGTGATATAGTCGATTGTTATTGGCCATCAAGTCAACAAAGAATTTACTGATTCTCCGAAGCATCAGACAAAAAAGAAATTCAATGAAATAATAAGTGGCCACACGGCACCGAGTTGCTCATTGTTTCGAGTGTTTATGTCTTTTATTTATTTAAGTAGGTAGTAGGTATTCCACATATAAGAATAACAGCTCACAGTATGTACCATTTACTTGCCATTGCCACCCATAAGAATGAATTCTTATTCACTTTGAATTTAAACCTCTAAAACCACGACTTGTCAACTCAATTCAATTCATAACAATGTATAACCTGTATAAATGTTCGATAGGAACCAAGGTGTCGAGTCTTGGATCTGAATATTGTTTTCTGAGCAAAATTAAATCCATATGTGGATAAACAATTGGTAAGCTATATCAATCAGTCTTGGAAGAATTTTTTTTGAAGGTATATAGAAAGAAAAACTATATGAAGTTATAAAAATAGAATGCACTGAATGACATTTTAAAATGGTTCAAATTAAACATGAATTGGATTGGTAACTGTTAGTAAATATATTTTCTTTTTAAGTTTTTAACTTTTAATATTATCTACTGTTGACGATTTCTAATGTAAGAAAAGTGGGAGAAAAATAAAGAGATTAACCTTGATGAGTCTACAGTTTAAACATACATTCCACATCAGTACAACTCAAAGCTCATAGGTATCATCAACCATTTGTTGAGGTTACTTGAAGAATACTATAGAATAATCTGATACAACGATTATGATTTTTCTAAATTATTCCGATTAACTATACGAAATTCTGGACACAATGAGCAACACCTCGCGTGCGACGAAACAAAACTAATAAGCATAATAAGCACTACGGATTTTTATTTTGGATCAGTTTACAGGCTTATTTACTCACGAGTCATATATTCTAGGAAAATAAGATAATCACAAATATTTTTTTTAGGTAATTTTACAATCAATAAGTTATTCTTAGATCATTTTGTGAAAAAAAAAAGACTTTTCGGGTGGTATTAAACAAAACAGATGGCGTCATTTCGCATCCGGCACCAGTCTTAAAAATTAGATCTTTAATAGATAAAATATAAAAGAATACCCTCAGGTATTACGTTTTTTGACTAAATCTACTGCAACACCCAAATGTTTTCGACCGCTTTTCTCTAAATCTATCAATTATTGTGCAAAAAAAAAGTATTATAATCTTTTTTGTGTAGAATTACATGAGCTACAATTTTTTTTTAAAGATCCTATAGTTTTCGAGTAAATTTACCCCGTTACTTCCCCTAAAACTTTTGCTCGACTCAAGTTCAAGTATGTGATAGCAGCCTATTTTAAGCTTGGACAACGGGTAAATCTTAGATAATTCAACAAAATCAGTGATTTAAATTTTAAACCTAAGCTTAAAAAACGTTTGCACAAAAGCCCTTAACCTTGACCAAGGAACGTTCTTACCTAATAAATAATATTAAAATATACAATTTCAATTTAAAAAAAAAAAACAGTCTCGATTTGCTAAATAAAATTAAAGTATTTTTTTCTCAATAAAAAACGACTATAAATGTAATAAAGGGCACTCTGGCGTATACCAACTTTTTCTTTTATTGACTTTTTAACAAATGTTTGTAACTTCCAAGCAGAAGGTTTTTGACCTTATAACTTAATAGGGAAAGTATGGTTTCGTGTCAAAAAATTCCATAGATTTTAATAAAAACGAACATCACAATGGCGGAGACGTCCAAAAAATTAATTTTCGACAAGAAGTCCGTCATTTGTCTGAACGGTGTCCTAATCGGTGTGTCCTGATGTGTCAAATTTGTTGTGCAGTATTTTTATGTGATTTCCTAGAGGATAAATTAAAATTTTTGTTATAGCTCATCAAGAACGGGTAGCTGCCGCCATAACAACGATATCGGTATTATCACGTTTTCACAAAAACGGCTACAACGATCCTGATTAAACTTTGTTAATGTAATTTGCGGGTGGTAATGGCACAGTGGATATGGTGTTTGACTTCTAACCTGGACGTGTGGGTTCGAGCCCCAGTCTAGGTTGCATTCTTTTCTATATTCCCCAGCTTAAAATCTGGATACCACCCGTGGTATTTCATGAGATAATTAACATCTAATTCTCAATTCACTGTGCCAACAAAAATCTTTCCTTTCCTTCTATTTCTTCTAACTAGTGCCGTGCATTACATTTTAAAGACCTGAGGTCTTACAGGCATATAGTTAAAATTAACATTATTATTATTATTAATCTGTAGAACAGCTTTAATAATGCTGCACACCAGGTTTTTCAAAAAAAAGTGCATGTTCGGATTATTCCCGAATATTTCCTCAATTTTTTAGTTAGTTTATAAATAATCTTTAACTAACAAATAAAATCAAAGAATTTTTTGAAATTTTTCCACATTTTCTTATTTTTCTTTGTATTAGTTATTATTTTTTTTTTAATATTTTTACGTTAATGATAAACAAAAATTATTGAATCCTTAATATACACGGTCAATATGTCAAGCTACATTCTACCTGTTTACTACGAGAGTAAGGTCAAGTGATCCAGTCGTGCAATTTATTTTATACTGGAAGCCCATCACGACCTACGCATCCTCTACGATATTGTAATGTTCTAGCAAGCTTTGTGCAACAAATGAAATAAAAACTCTACGAGGTATAATGTTGAGTTAAGATCAAATTTTAACATAATGATTTTATTTGTTAAATGCATCAATTTAAATTAATTAGATATTTGCTTTACCTGTTGCGAGTTAAACTGTCTCAATATCGTAATAAGCAAAGTTGATTTACAAAAACAAAATAATAACAGAGAACTGAATAAATTAACAATAAATATCACAAAAAACATTACATACATTAAACGCATATTTAATCACGTTTGTAACGTGATTGACTCCAATTAGAATAAAATATCTTGCACAATTCAATTACGGTGGCGGGCGGTGGTGCCCTCGTAAAGTAAGTTTAAAATAAATTGAGCATACAGAGACATATTTAGAGTGTCTCAAAACCTTTTGACGGCTGAAAATCAAATACTTGTAGCATAATGGATAAAAAAAACAAAACAACTTCCTCTCCTTATTTTGAATTGAATTTCTAAAAAACACTACATACATACATATATAGTTCGTTTATACAAAATTAAAAAAAAAAAAAACAAGTTTCTTGTACCTAATGTCTTAAAAAGAACATGTCATGAAAATTACACTTAATCGGATACAAATTCTCAACTAAAGCTGAATTCAGGAGATTGTGGAAGTAAAATTTATATTTAATTTAACGGGATACACGATTTTTATAACTCTTCTTTTATATGTTATTAAAATAATTATTAACAGAATGTTTGTATTTTGGTTATTCTCACGACCTTTCTAATCTTCATGTGAACTTTATTTTTTTTTTCTCGAAAACTTAATTACACATTCATATTATTTGACAACGAATAGTATGATAGATAAAGAAATACATTTTTTATTTCTTCTCATAGTGAGATAGAGATTCGTAAATAATATTGGCTTGGCACACTTCATTTATACTTGAGTTGCGATACATTCGCAGTTGCGATACATTCGCATTTGTATTTATGATGTCCAAGTCCATGTATATACATATTTATATTATAGCATAAGGTAAGTTTTACAATATGCGATATATGAAAATTTTAATAACTCGATTGCCCGTTTATTAAAACGATTCATAAATATTAATTATTAAGAGCAAGTCTGTTCACCTTTACAGTTGGTTAAGATTAAATTAGGTTATGGTTTTAAATTTTAACTTTATATGCAAACATACATTTAAGCCATACATGGCTATAGTAATATATATAGTACCTCAAGAAAAAATTCTTAACATAGTTTAAAATTAACTGAAATTGAAAAATAATTAATTAATAAAAAAATAATTAATTAATTGAAAAACTATTAGTACAAGTATGAGGGTTTAAAGGGGCATATTTGGTGATATCGAAATCAAAAGTCTGGCAGGTTTTTTTCTCAGCCTTGGCGTGGTGTTGAAAATAGAGATTTTTTAAATTTCTTATGAGGGATATTAGCGTTTCAATACATTTTTTAAAAATAAATCTTGATGATATGTGATTTTTCCTAAGCCCACACACTGTAATCTTGGTGATCCAACTACTAGAACTCAAGATATAAGCTTCTTAAGCGAACGTCAACTCAGTCTTTTTTTGGAGACTTTGTTTTGTTGATTTTTTGGGTTTCATAAATCTCCAAGCAAAAAGAATTTATGTTCACTTAAAAAGCTTATATCTTCAGTTTTATTAATTGGATTACCAAGATTAAGGTGTTTAGATATAAGGAAAATGGCAGAGCATCATGATGTATTCTTTAAAAATAAATGAAGTGATAATATCCCTGATAAGAAATTTAGAAAAATCTGTATTTTCAACACCCTACCCCCGCCAAAGACTTAAAAAAACCTGCCAGACTTTTGATTTCGGTATCGCAAAATATCCTTCTTAAAACCCTCATACTCAGATTTTGGTTATACAACCACTCCCAAAATTTGCTGTCGGCTCTTAGACTACATATAAAGTTTGATAGCCAAACTGGAAAAAGGCAACTAAATAGTCTTTGGTTACCACATTTCGTAAGGAAAAAAAAAAGTCTTTCGTATGAATGTTTTTCTTATCATACAAATTCTATATGCTGCTGAAATAAATCAGCCTAGTAGAAGACTTAGCATTATTTAATTGGACTTGTTGAATTTAACGGCTTTAAACGGCCTCTAGTCCTTAAAAACTAGAGTTCCGTCCTGGCCTTTTTACTTGGACTCTTCAGTTTCGTCTATTGTGTCAAAAAATTTCGTAATTCTAATCAAAATAATAAAAGCCCAGGAAAAAATTACAAAATAACCGCCAATCTGCGAAAAAAGAAAAATCCAAGTGATAATTTTTAAAAGCAATTATTTTGCTCTCATACAAGAAATACTGTCGCGAAAGTCTACTACCCAGTTCATGTGCGCGTCAATAGTTATTCAAGTTTGAATGTCGAAAATATTAGTTTTTGTAAATATGTACATAGTTCATAAATCCGAAACGGTAAATGCTATCGAAGAGTACATATGTCATACAAAACTTGTAGATCTTGACATCCGCAAGATAAGTAGTTATAAAAAACTTTCTCCTACGATTTACCGTTAAGAATAAATTGACATTTCAAAAAACAAAATTGTCGTAAATGCTTTTTTTTGACTTATATAACTCCTAAACGGTTCATACTTTTAAAAACAGCCCAGTTTGTATATTATGAAACCCCTTACAGGACATAATATTATTTTTTCTTAAAAAAATTGTTTTAAAGATATAATTATTTCAAAATGGTGACAAAAATTCTAGTTTTATACTTTTTTATATTTTTACTTTTTTTATAGATTTTTATAAATTTTTTTTATTTTACGAAGTTGTCTCAAAAAAACGTACTCTCTACTTTTTATAAACCATAATATTTTCTATAAAAATATTATTACGATTTTTCCATTAAAGTCATAACTAACAAGATATTGCTACTTTAATAGTGTCAAATTCCGAAAATACCGGTTTCTTACATGCATTTTTTAAATGGCAAGTTTCTTCGAAAATGTATGCTTACAAAATTTAAACATTATGTAACCGTTTAAACACTCGTATAACCAGTTATTTTACATCAGCGATAATTTCAATCACTTGCCAAAATCTGCAAATACCGGGTAGTACCGCCTTACTCTCAAATAACGAATGTGACGAAAGTATTTTGAGGTTATTTTGTAGCTTTTTATATTTTCTAGACAAAATATTACGACACTTTTACGTGTAAGAGATCAGTTGCAAGTTATTGCGACTTCAAAATTGGTAAAAAAAAATGGAACTCACAATATCTTGCATTTACCGTTTCTGAGGTACCTAACTGTGAAAAACTGATTTTTTTGACGTTCAAACTTTAGTAAGTATTGACACGCCCGCACGATCTGGTGAAGGAATTTAGCATTTGATTTCGACAGAATATCTTATATCAAAATAAAGATTATTAATTGTGATTGGAAGTGATTAAAAATAATCTTTCCGTCGGCTTTTTTTGGTCACTGTAGTTTTTGCAATGAAACAATTAAGTTACATTAGCTTTCCCGACGTTTCGGCAGGGGTTGCTGCCTTCTTCAGGGGAACTTTATTTGGACAACAAGAAAAAATATATTGTTTACATTATAATAACAATAATTGAAACAATACAAAATACACTCACTTTAATAAAACTGTGTTTAAATTTAAACTGACATTTAAAATTATTGTATCTAATAATTGTAATATTTTTTACAAAAGTAAAGAAATAACCACTTCAAACGAAGTTTAGTCTATGGAATTTAAACAAGGAGTAAAGAAACTGAAAGAATACTGTGTTATGATGAGACAAGAGAACAATAGATGGCAGAGATGTTTTGGGTGTCTTGTTTTCTGTTCATGTTGTTGTTGTTGTTGATGATGTGTAATGTTTCTAGGGTGTATCGTTTCGAAACATGTTTCTCTGTCTGTAGGACTTTGACACCTTCAAAATCTGGAGAGTGGCCGTTTTCGATACTGTGGCTCGCCAGGGCTGTCTTTCCAGGATTGTTTGATTTGATATCCGATTTATGATTAGAAATTCGCTGTTTAAGAAATTGTTTTGTAGTTCCGATGTAACACTGGTTGCATGGTTCATTAGGTTTACCCTTACAATTTATTTTATAAATGACATCAGTAACTTTATCCTTATCCGCTTTCGTTTTAAGTTTGGTGAAAAGGTGACTCAGAGTTTTATTTGATTTGAAGGCCAGGCGAACGTCTGTTAGTTTTTGGTTTATCACTTCTTTAAAATTCTCAGTCAGTCTTGGGATGTAAACCATACTTTTGTAGTAACCATTATTCGGGTCTTTAGTGTCTTCGCTTGGAATTTTGCAATTGTGTTTCTGAAGTAGACCACGAATTATAGAATTTGGAAAACCATTGTCACTCAGGATTTTTTTGATTTTTTTCTCATTGGCAGAGTGAAATTGTTCGTCGCTGAGTGCGAAAACTTTACTGACGAGATTGGATGCAGTGTTCATAACTATGTGCCTCGCTTGGTTAGACCGAAAGTTGACTAATCTTCCCGATGCAGTATGTTTTTGGTACCAGGTCAAGCGCACTAACAATTTAATTCGCCTTCACGACCAACATATCAAAGAGAACTTATCCCAAAACGAATACAAACAATTCACAACAAAACAAAAACAGATGTTTAAAGACACATATAATAAAAAACAACAATCAAACGCACATAAAATTGACAGCCTAAAATCATCGCTTTGGAAGGAATTCAATATAGAAATGCATGAAAAATGGTTTGAAAATCGCACTAACATTGAATTTCCTTTAGAGATCAAATGGCTTTTATCGTTGGGCAAGAAATTTGCACTCCCAGTGGATAAACATAGCTTTCCTCTTTTTCAATTGATAGCTGATGGAGAAGAAATAATTCGAAGTGTGCAAGACGAAAGAGAGCAAGAGCTTATGAGGGCACAATATAGCAACATGCTGCACTCGTTTCAACGCCACCAACAAAATGATCGATTTGCCAAATATTTGCTTAATGTAAATAAGCAAACAATCCATTTTCTTAGGCAGCACAAAAACATTGTTATTGTACCAGCTGACAAAGGTAACGTCACCGTGGCGATGGAGCGTGTGGAGTATGACGATAAGATGATTGAATTGTTGTCAGATCGCAATACTTACAGACGGGTAAGGAATAACCCAACAACAACTTTACAAACTCGCAACAACGATCTAGTCAAATGGCTAAACAACAACAATTGCATTGATGATAGGGAAAAGGCGAAGATGACAACGTATACATCGCAGCTCTCATCCATATACGGACTGCCAAAAATTCATAAAGCAAACATGCCCCTGCGTCCCATTACGTCATCAATGAAACTACCATGTTATGAGCTTTCGAGGTTTATTGGCAGAATTTTACAGTGCGCGACGGCAAAATCAAGCTACTCGGTTATTAATTCATTTGAATTTGTTGAGAAGGCTAAAAAAATAAAATTAAAAGACAATGATGTTTTAGTTTCGTATGATGCAGTGTCACTTTTACCAAACATTCCTATACAACTAGCCATCACCACTATAAAAAAAAAAAAAAAAAAAAAAAAAAAAAAAAAAAAAAAAAAAATGGGAAATAATTAGTGAAAACACTAGAATTAATCTGAACAAATTTCTTGAAATCCTTGATTTCTGCCTCAAGGAAAATAACTATCTACAATTTAAAGATGACATTTTCAAACAAATTTTTGGCATGCCTATGGGCAACCCTTTGTCACCCACGATTGCAGATTTAGTACTTGATCACGTACTAGATGAATGTTTTAGTGGAATGGAAGAAAGGCCTACTTTTGTTGCTAAGTATGTAGATGACATTTTTGCCGTGATGGACAAACGCAACATTGAAAAAGTGCTGCTGATCCTTAACGGATTCCACCCGAAAATCCAGTTCACTGTGGAAATGGAACATAACAGGTCAATAGCATTTTTGGACGTAAAAATCCATCGTGAAAACAACCGTCTATTGTTTGACTGTTACCAAAAACATACTGCATCGGGAAGATTAGTCAACTTTCGGTCTAACCAAGCGAGGCACATAGTTATGAACACTGCATCCAATCTCGTCAGTAAAGTTTTCGCACTCAGCGACGAACAATTTCACTCTGCCAATGAGAAAAAAATCAAAAAAATCCTGAGTGACAATGGTTTTCCAAATTCTATAATTCGTGGTCTACTTCAGAAACACAATTGCAAAATTCCAAGCGAAGACACTAAAGACCCGAATAATGGTTACTACAAAAGTATGGTTTACATCCCAAGACTGACTGAGAATTTTAAAGAAGTGATAAACCAAAAACTAACAGACGTTCGCCTGGCCTTCAAATCAAATAAAACTCTGAGTCACCTTTTCACCAAACTTAAAACGAAAGCGGATAAGGATAAAGTTACTGATGTCATTTATAAAATAAATTGTAAGGGTAAACCTAATGAACCATGCAACCAGTGTTACATCGGAACTACAAAACAATTTCTTAAACAGCGAATTTCTAATCATAAATCGGATATCAAATCAAACAATCCTGGAAAGACAGCCCTGGCGAGCCACAGTATCGAAAACGGCCACTCTCCAGATTTTGAAGGTGTCAAAGTCCTACAGACAGAGAAACATGTTTCGAAACGATACACCCTAGAAACATTACACATCATCAACAACAACAACAACATGAACAGAAAACAAGACACCCAAAACATCTCTGCCATCTATTGTTCTCTTGTCTCATCATAACACAGTATTCTTTCAGGTTCTTTACTCCTTGTTTAAATTCCATAGACTAAACTTCGTTTGAAGTGGTTATTTCTTTACTTTTGTAAAAAATATTACAATTATTAGATACAATAATTTTAAATGTCAGTTTAAATTTAAACACAGTTTTATTAAAGTGAGTGTATTTTGTATTGTTTCAATTATTGTTATTATAATGTAAACAATATATTTTTTCTTGTTGTCCAAATAAAGTTCCCCTGAAGAAGGCAGCAACCCCTGCCGAAACGTCGGGAAAGCTAATGTAACTTAATTGTTTCATTGCAAAAACTACAGTGACCAAAAAAAGCCGACGGAAAGATTATTTTTAATCACTTCCAATCACAATTATTAATTCCAAATTGGTCAATAAATCATTTTTAGTTTAATAAAGATTATTGCATTTAAAAATCTTCACTGGGATTTTTTTGAAAAAAAAGGACAATTTGCCTGGGCAAATAACATTACAATGATAAAGGATTTCCGAAAAGGGGATTTTCTTCACACGCGTCTTTTCTTCTGTGCGCTCAGCATCGCGATTTTCTACAAATTTCCCGAAGGTGTATTTTTATGAAATTGTCTTGTTTTTTTGGTTTATATCTCGGTTTTTATTTTTAATGGCTTGATCGATTTTTTTTATTTATTTGCAATCCAATACTTATAAATAGTTCACAAAATACTGCATTTACATTTTTGCAAAAAAACAAAATCAAAGAAAAAATAAATATTTTTATTACTTTTGCCTTTTAAAATTTCTTCGTTAGCAATATAATTGCATTGTTGAACCATTAGTAAGTTTATAAATTGGTAAGTAATAAATACATTTGACTGAACCGTTAGTATGCTTTTGTTGTAACCACCAACTTTTACCTAGCATTATAGACCGAGCTTAAAAACGGAAGAGCACAATAAATCTAACACATCTTCCCACACAGACTCGGGAAATTCTAAACAACGTTTCTAATCTATATGATGACTAAAACTAAGCAATTCTGACCCCAATGTATTTTATGTGCCTTTATGTAGTTTCCCGTTTATTCTTATCGCTTTCAAAATTGTTGCCAATAAATATCTATCAATCAAACTCAATTAATCCAAAAACCCATATATAAACAATCAATTTACTACACTGCCTTCTTCTTGCAAAGCTTTTGTAGGTACCAGGTTAAAGCGGTTTCTTTCAAATTAGCCAGAAAAACAAACAATACTTAAAGGCACCGTTAGGCAGTTAGTATGCAAATACAAGATAGCAAATATCTTGTACCTGTTACTATTTGATACGAATCTCTACATTTTAAAACAAATTTGTACCTTGTTCTATTTCTAGCATATGTAATATTTTGATCTTTTTTTTAGTGAGCAACATTTACACAAATTACCAAATAAAGTATTTAATGTGGGTAAAGAAATTAATTTATTAAGGGTGACCAACAGTTCTGTGTTTTTCTTTAATTGTTTTATTTTATATTTTAAATTGATTCAGACATAAATAATTAGGTAAGTTGTAGTGTTGCGCTTTAATTAAAAAAAACTTCTAAATCTCATAAAAAAAGATTCGAAAGATTTTAATGAAATTTGCATTATACCTTTTATAAGAAACTATTCAAATAGTTAATATATTGTTGAATACATTATATAATGCAAACAGTAATGTTGTTAGTTAAAATCAGAAAATCATGTGTTTATTTTTTGTGTACTTTTTGTTATCAAATAGGTGGGTATGTGAATGGTCACATTATTTTTTTTTCAAAATGTCACAGCTATAAACAAATTACCTACATTCAAAACACAATTTGCATATCTAAATTAAATCAACGAACACAGTTATGATAATGAGTTTTCCTTCTAAGTAAAAAATATATGAATTTCTTAATAAAAAACATTTTTAAAAAATTCCTTTTACAAAGGTTATAAAAATTTATTTCTTTTAAATTACAAATCTTTGTATTTTTTTGAATAATTGGGTCAAATTGAATGCAAAAGAGATTGTGAGTCAGGAATTTCAAAAGATGGCGATTGAATTGTTATTATTATTATTTTGTTTTTATTTTTTAGTACATTTTAATTTGAGTCACCGGTTTTTTTAAGGAAATGAAAACAAGAAGGGTTAATAAACTGTGGGCGGGACTGAATTTGTTTTATTTTAAATTTAAATTAACTGATGGTCGATTTAAGTTGGGATTTATCTAGTTCTTGAGTTGGTAGAAAGTGGTGATCCACCATGATATATGAATGAATGTAGGTGCTTAAATAGACTAACTAATGTTATGTTTATTTTTGGCGAATTTAGTATATACCTACTTACTCGTAGTTATATATATGTAACCCTTCAGTCCAGTCAAATCGTCTACTCTGGTGCCAGTTACAGGTAAAAAATATAGATTTTTTTTTTTCTCACACGATTTTTTATATTTTAAGGATCGCAGGTTTTTTCCAAAAAGCCATATAAATATTCACTTTTTTCATAAAATATCTTCTTCACTTTACAGAACATACATTTACCTTAATTTTTGTTTGCATGATTGATTGGAAGGGACATTCTGGGTGGAAGAAGGCGGGCTTATATTGCCCCGTCTTTGCCAAAACTGTCAATGCAATTGCAGCAATATCAAAATGTATTGCCCTGGTGATGATTTGTATGAAGTGGATGCACCTGAAAACAAGCACGCGTCGTAATAAAAGGTTATTTTCATTGCTGCTCAGGGGAGAGTTCGATAGTTTTGGCACCAAAAATTGATAACAGTAGAGGGGTCAAGCAAGCATTTCTTACTATTTTCGCCCCGTGTAGAAGGAAGGGGCAATTTTAGAAATTACTTAAAATTATTAAAAAGCAACATCAACACTTACAATGAAGGCCTACACCGGTTTTAAAAGCCAGAAATCAGTTTTTAATCATTAATTTAAATAAAGTTATTTATGTTGATAGTTCCTGAAAAATTCGCATTGATAAAAAAAAGAAAAAAAAAGTTTTGACAAATTTTTTTTTTCCAAAAAATGTTGAAAATTGAAAAATATTTAATCATTTATAATAAAATAAAAAAGTACGTATACGACCGAGTGACCCTACTTGATATAAAATATAAAAGCAAAAATATTTTTGTCTTTGCATACCTACCTACCTACATATGTAAATTCTATTCCTATTTTAAACAAGCCACCGCCATCAACACTTTTAGTTGAGTTGTATTATTAAAGCTGGTTGAGCTGTTTAATTTGTTATGTGTTAGCAATTTTATTCAGAGTTTATACAAAATCGTTATAGTCGGTTTGGAAAAAACAAATTTTTTGTATAGGATCTACCCGTTGTATGAGTTAAATTATAAATGTTTGAGACAATTTTAGCTAATCCGCCCATTTGTTTGTTTTCTGTACACAAACACTACCGATTTTTTTTTACACGAAACCAATACTTTCCCCACAAAGGGAATTTAAACAAAAATTGTTTACTTTTATCTTCATGCGGAAAAGATCCAGTTTTCCGGGAAAGGTCGACGCCAGTCGACATTATTATATTTTCATATAATGCTGGATTTACATGTATCTTCGTCTGCAAATATGAAGAAAAGTAGAGCGGGACAGATGTATGCCAAAAATCCGAGCGTGTGAAAGAGAACCATCAAGAAGATGAACTTGTTCGTCTTCATATCCGTGTTATGACACTTCCTATAATCTGCATGCTGGAAGATGTTCTGCATTTTTGTGTTCTCTCTCTACCCAACAAATCTAAATTTGGATTTTGCATCCCCTTTTTTTTGCAGAAGTCAGGCGAAGATACACGTAAATCCACCATAATTCATATAATGAATCAGAATATTAAAGAAAACAAAAATAAAGTCTCAAGCTTGAAAAACATGCGATCATTCGAAACGTGCTATCCTTAAGTATAACTTTATAAACACACGACTAATTTCAAAATAATTTTTTTTATCTTACCTGTGCTAGTGACGTATATGGACAGATAAATTGTAAAAACAAAATTGTTTGCGATATAAAGTGAATAAATGATTCCCTTAAATTTGCAGTAATAGGTATCTTAGTCAGACCAACAGTTCCATAAACGGCTAAATACAGGCGTTTTTTATTTCTTTTGGGCGATAAATAATATGTATCATAAAGTAATATGTATATATTTATTTTGAACTTAATTTTGTATAAACAAACATTCGTTTTTAAATAAATATATTGTGTTACCTTCTGTAGGTATGTGGCTCAATGTTATAAGTGAAGAAGACAAATTTTATAAAAAAAAAACTTTACATTTTTAAAAGAAAAAATTCTTGTATTGAGTTTTCAGATTTTAAAGTGGTGTTGTCAATCACATTTACTGTCGCATATGGGAACGTGGTATAGTGATGACTGAGCAGACTAATCAGTAATGATAACGTTATTGTTATCTTCTTGTTTCATTGCAAAAAACTGCAATCATTTAGAACTCAAACAACACAGCATCACAATTTGTATTATGAAAATCACGTGCCTTATACTTTGATAACGGAGTTCTTAAGCTTTGTTTTTATCAGAACAGTTATTTAATGAAAAACGGTGAGTCAATTAAAGTTAGGGAAGAGTGCCTTAAATGAACACAATTCTTGAGTTATTTATTTGTTTGGCAGTTCAAATTTTCTCTAGCCATCTCCAATACAATTTTATGAAAAAATTGTTGACAAAAAACTCTATAAGAAACATTGAATTGTGGAGAAAGCACATAATGCATGCAATTATGAAGTATTTTTAATAAATCTACTAACATTCGTTGGCCTAGAACTATTTCAGTCTGTTCGGAATTAAAACTTAAATAAAAAAAATCCTAAACGGGCAAACTGGTCTACTTAGCACTGGGCTAAAATGGCACAGTGTGCCATTTTATACTTTCCTACCCTTTCATTTTCATTTTCTTTATAGTGGAAATGGTTGGAACTTGGAAAATATGAACGATCTACAGAGAGGCAGTCCTTGACTAAGGACGCATTATCAAAAGCCCTAAATGCATCTTAAACGTTCTATGTTTGAGTTTTGTTTATTTTACTTATAAGTTTAAATTGTTTTAAATGAACTGTTGATTTTATTTTTTTTTGAGAATTGTTTATGTTTATTTTACTTTAAGAACTGATTTAAGTTACATTGAAAATTGTTTTTGGTTTACTTGCCTAGTTGGTTTACTTGCATGGGTAAAATGGCATACCAGTGTGCAATTTTACCCGGGCAATTTTGATCGTTGGAATTTAAATACTTTAAATACTTTTTGGAACTTTTTATACTCTATACTCGTAAAGCAAAGCGTTATTGATTATACTTTAAAAGGAATATAACATTTCAATTTCAATGTCACTTTTTTCCGAAGTTTGGGAAATTTTCCTCAGGGGGGGGGGGCTATTTTAGGCCACCTTCCGCTGCAAACACAAATTGGTCTTATTTTCTGTTTGTAACTAATGGTAGAGTCCTTATCGCCATTTTATAGTAAACCGACAAAATATAAAAATGGTCAGGGAACAAACACATTGCTCAGCTATCATTGAAAACCATCATTGACAACATTAATTGTCAATTTTGAGAGATTTTGAAGAAAAATAAACGATTATTTTGATGCCAAAGTAAAGATAATTGACTTTAAAATTATTTTTAGTTAAAACAAAATTCAATTTGGCACAACTTTTCTCATAAAATGACTTTTATTTTTTCAATGATGAACTACCTTACCAATGATCATTCATAAAATTAAAAGTTACGTTATGGGGAAGATATGGGTCAAAATAATTTTTTTTTGGAGGAGAAATAATTTTAAGTCCTAAGCTATATTTCTGCATTAAAATATTCAATGATTAAACTTTCGAAGGGTATCAAAATCAACAGCTAACTTTTTCAATGATGGTTTTCAATATGATAGCTATAACTGGCCCCTTATTCGATGTAATATAAGAATAGATTTTTTTTTTTTTTTTTTAATGACTAAATTAGTTTTTTTTTTATAATAAGTACAGCACATCAAGTAATTTAACGTAACAGCTGCAGTCGTACAGTAGTACCTACCTAAGTAATGTGATTTTCTTATAATGCATTATATTTCTATGTCTGAACATTTTAAATGTTCTTTCCATTTTTTGCAATTTGTATCAAGATGAAACAACGACCAAAAAACGGAAATATTGTCAGAAACAATTAGAAAATATGAACTTAGGCACAAATGCAAGGAAATATAACCCAAAGCCAAAATCTTGTGAGTTTGGTATTTTGCTGAAACAATTTTGATGAAGCTGCACGATTATTTATGAAATACCGTGACGTTATCCAAGAAAATTGTTGACATAGCGACTGAACATATCCTTAGCGAAACGACGGAGTCTCGTGAGCGGGACTGTGGACCCAAAAATGTCAAAATCCTTGAACTTGCGAAACAGTTCAGCACCTATTGACAATAAATTCCGTTGAAATTTTGTTTGGAAAAATCGCACAAAATTGAGGAAAGAACTCCCAAAACAAAAACAATTTACACTCAAAATATTTGGGCGACATGTCCATTTTATTATTTGGAGCAAACGTAATTTTGGGCCATATTTCTAATTTCTTCGTAGCTTTTTTTGGGCGAAAACTTTATGCTTTACCTATATCAAAACTAAAAAAATGCTGAACACTCGTTTTGCAAATCATAAGGCAATGCTTTATGACGCACAATAGCGTAAAATTTGTATAAAGCCGATCCACTAGGTACATCCAACTGATTCTGATTTGGCCACTAACGCTGCGACTTCTTCTCAAATTCACTTCTTAGTAAAAATATAAAAAAAAAATTAAGTCTAGGTACTAATTTGAATACAAAACCGAATTGCGAAAGGGCTATAAATCCCCACGATGATCGCTAGCTATAAGAATTTATATCAGAAAACGAAAATGAAACTTTTGCAACCTAACAAGATATAATGTATACAAATGGGCACATAGAGGTCGACGCACATGCAAAACATAAACAAAATACAAAAAAAAAAAAAAAAATACCTTCAAACACCTTGAGAATAAAAAGAATTTGGCAACAAAAATGATAGAATCTATTAACTTTCTAATAATGAGTTCCAAAAAAAACTATTTTACTATTTGATGGGTGTGACTGCATCAATGGGTCTTTTAAATTGGGTCAAAACAAGTTCGCGATTCCATTTCATTCTATCTTTTGTCATAGAGGTAACCAAACACTATAAACCACCATTGCGTTCAATATAAATATCGCATCATCATCGATTGAGAGAATTAAAATAACAAATTCAGACTACAAAATTAAGACATTCATTGTCACGAGCTGATAACAACACGAAAGCGACAGCAAAACATTTTAATTCCAAACACGTACTTGGAGCCAGACACACCACTACCCGGCACCCACTAGTATAGTATAGTATTTTTTAAGCAAGTGCATTCGTCCTACAAATAAAGAATATTACATGTGGTATGTAACGTTGAAATTGTTAAAAAAAAATAAAAAAAATAAATCCTTTCCACTTGTTCCTTGTTAAAAGAAATTAGCAAGATGATGGCGAATATGTCGTACGAAATTGTTGTTATTTGTAGCGAATGACCAATATTTTTGATTAATACTTTATTGAGATCAATTTCTTATTTTGTTGGGGTAGGTATTATATAAGAACCTTGTTCGCCAACCACTTGAAAAGTTGACGATAGTTTGTTTGCGTATTTTAATTTAATCAAAGAAATAGTCTTGATAATTTTTGACAAAAAAAATTATTAGCTATAAAAAATGATATGATATATGATATTTTTGCATGTTGGTGTATTTAACGTGTTTAAGTTTGAGGGTGAAGGGATTTTGGTGCTCAGCGGATTGGAGCACTAAATAAGCCCCTAATCCCCGTATCATTAGATTTTCTAACTTCCGTTGTGGTGTTCCCAGCTTGACGCACCTTACCTATTAACTGAGAGATAATTTCAATTCCGGTTTTTTTTTAAAATTGGCTTTCACTTCTTTTTAAATTCAAATTCAAAACTTTTGCATAAATAAAACTTCTTAAAACCTTTTAGTAGAATGAAGCACCATCATAAATTTGTCCTTTCCATCCTTTTCTGTCATTTAACCTTCTAAATATCAATTCCTCCTTAAATGAAGAAGGATTTGACAGCTTCGTAAGAAGGTTTTATCGGTCTTGTTGGGGATGTTGCGGTTCATTTGAATGCCAACTGTTTTTGCATGGGACTTATTTGATTTTAACAAAAAGTGTTTACTTTATATATTTCGTTGTTGCGCCTTTAGCAATGGTATCAAAACCTCCTTTTTAGTTGACTTTTGAAAAATAATTTAGAAACTATTCTAGACTTCAAAAATAACTTTAGAAAATAATCTATAAAGTTGTTACTGATAATTTTAAAAGAATTTCATATGTATTATTTTCACTTTAACTATCTAAAACTAATTACTACTGAATCTAGAGATAGTTTAATCACCGCACAAATTACATCAACTAATGAACTCAAAAATAAAATTGTCTAATTCACTAGACAATCAAATCACAATGTTAATTTTTTCAAAAGCTCCTGACCATACCCTACACGCCTTATTTTAACGTCTTTTAAAGACCCAAACATATGCATGGTACTTATTGTATAGAGATCTTCAAAACAATGGTAATTGCTGAATCAAAATTTAAGACTAAAGATCCAAATGAATAATTTATAAAATTAAAATTTTTTAAATTCCTTTTGAAATGGTAAATAATTAAAAAAAAAACGTATACACTAACTCAAGATTTAAAAGCGGTTTCCTGAAAACAATTTAATATGCATTTTCTGCATATAACTAGTGATGCTAAAAATTCAAATTTATAATTCCTTTAAATTTTAAAAATTTCAAAATCAAAAAAAAAAAATATTTGGAAAATTCTGTTTTTTTAAAAAACTTCGTGTGAATTTCCTCAAAATAATAAGGTTAGGTAGGTTCTCTTACGATGCCAACCAAAATTTTCTTCCCAATTAAATTATTTAATTCCCTTAACAATTATGACTTTATATGTAGTTTAAAACTAGATTTTCAGTTTTTAGAAATAAAAGCTAAAATACAACTAAAATTAAAATTTAAAAGAATTTCAACTGACTTATTTATAGTATCTACGAATTTCCGAAATATTTTTTTTAATTACTTTTATAGCAATTTTTTAGTTAATCTTAAGTGATACCTCCTGTATTTGCGTTATATGTATAGGTTCATGTTTACATATTTCTTAAACCTCTCTTTCCTGTTATCAAAAAAATTTAATCTTTGTCGTTATTTTTGCGGAACCATTACTTGATCTTTATAAAAGGAGGTGTATGCACAATAAACCGAATTTAAGAAATGTACAAACAAAGACATGTCTTACAAAAATCTCTAAAATGCTTATTAATGTCTGGTAGTCTAGTGGTTAGTCGTTCGAGTTTCAACTTGATTGATTTATTATCCTGACGTAAAAATTTATGTTGAGCTTTTTTCAAGTTTTCCTATAATCAAAGGACATAACATTTCTTATTTTGTCTCCTCTTAAAAGCGAACTTACCTTGTGTGATTTATATGAAATTATACTCCGTCGATTATCAGCCGTGGTGTTTGCCTATGATTGTTCGATTGAAAATCCTTGAAAGGTGTTGAATTAATGAAAGGTGTTGCAAGAGATGTCTTTGATAATTATCTTTTTATTTAATTTTTCTAAATGTTTATTTTTGTTGATCCAAACTGATTTTGTTAAATATATTTTCGGAATACCAAATGGCACTTATATCCTTGGAAAATCCTTTAAATAAGATTAAATTAACACAAAAGCAATTTCACATCACTGTCAGATTTATTTTTAAGTTCTCTTTTAGAAATCTTATAAAACAAAGAATAAGGAATACAACTTTAAAGCCTTTTAAGGGTTGATTAACTTTTAATTTTTTTTTGTGCACCACCACAATATGAGAACAACAAATTAAATCCAAGTTATAAATAAATAATTTTTGTTCTCTAGAACTTCATCGCGATCCCACAGCCCCGTCGTAAGTATTGCTCAATTGATGATTGCGGCAGGTTCTTATATACCTTTTGTATCTGTAGCTCATCCATATAGTAAATAAGTACACAGGCTATAAACGCGCGTTTCACTGTTGCTAAAAAAAAAACACGCAAAAGAATCAGAAGTTTTAATATCTGTTCTGTCTTCTTTAGTTGCTTTTTAAAGGTTCTGATCTTCTTGAGGTCTTCTTTCTCTTCGGTTGCATTTCCCGCTTTCAGATGGGCTTTTTTTCGGAGTGATTTGGCGAATTCACCATGTTACTACAAGATAATGAGATTACCAGACTCGACCATCATCGTCAACTTATTTTGCCACTCACACCGATTCTTCTTGGAGAACTCTTTGTAT
This sequence comes from Melangyna quadrimaculata, assembly GCA_949320155.1. Lineage (NCBI taxonomy): Eukaryota > Metazoa > Arthropoda > Insecta > Diptera > Syrphidae > Melangyna > Melangyna quadrimaculata. Next base: position 370,443,993 of record OX439483.1, read on the forward strand.
AGCTATTTCTCTTCATTTTTAATCATCTTCATTCAGGTGAATTCATTTTGCCTGTCGTTTGTTTAGGTTTGGATCTTTGGTCTTTTGATGATACAAGTGGTTTTATTTTTTTTTTGCATTATTTTATTAATGGTTCTTTGAGTTGGTTTGGGTCTTTTGCCTCAACTGCCACACCAATTTCAAATGTTGTTATTATAACTTTTGGAGGTTTCTTCTTTTGATTGTGAGTCTTTGCGGGGTGATTCGTATTTTCTTTAAATAATTTTTTTTGATTGGTTGTTTTGAATTCGCCGCATTCGTCCTATAGCTATGAATATAATGATTTTCGTATTATTGTTTTTTTTTTTGTTTAGACTCGAATGATCTTTATTGTTATTATTTATCTTGACCGTTTAGATTGCTGAGTAAAATGTTTGTGAGAGCATTAAAAACACTTGTCATGGCAGATGTACATTTACCAGTCCACGACATGCGAAACGATCAATTACTACCTAGTTACTAATAAATTGATAATGAATACGTTATACAAAAAGTTGTGCGGGGGTTTGGTGCATTTTTGGAATGTTTAAAGAAAATGATTTTGTATCATTTATGGAGCGATGCATTTCAGAATTAACACTTAAACATGATTATAGACCAAGAGTCCACGAAAAATGTTTGTGTGTGAAAGTGAACCAAAATGGTGTGGTAAGGCTAATAAAAAAAGTGCAAGTCTTGCAGTCTTTGATGGTGGTCAAATTTCCAAAAATAATTAAAAAAATTTGTGAAAATTATTTTTAATAAATTCAGTTTTTGAAAAAAATCATGTGTACCTACCTAATTAATAAAAGTGTAATGTTTCAAAATACTGCATTGCTTTGTCTTACAGAAGTTTTTATCGGCTACACAATTTGGCCATAAGAACTATTCATACAGTGGCGGACCACAGGAAGAGGTCATGACCATCCCGACACCACGGGAGAGAAATAACAGACATTTATTGTCCAAGAAAGAAAAGGAAATTCTATGATTTTCAAAAAAAAAAAAATTAGCTATCAGCAAGTTAGGGTTCTTTAAAAACATTGGCGCAACATTTTAGTCAATTTAGTAGGATTTTAAATCATTTTTAGTATGATACAAGGTTAAAAATTGTATTTTACTAATTTAAACGAGTTTAGCATCTCCACACATTTTACTAAAGTTAAAATCATCAAAAGGCTATTTAATCTTTTTAGTATCATACTAAATCCATGACATTTTGACGTTTATAAAAGTCAAAATCAGGAATGTTTGTGATTTTTTTGTAGGAACTGTCACTTTTATGGACGTGCTCAGCTGAAGTTTATGAATGGAATTGGTTTAGTATGATACTAGTTAAAAACTATTAAGAATTTAGAAAATGTAAATAAACTGTTAAGGAATTAAAAAAATCAGGAAAAGAACACAACTTACTCGAAAACATATAAGATACTTCCAGCAATAACTGTAAACCTAAAAGTAAAAGGGAGGGGGATCACAAGGGTCCAACGATTCTACGGATTTAATTCAAATTTAGTTTGAAGCGTTATATGTGATTCCCAAAAGGCAACGGGTAGTTGCCATACAACGATTTCAGTTGTATCAAATTTTATCATACTCCGTACATATAATTTCTACAGAAAAGTTTAAATAATACTGGCATACCATGTTTTAACCAAAAAAATTTTTTTTTAATTGCTTTTTTTTTATACTTGTTTAGGTATATTTCCGCACATCTCGTAATTGGCTTGGTTGATTTTCAGCCCTTTATTCTGCTATTCATCGGGGTGAATTTTGCTTGAATTTTCATTTTACGTCGACAATGTCGGTAATACGGTGTGGTATTCTTTTATTTCCGTGATCGGAATCGGACTCATTCTATACAAGTCAGATCCGCATATAAAATGTTGCGCGTTTTCAATTGTTGGTTGTGTGTCTGCTAAGTGCTTCGGGAAATGTGAGTAGAAACCATTTTGTTTGCTTAATTTAGAATATCTGTATTATTTGGTAGTGGGAAAAAAGTCCAAAACTGTTCATATTTGTTTTTATTTCTTTTTTAAAAAATAATCAACCAAAACAATTTATTGAAACTTCTTAAGATTTTCACATGCACAGGGAACAGCTGTTTAAGTGAATGTCAAATTGGCTTGGGATAATGTAGTTTACCCGACGGATAGCAGAATGGAAATACAGGGCGAAAGGGAATCGAATTGGTGAATCGGACCTACGGTTCACGGAAACAGCAGAATAGGGCTGTTTGTCAAAAAGTTAAAAAAAAAAAACATTTTTAATATGTAAAGCCCAAAAAACAGTATGCCAGCTGATTTTATTTCTAAAATCGTTGCGCGTTTTTTTTTTATAATTTTGTATTTTATATAATATATAATTTTTTAAAAATAAAATTTGGTTTGCAAAATTTTAAAATTTATTAAAATACATTTTCACAAAAAAATAAAAAAAAAAATTTTTGACTTTTTTAATGGTTTCAAGATATTGAATTTAAAAAAAATAATATTTTTGTTATTTTTGTTTTTGTCTTGTGTATAAGAAATTTGATTGAAATCGGTGAGGCCGTTAACAAGAAATTTGAAAAATATGGTGTCCAAAACTAAATTACCTATGCACTTGTAAAGTACATAGGTTAAAAGGAAATCGTTTTTACTCTAATAATATACTCTAATAATATATCATATATATAATATATCTGCGACATATGAAAACATTTTGGATTTGGATAATTTGTATATTCCTGATTAATCACTTGAGTTGAAATGTGATAATTTTAGTCTACGTAAGTGAACCACAAATAACAATCCCATATATATGCATTTCATGTGTTGTATTTGCTAAGCTATATCAAGGTGTGATAAAAATATAACCACACAAATCAGATTAATACTTGTACTTATCATCGATTAATCCTAACCATTTTGATTGTGATTATAACTTTTCGCAGTAATCAGGTTCGGTTTATCGCCTTAGCCCATTTCACCCTGCTCTCGTGGATAAATGAGTTCATTTCTGGTGTTGGTGCATTATTTCATTTTAATTTTGTTTGCTCTTAAAACAACACGAAATAAGGTTGAAAAATGACTTCGTAGTTTCAAGATGCGGTTGGAAGTGAATAAGATAAGAGATCTATTCATTCAGGTAACTTTATCTTCGGTTTTCAATCAAATAAACACACAAAAGCTTACCAAATAAATTTTAAATAGATTCACAATTGATAATCCGCATTTTTTTAGTTTTGGACTTTCATGAAATAAAGTCAACAAATCCCTTAAAACTGTTCTGAAAATTTAATTAAAAGTTGTTGTCTCTTAAACATTACAAAATATATTAGCCGTGTTAATAGCAACTCAGCAAAATATTTACACGCAAAACAATTACAAAATAAATTATTATTCGGAATTTGGTTTGTGTTTTCCGTTTAAAAATTTTGCTGAGTTGCTATACAGTCTCGCAAAAAACACGGCTATTGATTGAAGTATCAGATATATTGTTATAAAATAACAACAGCTTTAAGTTAATTATCGAAATGAAAACTTGGTTGATGAATTTCCTATACTTATTCTTATAAAAACATGTTAACCCATTAATAGCCAGGGTGTTAAAAATATAAATTTTTTTCTTTTCAAAGTATTTTCTGGTTATTGAGCTAAAATTGAAGATATAATATACACACATTTTCTAACTAACTACATGTATACCATATTAATTTGTACGAATATTAAAATTTATACAAAGCTTCTCCCAATACAAAGGTTCTCATAACACTTTTCACAGCACTGTTTTGATCTTGAATGGCACTGGCGACATCCAGTAGCGGATCTAGGATTTGGCTGTGGGGGAGGCTTGCAGTTTGGAGATCCATTTTGAGAGCTTAAGTAATAAAATTAGCTTGTCCCAAGATAAATTTTATAATTTATAACAAATAATAGAGATCAGTTTAGGTTTAATGCAAGACCGTACTCAACTTCAGTCGAACTAAACTTCACGACAACGCGGCCAAACATTATTTTTTATGAAATTTAAGGAGCTATATCGCACTAAGCGGCAACTGAACTTCATACAAATTCATACGAATTCGTGTGAAGTGTAGTTCCGATGCAGTGCAGTTCCGGGGAGTGCGGTCTAACCTTTAAGGCTCAAGTATTTTTTTTTTCCTTTTCCTTTAATGATATCCGTTTTTTGTGTGCCTTTATATCCGCTCCTGTTGCGCTTCAAAATGTTTTCAATACAAAGTACAATAACAATTATTCATAATTGCTGTAGCGGAGATAGAAGCAAATTCAAAGGCGCACAATAATATTTAGCCATATATGCTTGAACCACGCGTACAAATTCGTTTATTTATATTATTTAAAAATTGATTAGGTACCTACATTATGAAGATATATTTTTAAATTAGCTGTGGGTATGTTTTGAACTTCCCATTTTTGACAAGATTTGAAAACTGTTTTTAATTGGCTAGTTCAGAAAAAATTATATTTAAGTGTTCGTACTGGCAAAAGCTCATATATGTGCTTTGACACGGTATTAGTCCTCTTAGATCTCATTTTTCCTGAATTATCCAAATCAAAGAGAAACTATTTTGTTCAAACTGACACTTTACGACATAAGACAAAGCTGCTCTAAGAAATAAGCCGCGGCCCAATTCTGCCAGCGTGAATGAGTTTTCGTGTATACGCTGCATACGCTTTATAGGTATTCATGCTAAAAAAAATATGTCGACAAATTTGCACGTCACTCTAAAGTCTAGAGGGATTGCAAATATTCATTTGCTTTTGCATGATTTTCTGAGCGCGCACAGAGAAAACTCGCGCTTTTGGAATTTAGCTCCTTGACTAGAGAATTTCTATGTTTTGTATGTACAATTGCCTTGGACCTTTCAAATTTTGAAAACGTAGCCCCTAAAATTTGTAAGCCCAGCCAAGGCCGTAAGAAACAATTCCTGTTGTATTAAACATACACAAAACTTGACATCCCGTTGTTCTCCAATGGTTTAAGCCTCAAATGCGTTTCTTTCGGTAAATTAGCTTTGTTTTTAGTATAAACAGTTGGGGCAATTCGACACGTTAATGTAAAGCCCCGACCATTTTTATCTCTTTTTACTTATCTCTTCAAGCCTTGGCCCCAACTTCGGACTTTGACAGTCCCTAGACTTGAGCCCCCAAAATTCTCTGGAATAAGGTTAGTTTTTAGGAAGTAAGTTGCTTAACCCTGGCTAGGTTTTTTGTACAATATTCTCAGACCTTTTTGCGCCAAAGCTTTTTTTTTTTGTTCCAATTTTGTGGGTTTAATTTTTAGGGAAAGATTGTCGTTGCATTAAAAATATCCATATTCATAGCCCCCAACTTAGCTTTTGTCCAATTCGCTTCAGGCTTTAGTCCCAATCTTAGGGCTTAGAAAAAAAATTAACTTAACATGTATGCAAATATTTCAGCCCCAACCACGTTATTTTGTCCATCAAATTTCATATCTTAACAATATTTTAGACGGAATATAAAATTCTACACGTTGTAATGTATTGCTTTCTATATTGATTCGGCTGTGGGGGGGGGGGCTTTAGCCCCTATAGCCACCCCCCTGGATCCGCTACTGGCGACATCTATGTTAATGTGATTTTTTTGTAGGAACTGTCACTTTTATGGACGTGCTCAGCTGAAGTTTATGAATAGAATTGGTTTAGTATGATACTAGTTAAAAACTATTTAGAATTTAGAAAATGTAAATAAACTGTTAAGGAATTAAAAAAATCTGGAAAAAAACACAACTTACTCGAAAACATATTCTTCAATACTTCCAGCAATAACTGTAAACCTAAAAGTAAAAGGGAGGGGGATCACAAGGGTCCAACGATTCTACGGATTTAATTCAAATTTAGTTTGAAGCGTTATATGTGATTCCCAAAAGGCAACGGGTAGTTGCCATACAACGATTTCAGTTGTATCAAATTTTATCATACTCCGTACATATATTTTCTACAGAACAGTTTAAATAATACTGGCATACCATGTTTTAACCAAAAAAAATTTTTTTAAATTGCTTTTTTTTTTATACTTGTTTAGGTATATTTCCGCACATCTCGTAATTGGCTTGGTTGATTTTCAGCCCTTTATTCTGCTATTCATCGGGGTGAATTTTGCTTGAATTTTCACTTTACGTCGACAATGTTGGTAATACGGTGTGGTATTCTATTATTTCCGTGATCGGAATCGGACTCATTCTATACAAGTCAGATCCGCATATAAAATGTTGCGCGTTTTCAATTGTTGGTTGTGTGTCTGCTAAGTGCTTCGGAAAATGTGAGTAGAAACCATTTTGTTTGCTTAATTTAGAATATCTGTATTATTTGGTAGTGGGAAAAAAGTCCAAAACTGTTCATATTTGTTTTTATTTCTTTTTTAAAAAATAATCAACCAAAACAATTTATTGAAACTTCTTAAGATTTTCACATGCACAGGGAACAGCTGTTTAAGTGAATGTCAAATTGGCTTGGGATAATGTAGTTTACCCGACGGATAGCAGAATGGAAATACAGGGCGAAAGGGAATCGAATTGGTGAATCGGACCTACGGTTCACGGAAAAAAAAAAAACATTTTTAATATGTAAAGCCCAAAAAACAGTATGCCAGCTGATTTTATTTCTAAAATCGTTGCGCGTTTTTTTTTAATAATTTTGTATTTTATATAATATATAATTTTTTAAAAATAAAATTTGGTTTGCAAAATTTTAAAATTTATTAAAATACATTTTCACAAAAAAATAAAAAAAAAAAATTTTTGACTTTTTTAATGGTTTCAAGATATTGAATTTAAAAAAAAATAATATTTTTGTTAATTTTGTTTTTGTTTTGTGTATAAGAAATTTGATTGAAATCGGTGAGGCCGTTAACAAGAAATTTGAAAAATATGGTGTCCAAAACTAAATTACCTATGCACTTGTAAAGTACATAGGTTAAAAGGAAATCGTTTTTACTCTAATAATATATCATATATATAATATATCTGCGACATATGAAAACATTTTGGATTTGGATAATTTGTATATTCCTGATTAATCACTTGAGTTGAAATGTGATAATTTTAGTCTACGTAAGTGAACCACAAATAACAATCCCATATATGCATTTCATGTGTTGTATTTGCTAAGCTATATCAAGGTGTGATAAAAATATAACCACACAAATCAGATTAATACTTGTACTTATCATCGATTAATCCTAACCATTTTGATTGTGATTATAACTTTTCGCAGTTATCAGCTTCGGTTTATCGCCTTAGCCCATTTCACCCTGCTCTCGTGGATAAATGAGTTCATTTCTGGTGTTGGTGCATTATTTCATTTTAATTTTGTTTGCTCTTAAAACAACACGAAATAAGGTTGAAAAATGACTTCGAAGTTTCAAGATGCGGTTGGAAGTGAATAAGATAAGAGATCTATTCATTCAGGTAACTTTATCTTCGGTTTTCAATCAAATAAACACACAAAAGCTTACCAAATAAATTTTAAATAGATTCACAATCGATAATCCGCATTTTTTTAGTTTTGGACTTTCATGAAATAAAGTCAACAAATCCCTTAAAACTGTTCTGAAAATTTAATTAAAAGTTGTTGTCTCTTAAACATTAGAAAATATATTAGCCGTGTTAATAGCAACTCAGCAAAATATTTACACGCAAAACAATTACAAAATAAATTATTATTCGGAATTTGGTTTGTGTTTTCCGTTTAAAAATTTTGCTGAGTTGCTATACAGTCTCGCAAAAAACACGGCTATTGATTGAAGTATCAGATATCTTGTTATAAAATAACAACAGCTTTAAGTTAATTATCGAAATGAAAACTTGGTTGATGAATTTCCTATACTTATTCTTATAAAAACATGTTAACCCATTAATAGCCAGGGTGTTAAAAATATAAATTTTTTTCTTTTCAAAGTATTTTCTGGTTATTGAGCTAAAATTGAAGATATAATATACACACATTTTCTAACTAACTACATGTATACCATATTAATTTGTAAGAATATTAAAATTTATACAAAGCTTCTCCCAATACAAAGGTTCTCATAACACTTTTCACAGCACTGTTTTGATCTTGAATGGCACTGGCGACATCTATGTTAATTTGGTCTTTTTGGAGAAAAAGGTGTCCCTGCCTTTTTCTTAGTATAGAATTTTAGATAAGGTAGACTTGCAAGCCTTTTGAACTCAAATAAATCGCCCTTAAAGTATGTACCTAGTTGCTTTCTTGCTTATGTTGTGGAACGTATGAGCATGAGAAGGAGCGTATGAAATTAAAGCGGTAACCACTTCTTCTTTATTATTGCAAAAGGTCATAAGCTAAATCTTGTCTAAAATGTATTGAAAATTAGATTTTGAGGAATGTTAACATTTTATGTTACTCTTAGTCGTAGGTCTTGGCTTTTTTAACAATAGATACCTATTATAACAAAAAAAACTAAATTCATTTGTTTTTCAATACAACGGGAAATTGTGTTTTTTAAGCGGGCCAAAATCGAGTAGTGAAATACCTGCCAAATCTATTAAATTTCAAAATAAACCGCAAGCTCACTTGGACATATGGTCTTTAAAAGAAAGGGCCACCGTAACGGTAGTATTTTCAAAAATCACTTATTAATATTTTGATGGATACTCTAATAATAACTGTTCCTTTGTTGATATGTAGGTACATACATTTTTTAAAGTAAAATAAAATTAATATAGGAACCTAACCTATACCAATATTTCTAAAAAAAAACTGCTCATGATGTATATATACATTCCTACCCCTTTTGAAATTTTTGGCCTAATCTTTATTGAACGGAATCTAGATTTTAGAAGCATTTCCCATAGAAATGTTTTCTAAAAATAGTTTTAAGATCCATTATGAATACTTAAAATATGCATGCATGAGCCCAGTACTATTAATATTACATCTAACTTTGGTGCTCATTATCCCAATCTATAAACATATAAATAATTAATTTGGTATTTATTTCTTCCTCAGCTTTATCTTTACTTTGAATGCATTTTGCAGAAATAAATAAAATGATTCATTTTTATTATACACAAACTTTTTTGACGAACGCTAAATGAAAGCAAGTTATGAAGCCATCGCACATAAAGCCAGTTTCACAGACGCCTACGTGTGGACAAATTTAAAATAGCTTAACAAAGTAAAAAAATCTTTAACGTCCTTATTTTTTGTATTTGGTTTAATTTTGTTGGTATATAAAGTAACTGCATTTTGCTGTACTTTAAAAAGTACAATGGGTTTTGAATTTGTATCCGGTGTGTTTGATAATTATTAAGTTCTTCTTACATGTTACTTTTTGCAAAAATTGCGCGTCGACATCTCACAGGAGGATCCCTCGTGGCTAAGTTCTCTATACCAACATTTACTTATTTAAATAAATATTTGAATTTGTGTATATTAAAGCGTATTGAGGAAAACTGCGTGACCCTTTGCCTGTGTATTATTAACCTTTAGAAGTTGGTATTCTGGATCATCGAAAAATTAATAAATAATAAAAAGAGTTTTGTTGCCATTTTGTAATTATTTTTTCCAATTAAAATCTTTCCTAAGAACTTTCACTCCCCCATGACAGTCTCACTCTAAATATAATTCACTATTTTCAGAACCTAAACGGTTTTAAAATATTTATTTATTTAAAAAAGCGCAAGAGATGACAAATGACATAGAGTTAAAGTTGAACGTACCTAGTACCTTAAAACGTTTAATTTTAATGATAGAATTAAAGTTAATTGAACTTGCTCTTAACTGCTAAAGCCGTTTGTTAACCTTTTTGAATCTGTATACCTACCAACCTATACTTCAAACAAATATTTACATTTCTCGTAAATGAAAATAAATCAGAAATGAAGGAAACAATTTAAATCCACTTATTACATCAAAACCAGCTAATTGCAAAGAATAATTAAAAAAATATGCATTGTTTAAGGCAGAAGCAACTAAATTATTATACTCTTATTCTCATTGTGATCATCAATCAGGAAAGCTGAAAACTTCAAATTAATATGTATTTGTTTAATCCTCGTCATCATGGTTGATATTTCCGTTCCCGAAATTAAATGCACTCAAACTCAATCTTCTCACGTGATTAACGTGCGCTGAAAACCGTGCATACCTAAGTCTTTAAAAAACTTCCTTATTATGTTAATCATTCTCAATTCAAATGTCATTTACCCCATTCGAAGAGCTTCTTTAGCAGTAGGAAAGGTCATATTATTTTCTTTTGTAGAAAGGTGAATGCTTTTCACAATCACTTCAAAAATGTTTTCGCAAAACTCATCAAAAAATAAAATTAATTTAATATCTGAGATGTGATTATAGAGACCACAACAGCCTCACTCTCAAAGTAATTGCATGAATGAATCGGAAGGAGGGCCGACCTCACCACCAAAATAACAAAATGAATTTCGGTCAACCCAAAATAAAATCACAGAAATAACGATTGGGATAAGGGGAAATACTTACCACTACTGACTTACTACGGAACTGACGATGCGGGTTATTATCATTATAAGCCAAATTCGAAGAATAAATCAACAAACGCTGCCGCACAGTAGGACAGGCATGCATGAATATAAGTTTTAGAAATTTATTTTATTTTGGGTAAGAACAAAATTGACCTGGGTGCCCATAAAAACATAAAGAAGGTACATATAATATGCATGTACAATTCAAAAATTGAACTTAAGATTGTAAATCAAACTTAACTAATTTCCAACATAATTTCGTGTAAATTTGGTTGAAATTTGGAGGAAATTTCGCATCTTATTTGGAAAAGTGCAGTATTAGTATTAAACTGGTGCTGATTAAATTTCACTATGGAGAATGTTTTAAACAGTTTCAATAGTATTCCAACGCAGAAAACGATCTTGTTTTCGACAAGGCACTATAAAGTCTTACATGGATTCTGGAAAGGGGTTGGAAAGGGTTAGCAAATGCTAGAAAAAGGGCGATTACGAACCTTTTTGCCTCGTTAGGCAAAAAAAAAAGTTTGCTTATGTGCGACTTGATCCCGCGATTTTCTGCTTGTTAGTATAATGCGCTATCCACTGGGCTAAGTTAATGAGTTTCATACTCTTATGTTTTATAGCATATTGCATAACAAAAACATACAGAATAAAACAGGATTTTATGTACTTGCTTTTTATAAGTACTTTTTAGAAAAACAACTTAGAGCTCACAAATCTGTATTGTTCTGTTCTGATCTGACTTTTTCCTCACTGAACAATCCTTAATATACAGAATGTCTCACATCACCCATAGTAAGACGTGTGATATGAAAAAGAAGACAAAGGAAAGAAAGACAAAAGTGTCGTATGATACTGAAATTGTGTGGTGCTTATAAAATGTTTGTTTTAGGTGTACAACATACATTTCTGATGGGGTACCGAAACATTTCCAACAAATTTTTACTCGGGAGGCCTCACGAGCGTTTGAAAAGTTTCCCTCGCCTACATTTTTGCTACTGAAATCAATCAAAAGCTTGTTAAGTATCTGACAAGTTTTTCTCGTCTAGATTTTCCCTACTGAAAACTTACTGGGTTTTGCCCAAACTTGACAGAAACTTGGAATTTTCCCAGCCGCATTGTTTATTGTTTATTTTGTATTAAAAAAAATGTATTGAGTTTCAACAAAGTTTGGCGTTTATTTTTGAAAATTCAGTCACTCTAAAACGACCTCGCTGGAAGTTTTCAAACTTGACATACATTCATACATAAATGTAAAATTTAAAAAATTGTACTATATATACGAGTATCATTTAAAAACATGGACATTAAAAAAATCCGAAACCATATGTAAGAAATATATGTTTTTAATGCTTGAATTCCTAAGCTTTAGTAGCTTGAGTTTAACAAAGACGATGCCATTTGGTTTCTTGAATAAAAATGAATTTATAGAAACAGAATTTTAAAAATTGTTGAAAAAAAATTTTAAAAAAATATTTTCTTATAATAAAGTTTTGAAAATGTTTTTAGAAAAAAAAAAATTGGAAAGCCATTTTTTTTAAATATGAAAAACGAGTCCTGTTAATAAGAACGCAAAATAAAATAGTTATTATTTAAAAAAAGATTACGCTAAATAAAAAGCCCCACATTTTTTTATCAAAATTCTTGGATCCGTTTTCAAGAAATTAAGAATTTCCTTTTTGGCTATAAACATTATTTTTGGTCATAACAAAAATATGTCGGCATATAAGCCCAACAACTCCAGGTCACGAGGCACGAGGATAGAGAATTCCGAGACCGATCAAAATCGCGAGTTAATTTTTTTTACGAATCCATACCTTGCTATATCTTCCTATAGTTCCTCTTATTTATAAATGGTTTGTGTAAAATTTTTTCTGTGTTATTAAATTTAAAAAAAAATCTCCATTCATGTAACAAAAATAATTGTAACAAAAGACTTAGTTACGACTTTTGATACAATTTCCCCTACGAACACCAGGAAACTCATGTAGAACTCCTTTTTTTAATTCAAGTTCATAAAATTATTAATTAAGAAATATTCATATAAGATACGACTCCAGCCATTTTTAAATCGTGTGATCCCCTGTCGTACATTTTGTTTTTTAACGAAACATCAGAAACTTTTTAATTTTGGCTATGAATAATCCCACTGTTCATCTGAAATGGCTTCGACGACATTGCCGCGCGCGCCGGCAGCCTCGTCCCAGATCGTCTGACCAAAATCGAGTAGGTATAATGATAATGAGAATGACTAATGAGCTATCACACCTTAGTTACGGTATTCAATTCAAGTACTGCAATTGAATTTTTTTTATTTTCTGATCATTCGTGATAGTGTTGATTGTGTTCACACATAAATATTAACTAAGTAGTGTAACAATGCGATTGATTTTGAGTTTTTTTGTATGTTAAATTTCGCATTTTGTTTTATTATGATACGCTGCCGCTCCTTTTATTTATTGGTATAAAAGTAGTAGCCGGTAGTCGCATCTTCTTAACCCAAATTAATGATATCTTATTAAAACTTGCATAGGTAACTGAATTACGCTGAGGGCCCGTATTTGTCCTGCTCACAGAGTAGTTTAATGTGTGATTAAGTTATCAATAAATAATCAACTTTTGCTTTGCAAGTTGTGATATCCTCCTTTTAATTTATTTAGCTTTGTGAACTTTAAAATCGACCTTAAATAAGGGCCCTTAAATTCGGGACTTCAGGCCTTCACGGCCCAAAAATCAAGATATCAAAAAATAAATTAGTTTCAAACATTATGGAACGCATACAAACATATTCATTAATAAAAACCAGTCAACCCAATTATAAGTAAAATTCAATATCCTAAAAGCCCTCTTTCAGATATGAACTAGCTTTCCTCTACTACATTATTTCCGTAAAATTAATCAATTAGGTACAAATTCTTTTAAATTATCAGTTGTAAATAAATGTGTCTTGTTATATTTCGGATTATCATCATATAATTAAGTGTTTATTATTGTCTGAAAGTACTTATTCGTTGGCCATTGACCATTCTCGAACTTGACAAGTCATTTGGGTTTGAAAAACAATGACACACCAGGCAAACTCCCACAACACTTATTTTTTTTAGTCAATGACTGTTTTGATTTCGCTTCGAAATAATTCATATCATTTATGCATTAACATATAAATATATTTGTATTTGTATATTATTTGCCTTAAACGTTAAATACGTGAACAGAATGAAATTATTGAATTAAAGAATAACCATCATCAACAAGGTCAATTACATTTACATTTATATTGATAGCCAATTCTTTAGCAATTTTAAATATATCTTTTATCTGTCGTTTCATTTAATTTGGACTGGGCAGAATGTTGTGCCGATAAGAAAGTAAGGCGTAACAGAATAAAAAGGCTATTAAATTAGATTCAAAAAACTTAACCTATTTGTTATTGCATGTTAATTTAGATTTTGTTCTCATTTTTATTCATATATAATATACACGAGTTCTTATATATTCTACACAGACACCCTTACTTTCATTATAAACTTCTTATAAGGAAGTGAAAGTAATAAGAAGATTTTTGTTGTGTTTTTCGCAAAAATATGATTTTTTTTTTTTTATCTATTTCCATTTTCGGTATTTCTTCCATCTGAAATACTCTTAATTAAAAAATGTGGTTATGTGAAACAAAACTTTGTCACTCAGCAGCAGTGAAAAAGTCATTATAACAAAAATTACAGCTTTCAAAGATATAAGGTTTTCAGTATTTCTGCAATTACCTAAGTCAAAAATTCTGTATTTCTTAATTGTGAAAATCAAAAATTCCACGATTTTTTTTAGCACAATCTTCAGGAAGCGGATACCTACCAGCATCCGAACCATCTACAACAATGCCAACCTAAGGAGCTTGTTGGCTGACACTGAAACGGCAAATAATCCAATAGAATGATACTCCGGAAACTGTGCACCATGAATCTCAGTCAAATGCCCGAGTCCACTAGCTCACGATCATAGAATCCGACGGAATGTACGGTGCAGAAGTAACCGAAGTTCCCCCAAAAGTCATTTCGTAGTGTTGAGAAAACAGATGAAGTCTTTGATCTTAATCTTCGAAAGTTCGTCAACGTCAGTGTCGTCAGAAAATGCCCTTCCAATTCATTTTGCTCTAGCTTTGGTCAGAGCAGGGCATTTGCAGAGTGTTTGATTAAAGTTTTTGTTAATTTTGCTTCAATTAACTGCTTACATTATCGTTTCTGCCTATCTGTCTGTACCTGTGCCTGTAGCCTAGCGCTGAAGCGATTTTATTCAAACTTCGGACTTAAGGTTCTTATGTGAAAATTGATTTTTATAGCTCATAAATAAGGGTACAAAGTTACAACCATTATGCAAAAAAGTAATTTATTTCAAAAACGGCTATAACGATTTTAATATAAAAATTATTAGGAGTTTTAAATGATTTTCAACAAGGATTTATGAAATTAGGTTATTTTCAATTTTTATTTTGAATTTTTCTGCTGTTGGACATAATAATTCTTATATAAAGAAAACAAAGAAAAAAAAAATTATAATGCAATATATGTAATGTAATGCAATGTAGGTACAAAATAAAAATGCAAAAAAAGGGGACCACAAAATAACAAATTGTACTGTAATACATTTAAAAATATGTGACAATAAAGCAAAATTTGTAAAATAGTAATAAAAAATAGTTTCATATTCAAATTCATTTCATTAAATTTTCATTAAAAAAAAAAGAAGAAGAATTGTAAAATAGACACATAATTATGTAATACATACAATTGTAATGGATATAATGTAAAAAGAAATACTTCATTGAAAAGTTAAGTTAAAATAGGGGGAAGAGAATGTGGGGTAAAATATCAAATAGACTGCACTAACTTATTCATGGGAACATCAAACTGCTGACTTAACGTAAACTTCCAAACATTGATGTTCCCACGATGGGTGAGTTATTGATTTGACACCACATTCGAGTTTTTCATTGCTTTTGAGGGTCAGTTGCATTTCAACCATAAACGAGTATTAATTTGTCTTCACATTAAGAGCATGGTCAATATGTTGGTTAACGGCTTCACATTAAGAGCATGGTCAATATGTTGGTTAACGGCTTAACAGTACATGCAACAGAACCGATTTGTTGATTTATACATTTCTCTTTAGTAGCTTCTTCGTTTTCAACGAAAATTTGTATACAGAAGGTCATTTACAATCTTAATAATTTTGCTTATAAGCTTTTAAAAAAACGTAAAAATTTTTTTTTTTTGAAAATTAAATTTTTGGAATATTTGAATTTTGATTTTTTTTTGTTTTTAATTTTGCGTAAAATTGTATTTTAATAAATACTAAAAGTTGACATACCAAATTTTATTTTGTTAAATGTTCAAAAAATTTTGCATACAAGAAAATAATTTTAAAGAACACCGCTTTCTTTAATTGAAGCAAAAATATAAATTTCTAGCTACGTTAAAGTTGTTAGCTACGGGAGCTAGTTTGGGCGATCCAGTTTATAGCAAGAGAATAGATTTGGTAAGTTTAATACCACAACGGAACCCTTCCTCCCGAGCTATAAATTTCTATTCAATTAAAAAGTATAAGTGACCTCAACTCCAGAAATAATTGTGTTTCGCCCAAGGTATAACAATGGGCTCTTCAGCCAGTCTGTTATACCCTACTAAGACACAAATTTTGGTCGATGTTTACCGACTCTTATAAAAATCACAGCAAAAAGATACTGTGAATTTTATTATTCTAGGGGAATTTGTTTAAATTCGTGCACCCAGAAAATAAATACCAGTGGTCAGGTTTTTTTATAATAAGAAGATGAAGAAATTTAAATATTTAAATAATGAAATTACTTCTGTTTTAAGTGGAGTGAATGAATAAAATTCAATTAAAAAGTACAAGTGACCTCAACTCCAGAAATAATTGTGTTTCGCCCAAGGTATAACAGTGGGCTCTTCAGTCAGTCTGTTATACCCTACTAAGACACACATTTTGGTCGATGTTTACCGACTCTTATAAAAATCACAGCAAAAAGATACTGTAAATTTTATTATTCTTAGGGAATTTATTTAAATTCGTGCACCCAGAAAATAAATACCTGTGGTCAGGTTTTTTATAATAAGAAGATGAAGAAATTTAAATATTAAAATATCGAAATTACTTCTGTTTTAAGTGGAGTGAATGAATAAAATTCAATTAAAAAGTACAAGTGACCTCAACTCCAGAAATAATTGTGTTTGTAGTAGCGAAACACAATTATTTCTGGAGTTGAGGTCACTTGTACTTTTTAATTGAATTTTATTCATTCACTCCACTTAAAACAGAAGTAATTTCAATATTTTAATATTTAAATTTCTTCATCTTTTTATTATAAATTTCTACTATACAACTTCCATTATTAAATAATGGTAATAGACACTGACCCATGTCTTGTCAAACTCAAAGCATAAAGCAACTCCCGCACTAAATCCAATAAATTCTTTTGGCACCATCATTCATTTTGGTACCGTCCGTCACGTGAATCAGTGACTGGGATGCTTTCCGTCTCCAAAGTAGGCCTCAATGATATATTACTCCCGCAAATTTTTTCAACAAAACAAGAATCACTTCGCTTGTAACAATAACATTCGACTGTCAAGTATTTTTTATTTATTACATTTTAAAGTTGGGCGAATGTCACAAACTACGTCATTTTAATTGAAAGGAATTTTAAGTTATTTGGGATTTCTTGTTGTTTTTTGACGAAACCTATCAGAGAATAAAAATTTACATTCTGATTCAGGTATATGAGTATGTAAGAGAAAAGGTATAAGTGGGGTACAATATTCACATGACGTTGACGGAACAAAGTATGTATGTGATGAATATGGCCTTTTGTTGTTCGCTTTCATACTACCGTATAAGTTTTTTTTTTTATTATTTTTATTTATCTTGATTGGGTCTCACAATTTGAATATAGAACTAAAAATTATTCTTTGAAGTTCGGGCGTAGCTTTCATAGCACGATGTCATTGCAAACTTTCTACGTGATCATTTGTTTGGATGGTGAAAGTTTTGCGACAATATAAAGTGCCTTATTATTTAGACTAAATCATATCAGGGGTATATTCACTATATTAAGAGAGATCAAACATTTTACAAACTATACTTTCTAATAATATACATTTAATTAAACAAATATATTTCTGCTTTTTATGTACCTATTTATGCAGATATAAATGTTAGGCATATTCAGAAGCAATAGGCAATTAGGCAATCTCAAAACAATATGATTATAGAATTCCTCAGAAAAAATTCACAATTTTGCTGAAGAACATAGAGCAAAAGATATATTGGATTTGCTTTTCTCACTTTCCACCAATCATCAACATTTTTTTTTGAGCGTGTCTATTCTATAGTATTATAAGTTCCGATTTTTTTTTTCTGAAAAGTCTTCGATATCAAAGATTCGAAGCAATATTTATTGGTCTTCTGTTGGAAACTGATTAAAATTTACTCTTTAAAATCAAGCTTGTACGCCTTTTTAAGTAACAGATATCTTTCATGTGGCATTAAGGTATGCATTTTAAGTTCCTCAACAGTGTTGTCATTTTACTGGAGTTGCAGTAGACCTGCCTTGAAATCGCACTTTTTGTTTAACGAAACAAAAATTATACTTAAAGAAATAACCCATAAATTGGATATTTTAATTAATGGTCCTGTATTTTTATGCATTGTGTTTTGTGCCCCAGGTGGTGTGGTTGATTCGGCATTCACTGCATGCAACATTCCAAAGAACTCTGCGATTGCGAATGTATTGTCTGGACTCGGCAGATAAATTGAAGGCGTCGGCTTTATGGTGATATGTGAAGAAAGTGCAATTGAAAACGAATATTCGAGTTGCTTTAAGAAATCACCAGTTCGCTGAAAAATCTCGAGTCAATTTTTGGCGATGGGCAATGGTAAGATTCCAGTCGACTCAGTTATTTAATTTCCACCGATTTATTGCGCTGGAGGAGCTCATCACTAATATTTTCCCGAATATCACTGAGAATTATAATGACCATGATTGGCTGAGTACACGAGCGATTTCAGCTGCGAAAAACAAGGATGTCGATCATTTGAATTTCGTCATCAAAAAATCAAATCGACGAAGAGTTACATTCATATACAAATCCGTCAATTCCTTGATAGATGAAAACGAAGGCCACCAACTATCCTACGGAATTTTTGAATCCTTTTGATTTTCCGGGCTTTCCGCCACACAATTTGAAATTGATGCACCGAAACTTGGTAACGGAACGCGATAGATTGTGAAGATTCTCAAAAAAAAATGTCATTCAAGCGACGTTTCTTGAGGCGAAAATTCAAAGGCGAAGATGTTTTCACTCCTCGTATTCCGATCGATTTGTCGTTCGTATTTAATAGGCTTCAGTTTCCCTTGCGTCTTAGTTTCGCTATGAGAATTAATAGGTCGCAAGGATAATTGCTGGATGTTTATGGCATCAATCTTGAATTCTAAAGTTTCTCACAAGCCAATATTGTGTGGTTTGCTCACGTGTCGGCAAAACGAGATTAGATCGAAAATTTGTGTGTGCCATAAAGCATTTCAGTAAAAAAGCGGAATGTTGAATAAAGAATTTGAATTGACCGAATTATACATTAAGCACGACATGCATGTTCGGAATTATTATTTTTATTTCATTACATTAACGAATTTGAATAAACAAATTTGCAGGAAATGAATTTAATCGACTGCATTTTTTTTAAATATTCTTTGGAAAATTTCCCCAGAAGTGGCAAAGCTGTTGATCAACCAAGGAAAATAAAATAAGTTACAAAGTATAAGCACATCATCGGTATACCCTAAATCAACTCCGAATTGTGAAAAAAAAATCTTATTCATAGAAATTGAACAATAATTTTATTTAATGCTTTCGACAATCTTAAATAAATGTAAATCTTAGTTGGTAAAACACCACACTTTTAATCAAATCTTTTACAAATGGCCTCGTTAAGGTATAGCCTCTAGCAGTTTGAACGCCAGTGGTGCGTGCCATGTATTATTTATCATCCATTTATTATAATTCAATATCTATTAAGAATAATTTTTGATATAACTGCAATAAAATAAGACAGATATTGAGTCTTATAGCCCATTTAATTATTAGTGAAACTAGAAAATCGATTAAATATTCTCAGAAAATAACTTGTTTTTTGGATAAATCGAACGACGATCGGTAGACCTTGCCCAAAGACCAAGTGTTGAATACAAAATATAATTTATAGGTTATTCTTATTAGTATGTCGTACGGTTAATGGTTTTGTTATGCTTAGTGTTAGAAATTAAGATTAATAAATTCGATTCATTATTGAATTAAATTGAATTATAAAACTTTTCGTAATTTTGAATAATTGTTGTATTTATTTAAATTTTATTGTGTACGACTCAACAAACATGAGTTCAAAAAGTATAAGGCATAATTTCTTGATTATAATGCAAATAAAATTGTTGTTTAAGAACTTTAAACACAAGATAATAAATAAATAATGGCGAAAAATGGCATTAATTTAATGCAAGGGTTAATGGTTAAACTGTCTCCACGCGATGACATAGCCATATAGTATGAGTAAAAGTAAGTTTGATCCATTTTTATCTTCCGGGCCCTCCACAACGGCTGCAATTTTGTAAAGAATTTTGGGTTAAAATCTCGAAAAGCCTCAACAATCCCAAGGTGGTTGAAACCGACAAAAGCAAATCACCCAAAAAGAGTGGTTAACCGAAGCAGTAACACCGATTTTGATTTAAACCGACCGGTTTTCCTGCTGAATAATTTTTACAAAATCAGAAAAAAGAAATAAAAACGAATTAATTTTAACCCAAAATATTTATTTTTTAAATGAACATAAGAGCTGGCGTCTAACTTATGGATACATATCCTCTACAACGTTCAGAATCGAGAGATGGAGTTGGAATTTGAAGAATTTTTTTTATTGAATATTATTGAATATGTTACATAATCTTCCCGAAACACACAAAATTCGCCCAAATTCCCCTTGCATTTATGGGAAAATGGTCACTTTTCAATATGTTTGCTATAATTTGAAAACCAAGCTGAATTTGAGAATTTAACTTAGACGACTTTTTGCTGAAATTTAAATTCCCTATCAAAATGGATTGTTCAACAAATTTTATAATAAGCATTCAACTTAAACAGAAATCAACCTAAGCAATTCTTTTTTAAACTTTCAACTTTTTTGTGTGCAAAGATATATGTACATAGGTGCAAGAAATATTTAAATGAAAGAAAGAAGAGGATTTAATATGAAGGATCAAACAAAATTTGTATACCCTTGAGTCCAACTTCGGACGTACTGTTGAGTACAGAGATTCTTTCTTTGGTCGTACTACACGAATGTGGAATGCTCTTCCCAGCCTAATTTTCCCCTCCCATTGTGATTTACAGATATTCAAAACCAATGTGATCGGTATCTCCTTTAATATCCTCTACAACCTATCTAATCGCTCGTGCTGTGTATAACATTTTAAGGGTAGTCACAACTCACAACCCCCTTAGCGCGCGCTAAATATAAACAAACCAAATTAACAGAAATATATAAATACAAAATAAACATGTTGGCGCAAATTTTAAACAATTAAAACCGGCTCTAAATCACTTTTAAAATGAGAATCGCCTCTTAAAACTGTTTTTAAAGTGTAAGTCAACTTATTTTGTAATTTTAATCGACATAAAGTATATTTTAACGCTAAACCACTCTTCTAACTTTAAAAGCAGCAAATCGCTTGTTTAGCTTCTTAAAGTATACTTTTACGACTAGAAAACAAATGTATAACATACAAAAAATGTACCTACAACGATTTCAGAAGTTTTTTCAGTTTTGAATATTTAGAGCTTAGTTAAAAATGAAAAAAATATTTATTAATAATGGTTGTTAAAGAGCTTGGAATTTTTCACGGCGAAGATAAGGGCATAAACATTAAACATTGACTACACAGACTGACCAACCTACAAACAATTGTAGGCACCTACAAAGATGTCTCAGCATTGTACATGGTTTCCTGTTTGATGTACAAAAATAAATATAGATATAGATATATATGATGTATGATCCGTCATATTATATAAGCTCCTCTGCTTTATTTAATTTGAATATTTCTTGCACCTATATTTGCCCAAAAAAAACATGAGTTTAAAATTAATGATCACCGATTTTTTTAGGGCGTTTTATGTTTAATTTTTATTATAAAATTGACAAGTTTCTGTTAGTTTGGGCAAGGCCATATTAAGCTTTCAGTAGGGAAAATCTAGACGAGGACAACTTGTCAGATACCTAGTTGCCAAGCACTTGCTGGATTTCTGTAGCAAAAATTTAGACGGGAGAAACTTTTCAAGCACTCGTGAGGCTCTCCCTAGTAAAAACTTGTTAAACATGTTTCGGTACCCCATCAGGAATGTCTCTTGAACACTAAATATTTTATAAGCAAAATGCAATTTCAGTACGATAAACAACACTTTTAACACTCTTTCCTTTGTCTTATTTTTAATATCACATTTCTTACAGTGGGTGTGAGACATGATGTCCATATTCATGGACGAAACGTTGTGAAATAATTAATTTGTTTCAATTGACCTGAAGCCCATTTAGCTACTATCACTAAGAAGATTTAAAGGTCACAAATTCCATAAGGTGTGAGACATCTGTAAAAACTTGTTCGAAGTTGTTCTATCTTAAAAGCAAGTACATATAATTCTGTTCTATTCTGTATGTATTTGTTATGCAATATGGTATGAAACATTAGAGTATGAAACTTATTCCCTTTCGACATTGAAATTTTGTAAAGCGAATTAGCCCAGTGGATAACGCATTGGACTGACAAGCAGAAGATCGCGGGATCAAGCCCCACATAAGACAAATTAGCAAAAGGGTAAATAGTCGTTAAGGTCCTTTTTCTAGCCTTTGATAACCCTTGCTAGCCCCTTGCCAGAATCTATGTAAAAAGCTCTGACCTTGTCGAAAAAGATTTTTTTTCGGGATCCATTTTGATAGAAACTCTTATTTTCAGCTTAGGTTTCCCTTTCGAGTTATACTAAAAATGACCAGTGTGACCATTTTCTCATAAATGAATTCGTGAATTTAGGCGAATTTCGTATTTTAAGGAAGGTTACGTTCCGTATAAACATATTCAATAAAAAAACCCTTGAACGCGACTTTTCCATACTATAAATGGTTCGTGCCAATAAGAAAAGTTCTGTCGGTTTTACTTAAAAATTTAAGGAAAATATCTTATGAACAAAAGTGAGGGTAATAAAGAGGTAAATAAAGTTACATAGTAACAAATAAAATATAATTTGGTATAATTAAAAATAGTGTAACTATTTTGTTACAGTTGTTACATTATTGTGGCCATGCTGATTTCTACGGATTGATTCTTTTGTTATTGGTTTTGACTCAATTTTGTTCTTTAGTCGTCTTCTGCATTAACGGGTACGGTGATTCCCAACCAAAAAATTTCACGACAAGCAACATTTTTTTTTTCTGAAATTCGTCGTTTAGGATTACCAAGCCTATTCCAACATTTATATCAGAAATCGTCACGTTATGGTGATGTTTTACCACACTTCTAAAGCAGATTTGTCATGTTTTGTGTATGGTACTTTAAACTCGCCCTTGAATTTATCTTATTCAACGTAGTTTTATCAGGTAAACTCCTTCACCAAAAGTACATTTTGAAACTAAAATCAAAGTTTTATCAGTTAAAGAGTACAGATTCTTATCAAATTTAATTAAACGCACACCTAAACTCAAGCCATCCATTACCATTTTACGCGTGAAATCAGTTACCAACACTGAACCTATCCGAAGAATACCCTCACGCCTCACGCAAACAACTTTATAGCCTATTTTGTTTACTCATATCAGCTTCGAGCTATACCAGACTATTAATTACACGAAGCACAGAAGAAATTAGTCATACAAATTCGGTCTTGGCGCAATTATCGGATGCAGCGATGTTGCGCGTGTTCTGGTCATAGACCACTTTTTCCAAGAAAAAAGACATAACATAGACGTCGTTGTTTTATTCGTGGCTATAATCATGTACGCACTTAGTTCAGTTTGTAAGTTTTGTACCTTTGGGGCAAATGTTGCGCAGCCTCCGCGAGCTATGGAGGTAAACCTACTTGAAGAAACAGATTATTGCTAGCACCAATAACGAGATGAACCTATTTTATTCGCGCGACAACGTCGACGATGAAAACCGCGAATGGAATCCAGTTCTTATTATTATTCGAATCCATTTTCTGACAAGTGGAAATTTTATATGTTAAGGCAATGTGTAAGTCTTAACCCATATTCATTGTTGTTGTTTTTTTTTGTTTTGGTTTGGTTAAATCAACTCTTAGCTATTGGAGCTTGAGGACAAGATGTTATCTTTCGGGTGGCCGGTTTACTTTATGTGGTGTGATATTCCCTGCGTAAGCGAAACAAAATTTGCATGATTCGTCCATGCATCGCAAGCAAGTGTGGTAAAATGGGGCAATGGCCCTAGCGCCATCATCGCAACGCATGACGGAAAATGTAAGCCCATTAAAAATAAATTTTAATGAAAAGCTGCGACAAGGTGTTGCACATTAATGATCTTGAATTTTATTTAGCAAGCTAGGGTAGATACTAGGTAGCAGGGTTGCCATTCTAGCGACTTTGTCGGTAAATCTAGCGACATTTCAATTTCTTCTGCGACAAAAAATATTTGTATGTGCCTAGATTATTTCTAGCGACATTTGAAGGTTATAGCATTTGTGAATTTCGACACGCAAATACTATTTTTTTTATGTAATGGCCCTTGGGATTTTTCTATTTCGAATAATTGGATACTGAAATTCACTACACACAGGCACACACACACATAAAAACATATGGAAAATGTATGTGCAAGTGAGCGCAGTAGTATGATTTAAGCAATTCATCTGTTTAAAAATTTTTTTTTTTAATTTAAGGCTAAACTACTTAGACTTACTTTTTGCAAAAATTTCGAAAGTGTGAAATTAAAATGTTCCCTAAAGAAATATGCTTACAAAAAACATAGGAGAATTGTTCTGACATTTAATTTAAGCAATTTTTTTTAACACTTATTTACCAATTTTTGGTCTAGCGACTTCTAGCGACTTTTTGTTCCCAAAATTTCGGCCAATCTAGCGACATTTAGAGGGTGGTCTAGCGACTTCTCATTTCAGCTTACGGCAACACTGCTAGGTAGGTATAAGTAAGTACGCCAGGTCCGATACACGCTCTCAAACTAATCGCGACTTTTCCATTTTTATTCACACCATCAACTTCGTACTGCACCGCGCCGGCCGAACCGTCGGGTAATCCGAGAGGCTGGATAAGATGTTTAAGTTGAAGAGCCAAAGACAACATAACGGATGGGATGCTCTAAAACTTGCAGGATGATGTTATAAATCGTATGTGTCGTTTTGGCAATGTCATAAAATATCTATGTGAGACAGTTCTACAACTAACATGAAATCTACTTAGAATCTGATTAAATGAGATCTGATTTAAAAGATTTTGTTTGGGAAGTGGATCTGTTTATTTTTTCCATCATAGGGCAAGCATTGGTTTCGAGCAAACAATATCAGAGGTTTTAAGCAAATTAAACTTAATAGCCTGTGAAGCCAGGGCCGTAAGACATAATGTTCGTTATTCTATAATAGCCAAATTTTTGTCGGAGAATATAAAGGTACTTTGTTAGATAGGACCAAAATGGGAACCGGGAACAATAAGGAGATAGCGATCATTAAATTTGCAACATTGCGTTATTTTATCAAAGCTGAATTTTTGATATGTTTGGGGGATGTCCACCAACTGCAAAGTTTTTTTATCAGGTCTATTGCCTCTTGCGAGGAATTGACAAATGCTCCAATAGTATCACTTGTCATGAATAAGTGCTTCTCGTCTAGCCGTTCGGATTCGGAATAAAATTGTAGGTCCCTTTCACTCTTGTCGACAAGCGCATACAAGAATGGTTGCGAGTTGTTAGTCACTAGGCCCTGGTTCTTCACGAGCCGTTGCGCCACCCAATTTATTTATTTATTTTTTTAGGGGATGGTGTCGTCATTGAGTTTATTTCCTACTGACCAGGCATCTACAGTCGCGTCGGCTAATAACACCTTTAAACTTTAAAGTTCATCGTTCTATTTAAGTTAAAGTATTAAAGCTAGTTTTTATACTTTCAGTGGACAACAATTTAAAAATATAAACCTATAGTGGGGCTTATCCAAAACGCCACAACCCTGTTAAAATTAACGAAATACTCACGTTTTATTATCAAAGCACCATTATTTTGACACATTTTAGGTGACGTAAGACTCTATCATCACTCCGCAGCTGAAGGAAAACATTCGAGCAGACATTGGAATACAGACGTTGCTCTCAGAAAGTCACATGCATTACCTCGAGATAATGATCAAATATTAAGAAGAACGAGAACTAGGCCTCATGTTGTGATAGAATTTATGTAACGGAAAAATGGTGTTCATTTATTTATTGAAAAGTTACAATGTCTTCAAGTTTCCGTATGTCTCCATATTGCTGCTTCCTTAAACTTTTTGACAGCTCAAGAATTAAAAGATACCAATATTTTTCAAAATATTACAAAACGAATTCAATTTTGTACTTAAATTAATTAGTTAAATTTTGTCTCGCTGTCAGTAAACCCAGTGGCGTAGCGTTGAGGGGTGGGGGGCAGTTGTGGCACAAGCCCCGGGTGGCATTTTGCCGGGGCGTCAAATCGGGTGACAAAAAAAAAAAAAAAATGTACCTACCTACTGCTCGCTTTTTCATATTTTTTTTATTAATCCATTATTATTCAAATTTACTTATTTATTGAGAAAAAAGAATACAAGATTTTCCAACAAATAGACGTCAATTATTTATCTGCCTCAATAAAAATTAATTTTCTTACAAGTTTATAAATAAAATTAATATTTATAATTAATAAGCAACTATTTTCACTAATTGTTCAACAGCGATAAAGTACAATAATATAAATTGCATGCTTTATTACTTATATTTTGCTTGTTTTATATTTGCGCGCAACATTTACGACATAACCTCTATTTCTGTTCATGGATAGTACATCTCAAATTAAACGTACCCGCAGCGAGATCTCACCAGAATCCACAGTACAGCAGAAAAGCAAAAAATACTATTCATCAGCTCCTGGCTCAAGTAAACCAACAAATATTTCTACAATGGGTGATGTTTTTTCTTGGGATACCTTTGACATGAAAATGAAAACTATGTTTGAGGATGTTGTCAAAAAAGAACATATCCGAGTACTACAGGATGAAATCACAATAGTAAAAAACGAAAACATCCAACTTCGAAAAGAAATAGGTGACATAAAAAACAGACTACAATATTTTGACCAAAAGTTTCGGCGTAATAATGTCGTTCTTAGTGGTCTCAAATGCAGGAATATCACTGAAGCATCACAATCTATGATGGACCTATATGTCAGAGTTCGCAAAACAAATGTAGTAATCACCAGAACAATTCAGATCAAAACCAACTCTGACTACTTATTTGAATTAGTTTCTGTAAGTCAAGTTAATAACATCTTGCATAACAGTGGCAAACTCATTGGAAGCGGTGTTTATGTGCAACGTGACTGCACAGAATCTGAGCGACAGCAGCGATACCACCTACGTCAGGTGAAAAAAGTATACAGGCGGCTAATAAAAAAACCAAGTGCTCGTTCAAAGGCACTACTCTGATTGTTGATGATAAGGCATTCAAATGGAATGAGCTGGGTGTTATCGCAGTCTCCGAAGATGACAGACTGTTTCTTGTAAACCAGCTGGGGCGTGCAAATGCTAGCTATGATGTGATAGTGCAAGATATGAGACGGAATACTAAGAAGCAAAGCAGTTCGGCGAATTTCAAACAATAACAACTAGTAGTATGTCAGATTTTATCCTACAATGTTGCTAATTTAGGTAATAAATTATTATTTGGTAATTTTTATAAATTTCTTAATGTTATTTTTGAAAAGCGAACTAAATTTAGTATGTTTTTTAAAGAGTATGAGATAAGATGGATTGATGCAGAGAAAGCTAGTAGGCCGGGTCGTGCTGTAGGTGGTTGTCTTTTTGCTTATAAAAAGGAAATCAAACAAAAACACAGTTTGGAATTCGTTGATGTTGGTGAGAACATTTTACTCAAGGCTAAATTTGATCAACAGACTATTTATTTCATTCCAAAATACCTAATTTGCACTAAATGGACTGCAGATTTTAATAAATTAAAGGAATTGATGGCGGAGGTAGGTAAGACTAAAATTGGAGTTTGCTTGCTTGGGGATTTGAATGCTAGAACGGGCATGTCACAGGTGATCGATAAAAATGATTTATCAAATTATATTTTGCATATTTTTCAAATTATATTTTGCATATTTTGCCTAATCGCAAATCTAATGATAGTTGTGTAAATGGTGGAGGAAAAAAATTATTGGAGCTCTTGGATGAATGCGGAGGAATTATTTTAAATGGCAGAATACATGGAGACGTTAATGGCGAATTTACATTCCTAGGTACAATGGGTAAATCGGTAAACGATTACTGTTGCTGTTCGGTGGATCTACTCAAATTTATAAACAAGTTTACCGTGTTACCCAAGCCATATTCAGATCATTTGCCATTATGTTTAAATATGTGTAGTTTAACGGCGGAGATAACAAACAATATTTCTCTACCACCCAAACTTAATTGTAATCCAAACAAGTTGCATGAATACCAAATAAAATTAAATCAACTCGTAGATTTGGGTGCATATGCAGTGATTCCTAGCATTGATGCAAAAACCGACCATCTTAAAAGAAAAATCGTCGCTTCAATTAATTGTATCCCAAGTTCCAAGCATTTCGACCCAAAAAATAAATGGTTCGACATTCAATGCGCAAATGCAAGGAAAAAAATGTTCAAGTCACTTAGAATTTTGCAAAAACACAAAATTGACTACTTCGAGTGAATATATAAGGAAAACGCACACAAATTTAAGAAGATTTGCAAGGAAAAAAAGATAGCCTATCACAACAACATGTTGTTGAAATTAAATAATGTTCGAAATGCTAAGGAATGGTGGGCTCTGGCAAACACAATAAAGGAAAAAAGCTGGTAATAGGCTCAAATTTAACTCTGGAGTCTTTCTGCGAACATTTTCGTGAGCTCTTATCCTCACAAAACCTATTTTCAATGGCAATTTACCCGCAACCTTACGTTACTGACCCAATTCTTGATCAACCTATTACACTTACGGAGTTATGTTTTGTGTTGGCCAATGCTTAAGACAACAAAGCTCCTGGATTGGATAGAATACCTTTAGAATTTTACAAAAATGCTCCGCTTATTTTTAAAAATGAAATGGTGTTACTTTTCAATACAATTTTCAATGATGAAATTATCCCTAGCTCTTTTCATGATTCGGTTATTGTTCCCGTTTTTAAAAGGAGATATAAATTGCGTTTCAAACTATCGGGGCCTGTCGTTATCTGATGCTATTTACAAAATGTTTACAAGTTTGCTTCTGTACCGCATTAACTGTTGGCTGAACGAGAACAACATTATCAACGAGTTTCAAGCTGGATTTCGGAAGGACTATTCTACAATGGATAACATATTCAGCCTTAACAGCATAGTTCAACGAAGATTCAAGAAGATGAAAAAGGTATATACATTTTTTGTTGACTTTAAATCGGCTTTTGATACGATCTCACGCAATGCCTTGTTCCATAAGCTTTCGTCTATTGGCATGTCAGCAAAAATGTTGAAAACTTTGCAACTCCTGTACAATAACACCAAAACTACCATATGAGACGGTGAGCTTACCTCTGATTTTATATTTGTTAATCAAGGACTAAAACAAGGATGTGTGCTCAGCCCACAAATGTTCTGCATCTATTTAAATGATCTTTATGATGAATTACCTGGAGGCATACTTATCTCTGGCATATGGATCAAAGTTCTCCTCTATGCGGATGACCTGGTTCTATTAGCAGACAGCCCAAAGATGCTGTAGGAAATGATTGATAAACTAGCAATTTACTGTGCTAAGTGGAACTTAATCGTCAATCTTAATAAATCTAAATGTATGGTTTTCCGACAAGGTGTGCGTCGCCCAGCTGCTGAAAAATGGTACATCAATGGTACCGAAATAGAAGAGGTAAACGAGTACAAATATCGGGGTTCTTCTTACTTACAATCTTAAATACAAAAAACATTTGGAAGCTAAACTTGAGAGCCCAAAAAGTGCAATAAATATGACATGGCTATCGTTCATACAAAATCCGAATATTACTCAAAGCAACAAACTGAAAATTTTCGATGCAGCATCACGGTCGATTATGTGTTACGCCGCTCAGATCTGGGGACAACATGAATATGATGTAGTCGAAAAACTCCTACGATTCTTCATTAAGAAGATGCTATGCATACCTAGTAACACACCAAACTATATAATGCATCTCGAAACAAAGATCCACAAAATGCATGTTTTTACTTTGAAAATACATTTTGACTACATTCGAAAAGTATTTAATTATCCAAATAGCCGCTTGCCGAAAATACTAGCTGATGAAACAATCTTGGAATCTACGTATTGGGTAAAAGACTGGCTCAGCTTATTCAGATTGACTGGTGTCGAATTGGATTTCCATGTGCCGAATATAGATTGGTATTCTAAACATAATGAGGTTATTGAAGGACTCGTCAAAGTACACTGGGATGATCATGTAGGATTGGCACATAGATCACAGTTTCATGATGAATACGCCAATTTAACATACGATTCTCTATACTTTGATGACAGGCTGAAAGCTAAATGGATTTCACTAATTTTTAAAGCCAGAAGGAGTCTCCTTAACATAAACGCACGAGCATTCAAAAGCAACACTCATGGAATTTGTTCTATCTGCAACACTGACGAACCTGAAAATTCATTCCACTTTACAGCCAGATGCCCTATTTACAAAGCTATGCGTTAAAATCACCTGGGAAAAGAAGTGTTAACAAAGGACGAATTTTACACTAATTGGACATTAAGGCCATATTTACTGCTTAAAAAAAAGCTTATTCCAATTCTGGATCCGCAAATTTGAATCATCATTTTTTGAAATGCAAACAAAACTGCAAATTTGGAGCCTTATTTCAAATCTCTCTAGCATGCTTGGTTCTCGAGATACACTATGTGACCTGCTAACTTCACTATACTATGAAGTTGGCAGATCACTCGATTACACCCACTACTTATTTGGTGAACTGGGAAATCGGGAAAAGAAATGCAAACGAAATGCAAAAAAAAACTGCAAATTACTGCGTGGGTCCCGTTACTCTAGCTGAAAATCGCCTTGCCAACTTTACAGACGTACCTACCCTCTCACTCGCGGTAAGAAATCGCCCTATTACGATTTTTTTCATATTTTGTTATTAATTTCTTGTTTTATTGACGCTGGTAAAAAAAAAATGACAAAAATGGGCATTGCCCCGCGCGGCAAAAAACCACACTACGGCCGGCACTGAGTAAACCATTACCATTATTCAATAGGTAAAAAAGCACTTTTTAGCCTCAAGACTCAAGAGTAAGTTCGTGGATGTAATATATTATTTTGGGATGTGTTCGCTTTTATAATTGCAATTGAAAGTTATACACACTAACAAGATTTATTTTTTTTTTAAAAGAGGATAAGACAAATTGATAAACCTATGTGTTAACTCAACACTATTGAGTTGCTGACATTAACATCTTGTTTTTAAAATATGGTTGCTACTTTATTTGGTTGGGATTTTAACTTCAGTGATAGTGTAATTAAACGGCCATAATATGTTATACATTTTACTGATGAATAATATCGGAAAGGAAAACCATAAACACTATATTAATAAATGAAGCCAGCGGCGAGTTATCTTTAACTCGCGGATTAGGAGTTGATTTCTGCCACTTACGAGCTAGCTAAACCACCAAGGAAGGTAGTTTAGCGAAGGATTAACTAGGACAAATAAATATACCTTCCTTGGTGGTTAAGCTAGCTAGTAAGTGGCAGAAAACTACTCCTAATCCACGAGTTAAAGATAGTTTTGTTTATTAATATGGGGGTAAGAGTTAAGGAAACCATTGAAGGTAATAAATGTAGCCAATTTGAAGCTTTCCGGTTTAAATACCTACCTTGCCTACAAAATTTATTTATACCCAATTTGTTTGAATTATGTTATCGGTCGTAAGAAATTGAGAAATATTTGTTTAGTTAAATGTTTATTTTTAATATGTTTACATATAAATAAGCATAATCCAAAATTTCATGTGCTAATGTTGAAAAGTGTAGTAACATAGGTATTTTTGGTTGTTATTTGTTATTTGTGTTCCAATTTTATTCACCATTGTGTTTTTAGTAATTAAAATTTTTTAGTAATCCAAGATTGCATGTGCTAATGTTGAAAAGTGTAGTAACATAGGTTTTTTTTGGTTTTCTTATTAGGGTTCCAATTTTATTCACCATTGTGTACATATAAACACAGCCTTTAAGCTATAGATTCGGAGTAAATAACATATGTAAAATTATTACGAATAAAATCGCTCTCTTTGGCTTTGGTAATTGGTAATTTGTGCAATATAAATTTATCATATTACTTTTTCAACAAAATGATAAATAAATCGATTGCTAGCTCGATTGGGCTATAAACATGTTGTTTTAATCTATTTTTTGTTATATAATAAACTCAAAAAGATGGTCAAAATGATTTACATTCAATAATTACTTCAAAAAAAGGACTTTTAAAATTATCATAATATTTTTGTCATCAGCATAATTAAAAAGTAAAAATCCTGTTGGTATTTTTTTGGTATGATTTTCATGTAACAATGGCTCAAAATTATGGATAGTTTATTTTAAAAGTCTTAGTGTGACACTATAGTTAACCATTTTTTAACTTTGAATTAGGTAGTTGTCTTAATTTTTCTGAATTATAAACACTTTATACATTTTTTCGGACTTGGGGCCAATTTATTCGTAGTTCGTTAAAAACTGGATTGTGTCATTTTCAATAAAGGTTTAATAGAGCGTCTATTTATTCACTCTCAATTAGCGTTGACACTCAGTTTTGTGTTTGCATATTTTTTTTTTGTAATCTGAAAGCCTGATATATGTATAACAACAACCGAAAAAATTGAAAACACCTTCTGGTGAAAAAAAACTATAGTTTTCAGAATGTTTTTGGTGCACTGCATCTAAATTCAGCCCTTTATTTTTTAGGGTTTTACGATTTTTTTCCACTTTTTGGAGAATTTCAAACAAACCAAACGTTATAGGGTAATTTTGTGTTCTGATTCGTATTCGGTGCATCAAAAAAAATGTATAATGGTTATAGATTGTTTCTGGACCAGAAGGTGTTTGAAATTTTGTGGGCTTTTATTTTCCACATCACACTTTATGACAACAAACAAAATAAGCAAACTGCCAACAAGTCAATAAATTGACTGTCAACGCTAATTGAGAGCGAATAAAAAGAAACAGTTCGATAATGCTCTCCTTAAAAGGTGAATTGTTCGTTTTAGCTAAAACATTATTTTAAATAGCGAATTTAATTGGGCCCTATACTATTGCTCGTGTGCGATATAATATGACCAATATGGCATAGGCACAAGGGCGACAATCAACAAATTAAAATTAGTCTTTGACGGTCTCAATTTCAATGCAAGTGTTTAAATACGTAATTTATGTTTTTCACAATGATCATCTATCAAAATCGAATTATTTTGGGGTACACCGTTCTTTAGGCCTAAAATGTTTCAACATCGATTTTTTCGAAAACTGTCTGGTTGGACAAAAATCGGACACTTTTTGGGGTGGCCACCGATACTAAGTTTGTTTTTTATTGGGTGCGAAGACTTCTAACAAACTGCGGTAAGCAATAATAGATATTGGTTCAAATGTTTTTTTTTGTTCATTTTGTCTGGAGAATCAATCTAAAAAGTCAAAACGCAATAAAAATAAAATATTTATATCACATTGTAAGTTGTAAAAGTCTTTTTGTAAGGACAACTTTTTTTTGATTACATAAAACATAAATCTACATAAATTGGAACACTGAATTTTGTATTACAAAATTGCTTCCGTATGATTTCACAAGGTCTTTAAAGTTATAATGAAAATTTTGTCGAAAAATGTTTTTGTTTTATTGAATAAAATGTGAATTTAGTCAAGGTTTAGATAACTTATTTTGTTGTCAAATTTTGACAACTAAAAGGTAACAACGACGAAAATGTTTATTTATAAGGTTTTGGAGTTCGATGTTTGTTTAAAAGCTAATCTAGACGGCATTTATAAATACGAACTTTGGATTTTAATTAAAGTTCTTAAAAACGTTATGAGTAGGTAACTTTTTTTCATGTTACATTTTTACCGCTGAGGTTCTATTCTAACTATACACTTGGATACTTTTGTCACCAAATATTGTTGTTTACCTCGAGCGATTACAAATTTTCCGCTTGATATCTAAGATTCGCATTCTTCACCTTACTGCTGAAAATAGCAAAGAATATATTTGTGATTTATTGACTCTTGGACAGACATACAAATCGACGATTATATATGTAAGTGCCTCAAATGTGATTTCTGTTATTCTGATGAATCATCTTTAAAGAATTGTTACGCTGAACACAAAAAAAAAAAAAAAAAAAACGAAATGGAATGGAATAGAATATCCATAAACTTCCTTTTATTTCGAGTGATAAATGGCTTCAAAAATGCCAAGTTGTTCTTCTGCAGTTTGATTTCTTGACGTATTGCCATAACATACACTCGAAACGTGTAAGGAATTTCAGGGTTAGTGCCCTTGAGCTTAAGTTTCAACAAAAAGCTTTCTGCTTTGTAATAATGCAGTTGAAGGGGTTTATTTATGAATGCATTAATTTTTAAAACTAAATAGTTGACACCTGTTTGTTTTCTCATTGAAATAAATGTCCCCATATTCATGGAGGAACAAAAAAATGAGTGTTTAAAAAAAAAATATAACTCGATTAATAATATTGTAGGTAAGGTTGCATTTTTGATAATGATTTAACCTTAAGAAAAATATAATATAACATGAAAAACAAAATAGGTAAATGCTTCAATAGAAAAAAAAAAAAAAAAAAAAACAGTTTGTAAAAGCAAAGCCGAAAAATGCAATAGTAAAGTACATACGTCAAAGTCTTAACTAATGAACTTAAGGAAACAACAAAGGGTACAAGTGACCTCAACTCCAGAAATGATTGTGTTTCGCCCAAGGTATAACAGTGGGCTCTTCAGTCAGTCTGTTATACCCTACTAAGACACAAAGTTTGGTCGATGTTTACCTACTCTTATAAAAATCACAGCAAGAAGATACTGTGAATTTTATTTTTCTAGGGGAATTTGTTTAAATTCGTGCACCCAGAAATTTAAATATTAAAATTACTTTGGTTTTAAGTGGAGTGAATGAATATAATTCAAATAGAAAGTACAAGTTACCTCAACTCCTCCACTTTTATTTGAATTTATTTCTTTTTATTTGAATTATATTCATTAACTCCAGTTAAAACCAAAGTAATTTTAATATTTTAATATTTTAATATTTAAATTTCTTTTTCTTTATTTAAAAAACCTGACCACGGGTAATAATTTTCTGGGTGCTAAAATTTAAACAAATTCCACTAGAATAATAAAATTCACATTATCTTCTTGCTGTGATTTTTATAAGAGTCGGTAAACATCGACCAAAATTTGTGTCTTAGTAGGGTACAACAGACTGACTGAAGAGCCCACTGTTATACCTTGGGCGAAACACAATCATTTCTGGAGTTGAGGTCACTTGTACTTTTTATTTGAATTATATTCATTCACTCCACTTATAACCAAAGTAATTTTAATATTTTAATATTTAAATTTCTTTTTCTTTATTTAGGAAACAACTCTTAATTATGAAATCATTTTTTATTCAATTATCAAGTTTCCAAATTTTGGGTTATTAATTGATTAATAAAAAGTAAAGTATGGTGGTCAAATTGGTCGTTGATCCGACAGAATTAAAATAATCTCAAATAAAATAATCTCAAAAGTAGTTTTGAACATTTTGAATAAAACAACAACAACTAAAGTGTTCTACCACCAAGTTATTTTGGCTGAAGTTATAGCTATTTCACGAGTGCCAACCCGATCATCAGACTTCTTTGTCTGGTGCTGAGTCTAAATATGTTAATTTTTATTTGAAAAGCTTTGCCCGTCATAGGGATTGAACTTAGACATCAACTGTGACTGGAATTCAGAAGAAAAGTAGTTTTCTCATGTCATATAGCTGTCATGTGACGTTCAATACACTTTGAGTTATTAAGTTTTAAAGTCTTGAATAAAAACTTTTTAGCACTACATATGCAAAATTAATGGGGAACATAATATAAAACCAAAGTAAAGAGACAAATATTTCTATTGTGTTTTATACATAGAAATTTACTAAAATGAAGGGAAAATGGCTTAAATCGATTTTTCGTCGAAGAAGCCCCCTTTACATTCGATTACTTTTTCTTTTTTAAAAATTCTTGGCATTCTAGCTATAAGTTTTTGAATTGTTTCATGTGATATGTTGTTCCAGCAATCCAGGAGTGTATTCCATAAAGCAGATTCCGATGATGGGCATTGATCCCGGAACCTCCTCCCACAACAGCTCTATAGCCATGTCCAGGCCCGTAGCGTCCATTGGGCAGTCGGGGCAATGCCCTGGCCGGGGGCCCCCCAACGGAGATCTCCTTTTGTATCGCTCGAATCAGTATTAACTTGGTTAAGTTAGCTTCGTACAGCTCAATCCCACTTTTTTAGTCATTGCAACTAAAATTCAATTGACGAATAAAATCAAGCACTAATGAACTCGAACTGTAGAGCTTACGTATTTAAGCTCAATATGTAGTGAATTCAATTAACCGATGCATTACATCAATTCTTGGTTTATCCACTAATATTCAAGTATTTGTTAATTCTTTTTGCAAATAAATGTGGTTATAGTAGGCTCCAGGTCAAAAAAACATGGTTTTTTAAATGGTGTGCGACGTTTCGAGCATGAATACACTCTTCATCAGGCAATTAATGAGTGCACAGTCACATAAATGAGTGCTATCTCGGTTGGTTTATTTGAATAAAAAGTTTAAATTCAAACTTAAATTTTCCGTTAAAAATATTCTGTAAAGTTTATTCAATGCGTTTTTACTGCTCAAATGCTTTGACAATAAGTCTCTTGATTTTAATTGCCTGATGAAGAGTGTATTCATGCTCGAAACGTCGCACACCATTTAAAAAAAGACGTGTTTTTTGACCAGGAGCCTACTATAACTATATTTATTTGTTAAACATTGAAGAGGTCACAAAACAGTTCCAATATTTAATTCTTTTTGTGTATATCTGACCCTTCAAACATTCATTTGTAAAATTAAAATAAAAGAATTGGGAGAAAACTCTAAAAATATGTGATCACGTTCATGGTAAGCGAAAGCTCATAGCCATTTTGTTTTTAACGTTTAATTCTTTTTCACACGTAATTCACGTAGTTTTTATCCAAGTAATATGGCATAGGCATATTTGAAGCAAATTAAATTTTTTACAAATTATGTTTTGTAACTGTTTTCGCTTGCTGCTATGGCTTAAAAGTTTGTACATTTTGTTTAAAAAAGAAGTTGGGTTGATTTTTATATGTGTCATCTGATTTTCTGCTCAGTTACTTTCTGTCAAGTCAACATTAATTGGCAACTTTTTTGATCATTAGAAAATCTTCACTGTCTTCGAGCTATCCAGATATATTAATCGCTCTTATAATGTTTTTAACTGTTCCTGTTACCATAGCAAAAGCGGAAGTGGAACAAAAAAGGCTTAGCAGTTTATCATTGATATCGATCAAAAATCTTAGAGCTCGGCAAATAGATTTAAGAAAAGTAATAGCTTCTGCGAAATCCAGAATAAAAATTATTTTAGTACCTAACTACCTAACATTTTATTTGTGTAAAACACATTTAGAATTTTTTGTTGAAATTTATTTAACCATTATTTAAGCAGTCATTCAGAAATAGGGCCCCATATTTGGTTTTGCCCCGGGGCCCCACAAGCTGTAGCTACGGCCCTGGCTATGTCATAATTTTTAATATTTCTTCATGCTCGTTTTGTTTGAGGTAGCTATTCCTTACAAAATGTTGACGTGTGTTTGGGGTCGTTGTCTTGCTGAAATACGAATCCTTCTCCAATCAATCTATGACCAGAGGTCACAGCGCTTTCTATTAATATCGTTTAATACGCCTCCTTGTCCATTTTCCAGTCACCCGAGTCAGATACCCCACTCGAATTGAAGAGAAACATCCCCAGACCATTATAGAACCGCCTCCATGCTTGACGGTAGGAACCAGACAGTCCGGCGGCATCTTCTGTTCAGCACTTCATCGAACGAAAACTCTTCGTTTGGTTCCAAATATATCGAACTTGGATTCGTCGCTCCATAAAACCCTGTTAAAAACTTTTTCGGTCCAGTGTCTATGCCTTTTGGCCCAATCTAACCGTGTCAGCTTATTTTGGGGTCGAAGAAGGGGTTTTCGAACAGCAACTCGGCAAATAGTCCAGCATCTCTTAGCCTGCGTTTGACCGTTGTTAAGGACAGCGGCTTACTCCGTGTCTAATTTACCTCGGCATGTATTTTGGGTGCTGATTTTCTCCTACTTCGTTTGCTAGTTGTCCCTATTAGCAAAACCTCATGTTTTGTTGTAGCTCTAGGCCGTCCTAACCGTAGTTTATCCTGAAGACTTCCGGTTTGAGCGTGGTAGTAGTCCAATGGTGCGTTGAACACAGCCCTTTGATATTTTTAACTGCGAAGCAACGAACTTACAGATCGTTGTTCAATTGTGGTTTCCGCGACTTTTTCCATTTTAGACAAGTTGTTTACATACACAAAACGTGAAGATTCATAAATTAATTCCTGTGACTGCAAAGTGTGTCTTTTATATAA
The DNA here is from genome assembly GCA_949320155.1 of Melangyna quadrimaculata. Classification (NCBI taxonomy): domain Eukaryota; kingdom Metazoa; phylum Arthropoda; class Insecta; order Diptera; family Syrphidae; genus Melangyna; species Melangyna quadrimaculata. The sequence goes on from OX439483.1 coordinate 370,482,548, forward strand.
AAATCTTGCAACAAAGGTCTAAAAATTGCGTTTTGAGAACCCTTTTTATGTAATGATTCATAAACAAGTGGTAAATCAATAACCGAATAAAATAAAAATTAATAATTATGACAAAACCCATACCTTTCCCAATAATCAATAAAAAGCAGTTTTCTCCCTTTTATAACCAAACAATCATTTTTTAAAAAAATGTGGATTAAAAATTCAACTTTGACTGCCTGAACGTGTTGTGTATTGTGCAGGTAAAAACGTTAGGTAAAAAACCCAACTTTTAATTATTCATAAAAACAAACCCCCAGTCATGAATGAAGTCACTAAGCCAGGTTGGACTAAAACTTTAGGCCTGCAGTGTATACTTTTTTAGCACTATCGAGAAGCTATTGTTACAACCTTTAATAAAATATATAATGAAGTGTCCTTTGCTCGATAAATACCTGCTTATAAACAAAAATTGTTTCAAAATACAACTTATTATGCTTATAGGCCGGGAAAAGTAGATTCTAAGTTAAAAACAAAAATATTATACCAGTCTGAAGACTGATATCGACGTATAATTTCACTCTACATTTTAATCTACCTTATTAATTTTAATTAATTAAATACAAACATGGTAAGCCGCGGCACATTAGACACACAAAAGTTCTAATCTTGATATTTACAAAATTAATAAGTATATTGAACAATTTTGAACACTATATGAAACTTTAAAATGTTTCCTTTAAAATGAATCAAGAACTTTTTCGTATCACTCTTAAAACACATATATTTTCTTATTTTAAGAAAAAAAGTCATTTTTCCGAATGTACCCCGACACGGGGCACTTTCGTCAATGATGGGGGCTCTTTCGGCACAGAAGTCTCCTGCATTCAAACTAACAAAAATGATTTCAAATAATTTTAAATATTTATTTCATAAACAGAAAAAAAGAGTACATAACACAACAATTCATAAAAATAAATAAAATTATATTTTTATCGCAGAAAAAAGGAACAAATTTGTTTACATATTCCACCAAATCACTCTCTTGGGTTTTGGTCAAGACTTTTCGGGATGTGTAATTTGATTGATAGGCTACTTCTTCAGTCTCTGAATCCGAAATATCTCTTAGTGGGTCACGCTTTTTTAACCTTGACTAAAAGGTGGTCCGTTTGAAACCATGCTTTAAGGTTGCTGTAGTTAAACTTTCTCGCCCATGTTTTACATCGGAAATGGCTTTTTGTATCGCAATTTCATTTATATTCACTCTGTCGGTCTTTTTTTTATAGTTGCGAACAGCGTTGCCGCAAATAAAAAAAAAATTGAGGGCCTTTTTGAGGGCCATTTTCAAAGAGTGCGGGCTTAAGTGTATTGGCCCGAAATTTGTTTCAAAAAAATATTAAAAAAGGTATATGGCAACATAAACATTTATTCATATACACACATTTTAATACTAACACTTCACACTTCATTTGTTTTCTAAATATACTAATAATAATATATATTTGTATGTCTTTATAATAACTAAAGTATCACATCTGTTTAAATTCAGTACATACATACATATGGCTGTCAAATCAAAAAATAAAAATTAGCATGTTTAAATAATATAACTATGTAACATAGGTAAAACTAATATGTATCACATTTGTTTGAATTCAATTTATATTTGGCTTTAGCCGTCAAAAACGAAATAAAATAAAAAGTTTTATATCTAAATTATCTCAGATATCACATTTCAGTTAAATAAATAAAAAATAATAAGTTATAAATAATACAAAATATCCCCACATTTTCAAAGTAGAGTATTATGAAGTTAAGATCTTAATTTGTTCACTAAAGATTTCGAAGGATTAAAATTACCACAATTATACGAATTGCTCTTCAAATAGTCTATAAAACTCATTAGAGAGTGAATCATCTCATAACCTAATCTGTTTCTATTATCAGTTTCAATGTTGTTAAGGGATGAAAAGATCCGTTCAGCACTGCACTACTATGTGGCAGACTTAGTAAATGAATGGCAAAGGAAGAAATGTTTTTAAATATATGATCGCCTTTTATGTTTTTACTTTCTTTTAACTGAACCCACCACTTTACTGCATCAATGTCATTTTCCTTTTTGTCTAATTCTTCCAAACTGTTTTGTAACTCTTCAACCATTAACTCTTTGGAGCAGCTAAACAAATTTGGAAATTTTACTAAAAGGGTTGTTAAGTGGGCTGAAATCAGTCGAAAATTATTTCTATTTTTCTTTAAATAATTTGGATCTATTACTTCAAATGCTGTTAGTAAATTGTCAGTTATGTTTAATCTTTTCTTTAGCTGTTGACATATTTCAATGTAATAGGTGTGAATACACTTTAAGAAATTATCTTTATCGTTTTGAGTTAAATTTTCGAACAATTCATCAAATCCGTAGCCAAAATATATCTCATTAAGGGTCTTCGAAGAGAACTGTTCGAATTCAGCTTCATAAATATTGTGTAGACTTTTTAAATACTCGGCTTTAACAAAATTTTTTAAAATTAAATTATATTTTTTGGTAACTTGATTAACTATCAAATGTATTTTTGGATCTTCACTTTGGAAACTTTTATTTAAATCTGTGATAATTTTTAAGATATAATTTAAAAAATGAAAATAAACTCTGTATAAGGGGTTGTTTAAATTATCTAAGTGCTTATTTCCTTTAAGGTTCTTATCATCAAGTACCACCGACACAAAGTACAGTTTTAAGGCTTCCCAGTTTTTTAAAAAATATTGTATTACCTCATAGAAGGACAACCACTGCGTTGCAACAACTTTCTTGATTTTGTTTTGCTTTAAATTAAAATACTCTTGAAAAATTTTTAGCTCTTCTTGTCTTTTTGGGCTATGTTTTAAAAAGTTATAAATTTCTTGCGGGATCGAGCAAACTTCGTTCGGAATCTTTGTAATTGCATATTCCGCGCATTTGTGCATTGAATGTGAGCTACACACCAGAGAATATACAAAACTGTTTAATGTTCTGAGCTTCGCCTGTACTCCATTTTTCTCTCGCTGCATCACGTTTGCTCCATCCGAACCAAAGCCAATCAGGTTTTCGTAGGGGACATTCATCTTGTCTACATATTCTTTGATAGTTGCAAAAATATTTTCCGCTGCAGAGTCCTTGATCTCCAAAATGCAAAGAAATTTATCCAAAACTTTTTGGTTCGAATCGTCATAGAATCTTACAACACTCGCGATACATTTCGTCATGGATACATCAGTGGATTCGTCAACAATTAGAGAATTTTTTTTTTTTTTAGTTTCTGTGCAATTTCTTAAAGGCAAAACGGTTCCACAGCGTTTATCAAAAGATTGCTGGCCTTTGTTCTACCGCATTTCAATTTGCTTGCAATTTTTGAGTCTGGGCAAACATTTCGAAGAAAATCTGGTAGGTGGTCAATTAAAGTAAGCGGCAAATTATGTTCAGATATGAAGGCTAAACATTTTAAAATTGCAATACTTGAAACGTTTTGCATTTCTGCGGTGGCAGACTTATCAAATGAAGCTTCAAGCTTTGTTTTATTTGCGTTTTTTGGAAGTTAATTTTGTGTGTCTAAGCTTCCTGGTGCCTTTTCAAATTGTAATGTTTTTTTGAAATAAATTGTTCACACAATTTACAAAAAGGTTTGCAGTCTTTAAACTCCAATCACGGAAAAAGAACTAACCACTCCGAACGAGAAAAGCGTGTCTGCTTTGCTCTTTTTTTTAGAGTAGTGAGCGCCGCCGCCCAGTGAGCTGGATCTGGATGTGGAGCTGGGGCTAGAATCAGAGTCAGAATTGCTGGATTCATTTTCGGTTGCTATAGGTGGCGCAGGTGGCGCAGGTGGAAGTGGAGATGAGTTGAAAACATGATGAGTATGAGATGATGTTTGCGACGCAGAAATAATAGGTGCAGGCGATTTGGCTGGATCTTTTGATATTTTCTTAAAGTATCTTAAGATACGAAGATAAAAAACAAATGAACTACATATTAACATACATAACATATGTAACTTATTTAACACAATTGTTTGTTACTTTTCCATATTTTTTTTTTCTCTGTCCGATCTGCAGTTATTTAATATTTTAAGTGGAATTGTTTTGTAGAATCTATCTATATAGGCGGATAGTATAATTACAAAAAATAAACTATTTAATACTTAATATCTTTCGACGACAACGAACAAAGAACTTCCAGACAACAATAAAAGAAATGACAAACAGAAGTTACAGATACAAGAAAAAATACGAATACAATTATTATGACGGGAACAAACGAAAATGAAACGTCAGTCAGAATGAACGAATTCAGTTTCGCTTTCAATATGGGAACTTGTTTATGAAGGAAACACATTGCTTTTTGTAATTTTTGTGATGAAATAGAAGGGTGTGTTTTATAGAATATTTTGTTTTATGAATACAAAAATTAGAAATGAGGGCCTATTCTAGTAGGCCCGGGGCCAAGGGCCTAAATCAAAAACAGAGGGCCAAATGGCCCGATCGAGCACATTATGGCAACGCTGGTTGCGAACCAGGCTTCCCAAGAAAAAAAAAAAAAAACAAAACAAAACAGCTGTCTATATTCACGTTCAAATATTTCACTTTGGGGTACATTTGGCAGATGGCGAATGTGCCCCGTCAGACGCCGAATGTGCCCCTTGCACAAATGACGAATGTACGCCGATGTCTTAAATTTCTTTTCAGAGTTTGTTTCACAAATGGATGTGAAACCTACGCAAGTTTATTTTGTTTAACTTAAAGATTAATACTAAATACACTATTAACAGAATATCTCTCTTATTTAAAAAAAATAAATATTAAAAATTGCCAAATTACAAACCATCCTATGAATTTCAAGATGCAACGGTGGAAGTTATTTGTTTACACAGTAGCGTTCTTAGTGAAAACAGCAATGCCGAATGTTTACCATACCGGTTTACCATACACTCTGGTTCGGTCGTCATTATTAATTTAAAAATCTTAAAAAACACCTACCGAACCGGAGTTTATAAATTAAGTTATTACGTTTGATGGTAATAAATATACTTCTGCGACCAAAGAAGATATGTTTGTACTAAAAAAAGAATAAATTGGGTGACACAACTGCTCGTGAAGAACCAGGGCCTAGTGACTAACAACTCGCAACCATTCATGTGTGCGCCTGTCGACAGGAATGGAAGGGACCTACAATTTTATGCCGAATCCGAACGGCTAGACGAGAAGCACTTATTCGTGACAAGTGATACTCTTGGAGGATTTGTCAATTGCTCGCAAGAGGCAGTAGCCCAAAAAAAACTTTTTTTAACTTTAATCCAGACCTCCAGCGTGACAGTCGAACGTACTAACCATTACGCTACGGGCTACTACTGTTTGTACTAAAGGTCCTAATTAAATGGATGATATCGAAAAACATTACGCATCGGGCAAACAGCAAGTTATACGAATAAATAGCGGCTAAACAACTTGCGGCGCTCGCTCGACGGCGCGTCGGAGCTTGGTGGCGGTGGCAATTGGTGCATACCTTATTTGGTCGCAAAAAATATTTATGGCCATCAAACATAACGATTTTAATACAAAAATTACGGATCACTTTTAAGCATACGTCTAATATTTTGTCTTAAAAAATAACGAATGACGATAACTATATTTATCAATACCGATTTTTATAAAAAAAATTACATAGAAAACGAAAAATTTTTTGAATTAAAAAAAAAATAATTTTTATTTTTGAAAATTCAATATTTTAGAAATAGGTTAATATTTTTTTTTAATTGTATTTTATTACATTCTAAAAATTGGCATACAAAATTTTATTTTTTAAAATGGTTAAGAAATTTTATACAAGTGTACCTACATATACGATGTAAAAATGAATGTGGTAAAAAAACCTCCGTCGACTGGCCTATAACAACGAATATAAAATCAGTTGGCCTAAAACTACGTCTGCCCTTGAAAAAAGTTAAATTTTAAATTTACACCAAAAATCAATAATTCAAACAAATAATAGAAAGCACATCAATTCTATAGTCTTGTTTTTATCTACATAGATTACATTATTTTAATATATACATTTTAATATATTACATTATTTTAATATTTATTTTTATATATACATATATAAATAAACATAATTTTTCGATTAAATTAGATTGTTATGATAAAATGGAATTTTATAAATTATTCAATATATAATTTTGTCATGTTTGAAAAGCAAAATCTTAAGCAAAGAATTTGTAAGCATAATCTAATTACATGCCGAATTCAAAAGTCATCTTACTTAACCTAAATTAGTTTGTAAGGAGAGGATCGCTGTATTGCAATCCATGTCATGTAGAGTAGTCAAGTTGCTTCGCGTCCTAGTCCGTTGAAAAATTAATAATTTTTAAACTGTTCGAGATATTATAAAATAACAATAATTGGCATACATAATTTAAAAATTCTATTTTCAATATTAAACATGAAAGGTGTCAAATCATACAAATTTTGCACCCTGAAAGTTTGAAAACAAGTACAAATCGTGCTTCGACCGTCGCTTTGCAACTCACAAGTCCCCAATAAATGTCATTTATTCCATCTGATGTCCCCAATTATGGTGTGTCCTTGTTTTATCTCTTAAAATTAAATTCATTTCCATTTCTATAGGTACCTATAATATAGACTTTCGCAATATATAGCTTTTTTTATTTTGACTTTTTCGCTTTCAGAATCCAAACAACAAATAAAGACTTTCTCAGTTTAAACAAAAATGTGTCCTACCATGAATATCAATTAAGTCAATCCACTAGCTGATGTAGTATAGTAAGTTGCTGCCGAATTTATGTAGGTAGCTACATAGGTGCTATTGGAAGAATTGTTTAATGTTGTTGTTGTCAAGGCGTTTCACTCTTGTTTTGATTTCATTCTGATATACTTTTTCGTTTGTTGGAATTTAATTCGAGAGATGAACCACGAATTTATGCTTTCATGTTAAAATCAGTAAGAAAACAGTTCTATAGTGAAACTATGTCAAGTGAATTTGATCCAGTTTTTATTTTTGTTAAGGCAGAGTTTGTCTGTTTGTTTATTTTTTTTTTTTTAATTATTAAACCAACGCTCATCAGCTGCCATCGCACCGGCCGGCCGGCTATACGGCTACACCGGCCTTTATCATGAAAAGAGATTATTCGGATAATAAACCATTGAATGGTGGTTTCCGCGCTAGCTTAGCTTACTGTGATGTCTTATTAGATATTCTGATCAGATTGTGACTTGTGGTAGTCAGGCGTGAGCCCAAACATTTAACTGGTACAAGTCATAATGCGTGTTAAACATCGTGGATTATGGTATGAAGGCGTCTCGTATGTCTCCGGTGTGGTGAGTTTCGTTAATGACATGATGAAAGGTTATTGGTGTGCAATTTTATCAGAATTTGGTTAGTAGGTTTCTTCGGGAATGAGATATGTTGTTTTTTTAAAGGCAGTTGGGGATTTCAATGATGGCGACATGTAACTAAAATACCAAGCAGACAAAAAATTTAATGCTTGGGAAAAAAATATATGTCAAAGTGCTTTTCATTATGCAAAATGAAATGAATAACACGCCTCATGTTAAGGCATATCTCTCATGATGAAGTAAAAATGTTTATTTTCATATTTATTTACTTTACAGTATTTCTTTTTTAGAATTTATCGTTTATACAAAAAAGCAGGAACCACCACCTGTCTCGTGTGTTTTGTTGCTGGAGTGTGAGATAAAGGTATGGAATATATGGATTTTTCAAAATTCATTTTTTATATTAAGTTTGTAATCTTGATTCTTGAGTTTTGCTCCCAAATTCGCAAGTGACTCCAAGGCAATGTCTACTTCATTGGCTCTTTCCAATCGGCAATTAATTTCAAGTGCGGTCCAGATCTCACTAGACTATTTCTTACAAAAAGGCAAAAAAGATTAAAGGCAAATTAGTAAAAAATAAATAATTAGGTACTTAACCTGTTATACATTCGGCCTTAGCGAATCAGAAAGCAAATATTCTGCGGTTTCTTCTGAATTTGAGGATTTTTCCTTCGAGGTATTCTACTGAAATGCTGTTTGATGAAATGATTTTTTGCGAGATAGTTTGAGAGAAGTTTTTGTCGATATTCTCCGACAGAAATTATTCTAATTTCTAAAAAAATGTAAGAAATAAAAAAAAAAAAAAACAATCAAAGAAAGTAATTTTTGTGCTTGTTGCTTGAATTTACCTTTCCAGGACAAAAATATTAACAACAAATCAAGCACTAAACAATACGACCTTTTGGTAAACATGATACAAGAAAAGCCAGCATGTATTGAACAAAATAATATTTACAATACTTATAGTAAGATACGATGATATTATATATTTATTGGCACATGTGGGCGTAATCTTATACTTGTCTTAAATTTAAAGGATTATAAAATATAAATTCATGTCATAAACAAAATTAAATCTAAAAGTAGGTTGACTTTATTGTCCTCGGGGTGTTCCGTCCTGGAAAGAAAAGCCCGATGTAACACGAAGCTACACATGGTCACATTTATTCCGAATAGGATATACGAATCTAATTTGGACCTCCGACGGAGTATGCTTTGCAGAGAAGGTTCCGCACTGACGGATATCTCGCTACGGCATGCATATTATGAGCGATATGAAGACTTTTGTAGGTTAAATGTATCTTAAAAGTACTTATGTAAAAGTATTTTTTCGAATTAATAAACGGAAAAATCTTTTATATAGAGCAAGGACTTTTAAAAATTATACACAAATTAACAGCAACAAAACTAATCTTGTTTGGTGTCGAGACTAAACTTTACTTTTCCGAAGTTTTGTCATGCGCTAATTTCTATGTATAGGGTTCTGAGATATTCCAAACTAACAAATTTTAAATTATATTTGAGGTTATGTTACATTTTAACTTATCGTGAATTAATTTTTCTCAGCAAACACTAAACTCAACACTAAACAACGAAGAAGAAGAGATTCATCGATACCAAATGTACACATTTTCGATAAGAAAGCTTCATGCCAAACTCTATCAAACGCTTTTGAAATTTGATTAAAATGTTGTGTGAAGTATTTTTATGTGAATCCCTAGAGGGAAAATTACAATTTTTGCCTTAGGTCGTCTAGGACGGGAACCATACAATAATTGCAGTTTTATCAACTTTTCTCAAAAAATGGCTGTACTGATTTTGTTTAAATTTCATAAATGTTTTTTCTTGTCAATTTTTAATAATAATGTAAGTATAACAGGTTTTTGCCAAAAAAAAAAAAATCAAATAACGAAAATAAAGTGTTGTTGTTTTTTGAACATTTTTTTTTTGAGATATACCCAAATAACTCCTCATTTACTTTGACATGGACAAAAAATATAGTATTTCAAATTTAAATGAATAATTTTTGTATGCAAAAAAATAAAACCAATGAACATTTTTTTTTTTTTGAATTTTTATTTTTTTTTTTGTATTTCAAGCTTGCTAAATTTCAAAATTGCTGTTTTAGCCTGCTTTTATTATTTAAAAATATTATAGAATTATGGCTATAAACCTTCAGTGTCTAGCAACATTTTTAGTTGTTAGCTATACGAGCAAGTTTTGGCCACCCAGTCGCACATTTTATTTTATAATAGGAAATCCAATTTCCGACAAAATGTCTCCCAAGTTCTCAAATTTGATTTCCCAATAATATAATATTTAAAAGTGACTGGTGTCATCACCATTCTCTCATAAATACACGGTCTTAGTATGCTTAAATATATAAAAGAAGAAAAACTCTTTAAAAATTGTTCCTTACCAACAAATATATTCACTTGCCAAAAATATTATGAGAAATTCAATACGATATCTAAATTACCTATATTTTTATATAGAAAAGCCATTTATAACTATTTTAATTGCAATTTAAATTTATTTGGAAGTCAAATTCCTCTTTAGCAATGTTATAAGAAGTTTATGAAATGAAATAAATAATATAATCAATGAAATCGTTATTGACGGCGTTATTGCTTTGGTGCTTCAATTCTTTAACTCTTCAGAATTTTCAGTAGATGATTCTTCTGCCAATCCTAAGCCAGAAATAAGGCCTCCCAAAAAGCTGCTTATAACGTTAGCATTGTTGTTGTTGTTAGCACCAGAGTTGTTGTTTGCACCAGCTCCAGATCCACTTGGCCCAGCAGCAGAGTTGGATCCAATATTGCAGTTATACATGGAATTAAGTTTTTGCACATCCAATGGGGAGAATCCTTCACGTTGGCCCAATTGTACACCTTGTCTCTGAAAAGGAAAGCAAAATATCGATTTATTTTCAAGATTATGCTGTCATATGCATCATTAACAAATAAAATCCATAAACAGAACCCCTTCTGATAGCGCCACACCTAAGTATATTTATACCTTTGCAACAATTGTGGGATTCCTATTGGTGGAAAAGGCATTCGAAGAGTAATGCATTACACTGCCGTAATCATATGGCACACCAAATCCAGTTGTTTTATCCGCAGAAGCTTTATCAAAATTCGAAACAGCCGATGGCTGTATATTCTCAAACAGAATTGTTACATAACTATCTCGTTCGTGGCGGTTCTGCTCGTGCAGGAAGCCCACCGCGTGCATCAATTCGTGCATTGGAGTTCCCGGCTTTGTCAGACACCCAGGTGCCTGGAGATTAACTTCCTGCTTGCCACCAATGCGTCCAACCGACGACCAACACCCTGAATTTCCGCTAACAATCGATATGAAGTCGGGCTCATTCATTCGTGGGACGAATTTTATGCAAGTCTTGCTATGGAATTCGGTGATGGCCCGCTCGATAAGAGCCATTTCACGTGCATTGAAGGTGCCTCGGATCTCGAATGGAACGATGCCGTTTGTCCATCTAGAGCTCTGTGACCTTAGTCCGTTTCGTCCCATTTGTCGAGGGATCAAAATGTCACCCTCCACATAGGAACCCAACTCTTCGGGATTGGTGTCGGATTCTGCGGTGTATTTGGCTACTGCCTTGCCGGTGGCATCACTATCGGGTTGTCCATATAAAGTGCCTCCATACTGGCTAAGGTCGATGTAATCCGAGGGTGAAACGATGATGTTCTCCTCTTCAATTGAATTATTTGCCACTTCAAAGATTGCATTTTCCTCGATGGGCAAGCAGTTAACGAATATGGTTAGTGTGGTAAGGAACAAAAAGCAAATCATTGTGCGACTGAACTTTGAAAATGGTTTTTGGGATTTCGGAAGAATATCTAGCTGGTTTACTTTGCAGCTTATGTGTTTGACTGTGATTTAATGGAGAAAATGTTTCATTTTTATAGTAACAGCATATTTTTAAAAAGTTTGTCACGCTAGAGTAAGAATATTATATTCAAGTCCATGAACTCTTATCGTTTAAAAAATAAAGCAAGAAATAAATGTAAGCAATGTAGGTATGCGAATTTTGCGTGCCCATAATTTACTGATAAAACAATTTCGGTTAACCTATAATACAGGTGTTTAGATATTTTCTTAAGTGGTATAATTATAATAAGCTTAGGTATACCTAATAGATAAGAAATTAAAATTGATTTCACAAAAGCTATCTTTAAAAAATAAATAAATTTAAACAAAGAGATACTAAATACTTTTTAATTTTTTTTTTCTATTTTCTTGATAAGTTTTTTTCTTTCCGGAAGACCTTTTTAAATATTTATGAACAAATATTTTTCAGGGTTCAAGAAGCGCACAAACTAGCTTTTTTGTAGTCAATTTTAGGAAAAACAAATAATATTAATTAGCTTATTATTCCCGATAAGTCTTCTAGAGACTTTGACACAGTAGAAACATGCAGTAAGGAATAGAAAGTCTTGCATTAATACCTACTTGTGATCAAGGTACAATAGGCACAATATACAGTACACACCTTAAAACGTTTTGTATACCTATACCAAGGAACTTTTAAAAATGATCTTAGCAATCTATTTTGAAAAGCTTGTAAGCTTTTTTTTTAATTACATTATGAACACCAAAAACATAAATGTTAGAAAAGTAGCCAAGTTCTTCTATATACAAAAACCTTTGCGTAACAAGTCAGCCGTAAAAAGTAGTGAGATCTAAAAGTTCGCCAAGTTTTAAGTTTATTAATGTTAAATACCAAATATTTTAAGAAGAGTAATATGAAAGAACCTCAAGATTATCAGAGAAATCTGATATTTAATGATTACTGATTTAAAATGCGTTGGTTTACTAGGCAAGGTTTCATTTTTAACTTGAGTAATCAGGTAATAAAAGAAAACTTGCCAAGTAAACCAACTTAGTTTAAGTCAGTAATCATTAAAAAAACAGATTTCTCTGATTACTCTAAAAGATTTCTTCGTATTACATTACTTCAAATCTTTGGTATGTAACATTAATAAGTACTTGGCGTACTTTAAGATCTCACTACTTTGTAAGGCTGACTTGTTACGTAAAGGTTTTTGTCTATACAGAACTTGGCTACTGTTTTTACATCTATGTTTTTGGTGTGATTTCATTATACTTTTTGCAAAGATTCTTTTTATCAGGAAAAGTGGGTGGAATAATGAGAGCCTCATAAGGAAAAGTAAGTTTTTAATATATGCCTACTACAAGTCCTACCCCTGTATCAATTTTCATAAGTTAGGGGTCAGTTATAACTATCATTGAAAACCATAAATGAAAATATTAATTGTCAGCTTTGAGAGATTTTGTAGAAAAAATAAATGATGATTTTGATGCCAACGTAAAAAAAAAGTTTAGTTAAAACAAAATTCAATTTGGCACAACTTTTCTCATAAAATGACATTTATTTTTTCAATGATGAACTACCTTACCAATGATCATTGAAAAAATTAAAAGTAACGTTATGGGGAAGATATGGGTGAAAATTAATTTTTTTTGGAAAGAAATAATTTTGAAGCCGTAAGCAATATTTCTGCATTAAAATATTCAATGATTAAACTTTCGAAGGGTCTGGCCCTAAGGGGCCAGTTATAGCTATCATTGAAAACCATCATTGAAAATATAAATTGTCAATTTTGAGAGATTTCGAAGAAAAAATATATGATTATTTTGATGCCAAAGTAAAGCTAATTCACTTGATAATTATTTCTAGGTAAAACGAAATTCAATTTTGCACAACTTTTCTCATAAAATGACTTTTAATTTTTCAATGATGAACTACCTTACCCATGATCGTTGAAAAATTTAAAAGTTACGTTCTGGGGAAGATATGGGTCAAAATGAATTTTTTTTGGTGGAGAAATAATTTTGAAGCCGTAAGCTATATTTCTGCATTCAAATATTCAATGATTAAACTTTCGAAGGGTCTCAAAATCAATAGACAACTTTTTCAATGATGGTTTTCAAAACGACTTCAAAATTATTTCTCCTTCAAAAAAAATTCATTTTGACCCATATATTCCCCATAACGTAACTTTTAATTTTTCAAAGATGAACTACCTTACCAATGATCATTGAAAAAATTAAAAGTAGCGTTATGGGGAAGATATGGGTCAAAATGAATTTTTTTTGAAGGTGAAATAATTTAAAAGTCGTAAGCTTTATTTCTGCATTAAAATATTCAATGATTTAACTTTCGAAAGGTCTCAAAATCAACAGTTAACTTTTTCAATGATGGTTTCCAATGATAGCTATAACTAGCCCCTTAGAAGTGCTTTGAAATGATAATAATTGAGAAGAAGTTGGTGGATGAAACGCCCCTGCATGAAAATTTCATAATTTTTTCTTTGTATACACCTGAAAACTAACCGCTCTACCAAATTTCATAATCCTCGCAGAGTCTCGTCTCGTTGCCAGCCCTAGTTTGTTCCGGTTTTTGAGATTTTTGCAGTCTTATATCTCTGGAACCACAAATGCTAAAGAATTGAAATCTAGTGAGTTGCCTGAACCTGTTGAGCTTAGCAAATGCTGCGAGTTTGAAGTTTCTGACTTTATTGATTGATGGGGGTCGAAAATCGCCTGAGTTTGGATCATGTAAAAAGGTTGAACTTGGCTGGGCACTAGGGCTGCCGGATTAAATTTGGTTAATATCGGGACACCAGGGCCCCAAAACCGGGACAAATCGGGACATTAAAAAAATCTATTTTTACAAATTTGTAGTTGATTTGGAAAGAAGTTAAATCATTTTTAATTAATAAATTTAAAACGAGTTTATCATCTTACTATCTTATAACATACACTTTTCTTTAATTAAAATCAATTTTCTTTGTTTAGTATCGTACTGAATCCATATGACACATCTTAACGTTTCTAAATATCAAAATGATGACTAACTTAGAAGTACCTCGACGGAATTGCAAAATTTTGACAAAATCAAAATAGCCAACAGCGAGATATTCGGGAATATCTCAAAACAAGTAAGAAACCGGTTATTTTCACAATTTTCGATTTTTTTTTTTGCAGTGTTATTAAAACTGTTCTTGGGATTACATTAATGTGTTATTAAAACTATTCTTGGGATTACATAAACTTTCTTTATTTACACACGCTCGCACTGTGTGTAAATATTTTAAGGGTAATAATAATCCCTTTTGTGCGCGCAAAGTAAAGTAGCGAATAACATAGAATGTTTCACTACAAATTTAAAGCAAATTCACCGATTCGCTTAGGTTCTAGCTCGATATAAATCGGGACGCACAGGCAAACAAACTGACCGACGGACGTCTTGTCCTTTGTCGAAAATCAGACTTCTACATTATCGTAATGTCTGTTTTGAATTAAACCTCACACACCTTTGACGCAACACCAATAACTGCCCTATATAGCAAGTAAACGTGGAAATTCGGGACACTTTGTATAACGGGGCAGGATTCAAATATCGGGACTGTCCCGCTAAAATCGGGACGTCTGGCAGTCCTACTGGGCACTACCGTGCCCTTTTATCTGATTTGTATACGGTATCCTATGTTGAATACTATAAGTTTGGACGGTCTTCGGCTCCTGCTTAAATTTTATCATTTTGTTTTCGATAATGAGCTTGCAGTGCCTTCCTATTTCCCCAGTAACCATTACTTTTCTCTTAGTTGATATAATATAATTCTTCATATTATTTTTACGTCTAGGGTCGTTTCAAGATATTTGTCGCTTAAATTGAATTAAATTGCTTGGGCGTGAATTTTGTTTGCGAAGTTTAAAAACTAACTAGGTAATTAAAATAAACAAATATTTGTATATTTTAATTTTAGAGTGAATGGCGGAAAAATAATGAAGGGATTGAGGTCCTCGAACTGGACACCAGCAATGAAAGAGGTGCTGGAAGATGCTGTGAAACAATCAAACTTTATCTGTGAAACAAACAAACTTTATATGGGTAAACAATAAAATCTTAATTTCGTCCATGCAATCCACGTCCAAATTGTTTATGTCATCAATTATATTTTGATCTTCGCACATCATGATAAGATTACGATTTCGCGTCTTTTTAAAAATTTCACTAAAAAAATATATTTGGTGACTTTTTTAATGATTACCTATAGTAAATAAGTCAAATAAGGGCAATCTGAAAAAAGTTTTCACGTCTGAAAAGTTTGAATGCAGTTTTGAAGAAGGGTTGCTTCCTAGCATAAATCTCGATTTGCGGGATGGGGCGTCCGCCATCTTGGAAAGAAGAAAAAAAAAAATGTTTTTTTTTCAATTTTGAGTTTGAAAATTATTTTCTCAAAAACTGTTTGATCAAACAACTTGATTTAAAAAAAATTAATTTAAGAATAGGTTTTTGGCTTTCAAAAAAGCTATAACATGATATTTTGAGTGTTGCCGTTGATTTTTAATATTTTTTTTTTGTATTTAAAGTCATTTTTTTTTTTAAATTGCCCCTTCTGCCTAAACGGGTGGGAATGGACCCCTCTCCCCGTACGTTTTTTTTTCTTATCTTAACTCAACCTACACGCCCTAGCGTTTTGTTAGACCTTTAATTTAAGACTTTTTTTTTATAAAAGTAATACCTAGTTTGGGAGTTATTCGATAACTAAGCCCGTAAGGCCTTATTTTGTACTCGTTTTTCATTAATAACTTTTGAATTATCTATACCAGAAAAATAATTTATATACCGATTTGTAGGAAATTTAAATTTAAACAAAAAAGTACGTTATATTTTGTTCATAAAAAAGCACAGGAAGTGAGAAAAACGCAAATTATCAAAAGAAGTCGTTTTTCAAAGATGGCGGACGCCCCACAAGACGAAAAATCCCGCAAATCGAGATTTATGCTAAAAAGCAACATCTCTTCAAAACTGCATTCAAACTTTTCAGACGTCAATACTTTTTTCAGATTTTTCTCCATTGTCTGTACTACTACTCAGATGTCATTTTCATTCACACAAGCTGTCTGTTTGACAACAAATGTAGTACATAAAGTAATAGAGCACTGATTAGTTAAAGAGGTGAGTAATTTGTTTATTAGTAAGCACACAAGTTAACTTGTCTTTAAAGTCTAACGTGGCGTTTATGTAAACTCGTGTTTAGTGATTGGTTGCGCACTCCGAGTTGGTTGGGTCATTCTCCACTTGTGCGTACCACCTGTTATGGGTTCTTCCTCTGCTGCGTACACCATCGGGGTTGGATTCGTTCTGCCGACAATGTCTATGTCGTCTGCATACGCAAGCAATTGAACGGACTTTTTATAAATTGTACCGCTGGTGTTGACTTGTGCGTCGCGTACAATTGTTTCAAGAACGATGTTAAATAGATTGCATGATAACGCGCCGCCAGGCCTCAATCTTTTCTTAACATCAAAGGATTCGGTGGTGTTCTTACCGATTTTGAGAGCGCAGCGTGATTTCTCCATCGTCATCTTGCACAAGCGGACGAGTTTGGCAGGGATGCCGAGATATATGACATGGCTCTCTATAATTCGTCCCTTTTCACGCTATCATACGCGGCTTTACAATCAATAAAGAGGTTGTGTGTATTGATCTGGAATTCCTGGGTTGTTTCTTAAATCTGTCAGAGTGTGAACATTTTATCGACGGTTGACTCACCTGGCCTAAAACCGCACTGATAGGGGCTGATCAGATCGTTGTCAAAAGTGGTTTTAGGCGGTCACACGAAACTGTTGGCCATCGTCGTCCAAGTTGAATGGAGTATTCTGCCTACTAGCGGTATCTTGGCTGTGTTTTTCGCTAAGCAGTCTAGAGAAGTGTTCTTTCCAGATCCTCAGCACTGACTGATGTGTATCTACTACCATATTCCCACTCTCATCTCGGCAGTCTTCCATTCTAGCTTTGTATCCTTGGGTGGATCGTTTAACCCTTTCATACAATTTTCGAACATCACCCCTGCCACTACAACCCTCAATAGGCTCGATCGCCAGCTTCTCGTGATTTCCTCCTGAGAAGTCGGCGTTCCTCTTTCCTTTTCAACCCGTAGAGCTCCCGGGCTACTCTCTGCTCTGCTGCAACTCTTGTTCGAGTGTGCAGCATTACCTGATAGCCCTTGTCCTTACCTCAGCTGCATGCACCAGCCGGCACTCTTCATCGAACCAGGGGTTTCGTTGTGGTCGCCTAGTGAAACCCAGCACATCAGAGGTGGCGCTTCTAATGGCTTGTTGACAGTGTTTCCACTGGTTCTCTGCACTAAATGCTGGTGGCGGACTTCCTGAGAGATCAAGTGTTACGTGGTCCGCAAAAGTTCTGGCGATTTAAGTTTCTTGACGTCCGTCGCACAGTGTTTGCATTGTATCGTAAAAATGGATAAAAACAAAACGGATAGGTCGATGTTGTTGAAATTTGGCATATGGTTCAAATGAAAGAAGTTCTCAACATGCTGCAAACATTTTGGATCTAACTCCAAAATAAGTGTACCTACTCACAAATTTCTTAAAAAAAAAACCGTTTTAATTTTTTAATTTTTGTCCTATATGTAGCAAGTGGAAAATATTCTATAAAAACCAAACGGATAAGCCAATCTATTTGAAATTCGAAATGTGGTATAAGTAGAATAAGATCTCAATATGCTACAAAAGTTTTGGGTCTTACTCGAAAATTAGCGTATTTACACACATTTCTTTAAGAAATAGTGTTTCCATTTCGTCCTGATGGATATTGTGGAACGAAACCAAACGGATGAGCTTATCTTGTTGAAATTTGACAATGGTATTAATGAGACAATTTCTCATTTTGCTATACAAATTATGAATATATTTCAAAAATATGTATATTTACACAAATTTCATTAAAAAAGTTTTTTTTTCAATGTTTCGTATTAATTAACGCTCTATTTTATCTGAAGTGATATATAGATATTATGGCACACATCACAAGAAAGCTACAAAATATTTAAAATTGTTTTTCCTTTCGTTAAGGAAAAGTAACAAAATAATACAACAGGTTTTGTGCTACTAATCCATTTATTTTGCGTTTTATTGCAAACAATTTCATAGATTCTATAAATATCTGCATCAAATTTTATCCCTGTTCTACCAATTTATACCCTATGCTTCCTAGTATTTATTCGGTATCTACACCTGACCACAAAAAAAAAAAACTACCCGTAAGATTTTTACTTTTAGCAGTAAAAACAGTAATTTGTATCTCCTTTTTGATTGTTTGTGGTCCTGAAAAGGACAGTTTTATGTTATATTATCAGGATAATACTCCGTTTTTGATTTTAAAATTGTTTGATATGACGGAAAAAGGTGCTATTACATTATCATATATATATATGGCAAACTTTCCATATAAATACGTTCCAAAAGTGACAAATAAGTGTGTTAGAAATATTTGTATGACAAGAGAAATACCAAGTATATTGTGTCATGTACATATTTTCTGTAATATGAAAATGCCCATCACACTTATATGTCACTTTTGGAACTTATTCATAAGGCATGTTTTCCATATCTTATCTTAACTAATATATAAAAGTCTTTTTTTGTTTTCTTGTCAGTTTAGCTGTATGAAAGTCCAAACTAACAACAAAACAATCAAAATACTAACTTTTTTTTATGGCATCAACAATGTCTATCCCCCTGCTATCCGATAGATAGCCTCAAAAAAAAAAAAATAAATTTAAATTTGTTTAGAAATCTTTAACAATAATAAAAAAAATTTGTATATGAAATTTGTTTTGTTGGTTTTTTAATAATATCTTTTTAATTAACAGTCGTAGAGGTTTGCAATGTACAAATGAATTTTAGCTAAATGTTCTAGGAACTTGTATACAAAAAATTATATTCCTATTGTACCGTTGAGCTGAGAAATTCACAATAAAATATTGTTCACACATATAACTTACTAACATGTGGGTGTGTGCATGGATTGACTTAGTTTTTCCTTATGTTTAATCTCAATAGAATAGCCATTAATTTGATACCTCACTTTTTAATCTACCTCCTATATTAGCGTCACAATTGATTTTTTAAAATTCATAAAAAATTGAATAAAATTCATAGAAATGCTCCGCTTTGTTCATTGTCAACAATCGTCTACCAGTGGAGAGCACCGTTATTTTTTTTTCTAATTGGAGTTCTTTTAATATAAAAAATCATAACTTCATTTCTACTAGGACGATTATTAAAGTTTTGATATCAGAATTTAGCTATGAGATGTGGCTAAATTTGTGTACAAAAATTATTGAGGGGGGGGGGGGTGAAACATTTTATACTAAAATGGTGTGTAAATGACCCGTCAAATTTATATTACATATATTAAATTCAAAACTTGATGAAATTTTTTTTAATTTCAAAACGCTTATGATGCACGTTTATAGGTGTAACCTTCTTTTATAAATATGCGAGTAATTTTGTATTTCTAAATCTAACGGTAAAAAAAGTAGGGGTAATTTAATAAATAATTTTATAAGTAGTTTAAATAATAAAAAGCTACATTTAGACAACTCTAGAGGTTTCAAAATTGAGCAAACCTTAATAGTTTATAATAAATGATACATTAAATTAAGATAGACATTTATAACTTAAATTTGTGTGTAAGAATAATTGCAAAATATTAAAAAAAAATATGTACTAAAACTGCGTTTTAATGAAAAATCAACTTATTTTTTCGTACTTTAAATTCAAAAGTTAATCAAAAATTTATATATTTTAAAAAAACAAAGGACACCCTTCAGCTCCAGATATTTTTATGGACTCTTTTGATTCTTATTCCTTAAGACAAATGGGACATGTGTGCCAAGTTTCATCACCATACCATTGAAATTTGGTAATATTATGCTCGTTTCACTAAAAATTTAGTCATCATTTTACAAAAAGGTTACAACTTTTTCTAGGGAAATTATATTGAAATTATTTTGATTGCATAAGATTGGACATTAAAAATTACCTTAAGTTCATGTGCCATATGCTTAGATTATACCAAGATAAATATATAGTGGTTTGATATACTTCCACCTTCCCCTCCCCCCATTGTGAAAGCGATTATACAAAAAACTAATACATGGATAAAAATGGACTTCGGATATGCTATAGAGTATGAAATTATACGTCGACGCTCATCTTAAGACTTTATGATTATTCATTTTATAATCATTATTTTCTGACAAATAAAAACCCTTATCCACCGAGGGTATTTTGCTCCCACCGCGTACAAGGGTGCGGAAGGGGTCAAAAAATGACCATATTCCTTCAAGTATTCTTAATCCAACGAGAAATTCCGCGATATCAACGATGTCTGGTCCCCGATTTATAGGATAATTTATGTGAAATTTCGTGTTAAAACATGGTCAGAAGGCAACCCTTATATCTCCGGTCTGCCAGTGTTGCCACCGTGGCAACACTTCTTAAACGTAAATAACTAAAAAGTAAATTTAGGATGTAGACTATTAGTGTACCAAAGCTCATCCCGTCAGAATAAAGTGCAAGGTTGGCTCCCTTAACTCCCTTGTTTAAAATTCACTAAAAACTTTAGCACTTACAAACCGAAGGGCCTTATAATATTTATTAAAATATTCTCTTTATTTCAAAAACAATTTGTTCAATCTCATCAGGTTTAAAATAATCGTACCATTCTTTTAAAAAGTTTTTCAAAGAGTTTACTTTTTGGGTGAAAAAGCATTCGCAAACAGCTTTTTTTTACTATGACAAATTTAGGGATTTTGAAACTTTTTACATTAATGTTAACAGAACCAAAGCTCAAACGAAAGTGCAACGATGACATTTTTGATCAATCATTATGTAAATAACTAATTCAACTTAAATAGCTATGAAATTAGTAATGGTAATACTAGAAGCCGATTTCAGGTGCTATTTTCGAAACACGTGTTTTGTGCTCTTAATAGCTTCTTACAGCAAAATGACCGAAAGTACCCTTTTGTTTTTCTATTACAAGAAGTATTTAGCATAAGCTTTCAAACAGTTGAGTGCCAACGTTTATCAACGTTAAGGTTCTTATTTATAAGCTATTAGATAGCAAGAATAATTCTTCCACAGGTAGCTCCGCTCAAGATCAATATACTTGTAATTGGTAAGTCTATTGAAAAAACAGTAAATGTCATAATAAAGTCAAATATGTCATGAACTTAGCAATTTATTCTTTAATCTTTTAATTGATCCAAATTAAAAAAATGGCATTTAAAAACTGCAAACAAAAAACTATAAATTTCAAAAAAATGTGAAAGAGGCCACTTTGTGGTGACTGTACTGTGAACCTGTATCAGATAAAATCAGCGTATTGTTCTTAAACTTGCCTTTGATGCAGATTGTTTTCCCCTTATGACAAAACCGCAACCAAAGAGCCGCTGACCCTGCTCCTTGAAGCACCCTCCGTAGTAGATGTCATACGATTGCAGTCTCCGTACGCCCTCTTAACCCCATCGCACTACCTGGATGGCTGTTACATCAGCCTTTAATGGTCCAGGTTTTTTTTTTAATCCAGGTTCTCCACCAATTGTTCGGCTGCACGTGTCCTATATAAAGACAGATCCGAAATTCATTGTCCTTATTCCGTTTGCTGGGGTCGTCAACTTTAAAATCATCCATATCCGAGGCTTGTTGTTGATTTGGAACAAAGTTTTTTTCCGTGGTAGGGAAGTTATCCCGACGCACAACCCCCGACCTGGAGGGCCAGACCCTTAGTATAACTCTAAGTTGATTCCATCTGGGGAATTCTTCGCTGCCGCCTGGATGAAAGAAGAAGTGCCTTAGTGGTAACATTATCCTTTCATCCTTCAACAAAAAAAAATGTGCGGAATAAATTTTGATTTTGAAAGGACAATTTAATATTAAAGTATGTTAAAACATCGAGTATGCGTATAGGTTCTAAAAGAGTTTATGACAAACGGAACAAGTTCGAACTTTCATATTACATTATCGAAATCGAATTGAAACCGGTATAAATGTAAACAAATCGAAAATTACTTTCTTACACAAATTTTGTTTTATGTGTTTAAATCCACGATAAGCGAAATCTTTTTATGTTTTCAAAACAGTCAAATATAGGATGGCCTCCAGCAATAAAATATGCAATTAAAAAGTATGTCACCTTATACAAAGAAGGCTATGGGTGGGACGAATGCACTTAAAATAATAATAAAAAATAAAAACAAACTAAATTCTGTAATATATGAAGTGACACTCAACAAAAAGCAACAAAAATTAATGCAAGCAGTTAAACAGTTAAGAACCGTTGCATTGTTACCTACATAATCTCAAAAGAGTAGGCAAATAAAATAATACGTTATGATAATAATCAGGATCTTTCTGTATGAGGTTACCGAACTACACCTCTTGACATAGTTTTGTGCAGCCACCTGTATTATGCTTTAGAAAAGAAATAAAAAGTCTTCCTTTTGTTGTCCCGATTAAATTTCCGTTGTATATGTTGTTGCAAGATGAGTAAGTATGTAAGCATATTTTCTCAACCATAGGTACATGGTACACTTAAGTATTCAAATACTCTAGAATGTGCAGATTAAACTTGCCGCAATACTATAATAATAAAAAGCTGCTACTGGTTAAATTGCAATTTTTATGATGCATAACGCACGGTACCTGCTCTTCTCGTAAACGTCATTCTACATGCATAATAATAAACATTTAACTTTGGTTTTATGAGTCAGATCTTCTTGGTTGCAATGGGAATTCTTTAAGAAATTTAAGTGAAAATTGTCATCTGTGTGGGTCACGAATTAGGGTATGCTTTTGCGAACATGATAACTGAGTTCGAAATTAAAAAATGTTATTAATTTGTTTTCATGCATTGAAGATGATTAACAATTTGTATCTTTTATATCCAAGTTAACATGATGTATACATGCATTTTGTTTTTTAATTTAAGTTAAGTGGCAAGCGCAGTTAAGAGTGGTAAACGTTTTATTTTTTGTTTTATTTTTCTGGGATGGATTACTTTTGAGGCTTTTGTAGATATGTACGTGTTTAGCGAAACTACTGTCAAAATTTGAACTATATGGATGATTTTGGATGAACAAAAAATTTGAGAATCTGAGATCTTAGTTTTCCAAACATGCATATTTTTACTTGCTGTCGAGCTTTGACTCAAAACTAACATCATCATGATATGGAATCAAAAAAGCGATTATCGGCAACACGTCTGCGTTTATCGCTCTGTTTGTCTGTGCATCCTGATGTACATTCATCAACTATTTATAGAAGGAGCAAGCTGCATATTTTCTTGAATAACATCACCATTTTATTTATTAATGTAACAAACGTGCATATTTGGCTTTGGCTAAAGGAATTATTAAAAATTGCTAAACGAGAAAGTTCATAGCACCCGGTTAGCATTTTAAGGTGCTTCTTAGATGAAGTTTGTTAAAAAGTATGTATTTCTTTGAGAGTTTTAAGCTTTTGTAACACAAAATCAAAATTGCTATTTTAACATGTTTTTATTATTTTTTTTAACGATATAAACTTTATATCGAAACATTGCACCGTCAATGTCTAGCTACATCAATTTTTTTCAATTTCAATTTATTACTACTTAGGTTATTGCTTAACACATTAAGATACAATAATTTATAAAAGTAGCGCAAGCATCAAAATACCTTTTAAAAATTGATATTTTAGTTAAACGAATTGAATTATTTATAGAGGGTGTCCAGTAAATAGTGGATAACCTTGGAATGCCTGATAGGAGACTTCATGACCGTCCTGAAAACTAATAAAAAAAAGTCTATCCCAACCACAAGAAAAGATATGTGCATTTTGTTGTTCAGTGCATTATTTTTTGCGTTACTTTACGTTTTTGAATACCACGACTACAAGTGAATGAATTCTAACTTTTTTTTTCGTAGCAATATTTAACATTATTTGTGCCAAAACATTAGAAACAAAAATTATAATAACTGTTGGAATTCTTAGAAATAAAATATATTGAACTTTGATTTTCGATGCAAAATTTGAAAGAAAATAATTTTTGAAAAAGTTAAATCATCTCTGGTATGAAACAATGCATGAATACCTAAGTAGCCAACTATTTTTAAAATATGCGTGTCGAATGCGGATTTCAAAAGGGTATAGTTAATTATTGTATCTAGAACCAGTAGCAAGTTATTTGTAAAAATCTGCAATACTAGAACCAATTTAGCAAAAACAAAAGTTTTCAAAATTAGCACAGTAAACGTGAAAATAATACTATGCGTTAAACATGAGAGATTTTTGAATAATTCCCTGTTTTTATAATGTTGTCCTTGTGATAAATCCAAGCTTTTAACTTCTAGGGCCGAATGCAATATTACCAAAAATGTTAACAAAGTGCAAAAAACGGCTACATTTTCGAGCGTGTTTTGAACTATACCTCTACAATTGGCCTTTTAAAAAACCTTCAAATATTTTGGTAGTGGTTATTACCAAATTAATTTTCTTATAAGAGGTGCATTGAATACAGCAAGCCGATCAGCTTCTCAGAGGAGGTATGCAATCTTGTGCAAGCCGCTGCATTACAAATATACCAGAGATACAGGCAGATGGACATAAGGTCTGGGGCCAATTTTATGGCCACCCCATTCACCAGACCTATAAATCAACTTGATTTTTTTATTGGGGCTGCATTAAGAAAATCGTGTACAGCAACCACATCAGGTCCTTAGAGGAGATGAGAAATCTTGGGGAGGGAGCTGCATTACAAGATTCTGAGTAAAAATTAACAAGATTATTATAAGATTTTCATTTATTCGGAGGTGCAGAACCTGTATTAGAATGGGTGGAGAACAATTTGAGCATTTGCTTTAAATTACAACAAATATCTACTTTTGTTTTTGTTTTCTAACTAAGTGATCAAGTGATTGAAAGTTGGCTTAAAACTCAAAAGACTATTTGTTTGAAGAAAATAACAAACAAACTAAAAGCAACTGCGAAAATATTTTATGGTTTTGTTAGGGCCCAATAGACCAGGTATAATTCAAAACAAGCTTGAAAATGTAGCCGTTTTTTGCACTTTGTTGACATTGTTGGTAATGTTGCAATCGGCCTTAGAAGTTAAAAGCTTGGATTTATCACTATGATAATATCATAAAAACAGGCAATCAATCAAAAATCTACCATGTTGGACGCATGATATTATTTTCACGTTTAATTTGCAAATTTTTAAAACATTTGTTTTTGCTAAATTGACTCTCTTGTTGCTGATTTTTACCAATAACTTCCTATTGGTTCAAGATGCAATAATAAATTAAACCATTTTGAAATCCGCATTTAACGCGCATATTTTTAAAATAGTTGGCCACTTAGGTAATCATGCATTTTTTCATACCAGAGATGATTTAACTTTTTCAAAAATTATTTTCTTTCACATATTGCATCGAAAATCAAAGTTCAATAATTTTTTTCTCTAAGAATTCCAACAGTTATTATAATTTTTGTTTCTAATGTTTTGGCACAAATAATGTTAAATATTGCTACGAAAATAAAACGGAAGAATTCATTCACTTGTAGTCGTGGTATTCAAAAACGTAAAGTAACGCAAAAAATAATGCACTGAACAAAAAACTGCACATATATTTTCTTATGGTTGCGATAGACTTTTTTTTATTAGTTTTCAGGACGGTCATAAAGTCTACTATGAGGCATTCCAAGGTTATCCATTATTTACTGGACACCCTGTTTACAAGAGTAAAGAAAAATAAATGAATATTACATTATAATTTTAAAATATATATATGAGAGAAAAAAGTAGATGAAAATAATTTATAAATAAAAAAAAAATAAATATAAATTACAAATTTTTAATTCATTATTAAATTAACAACAATAAAAGTGAAAAAAAGGACTCACAGACTGCACATTTATCCTATCATCACCAACAGAAACCTTCCAAGTACTGTCTTAGTCTCATCCTAAACAGCTTAGTACATAGAACACCCTATTATTCGAAGCGCAATGGAAAGAGAATTTCACAACCGGACTGAGAACAAAAAGAATTGACGATTTGATACCAAATATGTACACCGTATTGGGACCAGATTAAATGTTCTTATGGATCGTGGCATACAAATCTTATTATAAAGGTACATCGGTTGATGTGTTTGCATTATATTGTGAAGCAGCACTAATGTTCTAAACTTAAAAAGATTTTCGAGTGTTACACCATTAATGAGTTTAGCAAAATGAGAAATATGATCAAATTTTTTCAAGCCATAAATATACCGTGCAATAGAATTATAAGCAACATTTAATTTCCTTTTATGAATAGAATCACAATTACTAAATATTTCGCAGCCATTAAGCAATATTGGAAGAACAAGTGTTTTTGCAAGAATGATTCGCGTTTTAAGGGTTGTAATTTTATTACTTGCCCATAGTAAACGTAAGCTTTCATAAACATCGACATCCTAGTTGTTTGCATTTTATTTTAAACCCACTTGCCTCGGATATTGCAACACTAGGATGGTGCAGGCAGGGCCGTCAAGAGGAATCCCGGCCTGGGACTGAAAAATACCGGGCCCCTCACATAAAGTCTTTTTTTTTAAATACGTATGTTTCCACTGATACGACCAAATGCCTATTGCTAATAGTATGGCACTAGTTTGAATGAATAGAAAGAATGAAATATTTTGTTTTTTTTTATAAAAAAAGGTTTTCATTGTCTGATCAAATCCATGGTTATCGTCTAGTTGAAACGGTCGGGATGTATAGAAAATAATTCTGCAAACCCACACTTCTGAAGTTAGCAATCAAGCTCTACATGCCAACCGCATGTTTTTGTAAGATTAACAGTTTAGAATGAAGATCTTTTTCTTTGAAAATAAAACAGATTCAATTATAGTTCTGTAACCTTGTGGTTTGTATGGAAGGAACGCGATTTTTCGCGCTATTTTCAGTTATTGGTGGACATTTTTTGAAACAGGCAACGATGGGTCCCACCACACACCATTTTACTGTATATTACAATATCAGCATTCGATTTTGTTTTTTAAACTCCTTTTCGGGTTTCACAACTCCGATTTATCTCTCACACCCACACACGCGCCACCACGCACCGCAGCCGCCGCGCCGCCCGCGTCGCTGGCCACCGAACCAGTACAACTTTTCTGGAACGGAAAAATAAAAATTCACCAAGAAACACGAACAAGAACTTGTTATGAATAAAATAATAACCCAATTAATATAATTTACATACTATATTTAAGAAATTCTTTTGTTATTTGTGTAGAAAAATTTTTCTCTTGTCTGTGGTAAAACCATTGTATATGAGAACTATAGTACTATCATGAATAAAATTTTTTTGTGCAACAATGCTTCGTTGGTGGCGCCACTTTAGCTCGGCGGAGACTTCCATTTTTGGGAGACTGAATTTATCGGAGACACAAAATCTAGATAGTTAGAGCCATTGTATATGTTTATATATACAAAGATGATATTACTATAGTTTTCATATACAATGATGATAGTAGGCGTTTTTTATTGGTAAATGTATACGCAGCGCCACAAAATTTTACACACTAAACAACAACAAAGAATTAGTGCGGATAAACAAGGTCCCGATCTACATTGCCCGATATTTCCACGAAGATTTTTCCAGAAATCGTGTGAAATGTACACACAGAACGATTTTTTCCATGAGATTTTTTCCTTGTCTTCTTCATTTTTTTATTTCTGTGCTCTTCATTTTGCATTGATATTCACTCACACCATAAACCCAATGGCACACTGACACCGAACACACACAAAAAACTGGAAAGAGGGCGAAAGAGAACATAAACAGACTGGAAAAATCGTTCGAGTTTTGTGGTACAAACGATTTGATCCCTACCCCTCACTTTTCACTCCCTTCACCAACGAACAAAAGATCGGCACTGGAAAAATCGTTCAATGTAGACCGGGACAAGGCAGTAAAAATAGTGCATATAAATAGTTCACATAAAGTTTTGGAATGCTTGGAATAGAATGACACTTCATCCAGTTCCAGAAATATTTGTTACTTGAAAGTTGGCAGGATTTTATTATTTGGGGATGCGTTCGTATTTTTCTTGTGCTCTGTTTTCACTAGAATAAAAATAAATTGGTTTGAAATATTAATCTACGATTAGACTGTCAACGTAAATATTCAATGCGTTGATTACTTGACGTCACCCAAAAATCATCAATAATCACAATGCTATCTCTAAATTTATTGACGTGTGATGTGTGTTAGGACTCGCCCAAAACCAAAGCGAAACATTTGATGCTTTCGTCATTGGTCGGGTTTAAAGGCTCTCCCAAGCCAACGCGAAAGCGGCACATTGGCCGACGCGGCATGGTAGCAGTTTTTGTTGTTGCTTAGCATTGTTTATTTGTCATTTTTGTTATCATTGTGAATGATTCGCCCTGCATAGCGAATGTTCCCCGATGGTTTGGGAGAGCCTTAATATGGCAAATTCGCTTCGCGTCAGTTATCGCAGTGTAAGTTTATTTTGAGAAGAGAAAGTTTAATTGTGGCGCTGAATGTTTCGCGTTGATTTGTCCCCTTTCACACAGAAAAACTGAGTTGCCAGCAACTGGGAGCTTGTAGGCACGAAGGGCTTACGGGGAAGGACAAAATCTCCCCTCACACCCTTCTTTTAGCTTTTTTGGCTTTTAGTGCCTGTCTACATTGGATTTTTAATGCTGGATTTTATTATGTTCGTTGTGTCCATACGATGAAGAGAAAATCAAACTGCACATCCCTATCTCACACCCTTGAAATCTATCTATCTTTCACTCACACAATACAAAATCTTTCATGTTGAATCCAAGAATATTGTTTGCATTTGGGCTGTAATCTACCCATCTCTCTCTTTTTCACTCACATATAATCTACCTGTCTCACTGCATGCACCTAATATTCAAAATTTAATGTGGACAGGCACTCTAATGTCATTTCAATCTTTCAATTCATACTCAACTCTGTTCTGACTGGACCTGCATGTACACATTAACTTGAACTCTTATTCAACTTTACATAAAAACAACAATACTTTTTTTAACACATCCCTTGAGTACGTATTTTCAAAACTGGTATTTGGTGGCTCCGACTCTTGAATAAAAACAAAACAAAACAAAACAAAACAAATAATTCATGGAAAATGGAGAAAAGGTAAACAAACGTTTTATAAACAAAAAGTAAATATACTCGTATTAATAATAAAGTACATTTTTATTCTCAGATCTAAACGTTGGACCACTGACGAAACGAAAGCATTTTTGCATTTTTATACTGCCAGGAAGGAGCAATTTAGCCACCCAAGAAAAAAACGTTCGGCGTATGGAAGCGTTATCGAGGATATGATTGCGGCTGGCTTTGTAAGAATAGGATTAGGAACTTAATTTGATTAACTAGTACATTTTTAAAATATTTTTCAGGACTCGGGCTTCACATCGCGAAATCTTGAGGTGAAGATGCAGACGCTGCTGAGGGCGTACAGAGACGCTAAAGATAATAATGGCAGAACTGGTGCATCTCCTTGCATTGCACCGTTCTTGGAGCAGATGGACGAGCTATTTGCTAAAAAGCCAAATTTTTCTAAAAGCGATTCCTATAATTTAGGTGCCGAAAGTGTTTTGGTAAGAGAATAATTTTTAATATGAAAATAGTTTAATTATTGACTTGTGTTTTCAGAGTTCAGGTGCAACAGTTTCGTCACCGGATACGTCCTCAGCAGCACCATTATTCAGCTCCCCAGAAACGTTTGAGTTGAATTGTTCCTCAGCATCCTTAGAAGCAACTCCTGTCTCAAATGATTCCAATTTTTTTGATGTGGATGTCGAATCTATTTTGGAAGAAGCTGCTGCCTATGCATCTTCATTAACAACAACAACAACACCACCACCACCACCACCACCACCACCACCAACAACAACAACAACAACAACAACACTACCTACAACAACAACACCACCGACAACAACAACACCACCAACAAGAACACCAGCAACATTAAGGCCAGCCGCAATCAAAAGAAGGGCTATGTCACGCTCCGACTATTACAAAGAAAAAATAGTTCAGAGGCAGCGCGAAGCGGAAAGAGTAGAAGAACGCTTCCAAGAGCGTCAACAGACCAGGGCACAGCAACAGCTAAAAAAAGCGGAGGATCGACAAAAAAAATACAAGTTAATAGAAAAAATTTTGAGAAAATAAAAACTCGTTACTAAAATTGAATTGTAGTTGTTGTTTTCATGTTTTTTTCTTGAAGTTTTGAAGTTTGCGGTCGTTAGTTTGATGGAATTTTGCTCAAGTGAACTCAAAAAGTGATGCTGGTTTGATGCATTTATGAATGATTGCCGAAATTGATGGTGCGATGTGAATCATTTCTGCAAAGATATTTTTGCGAATTAACGCAAACAAATAAATTGGTTGTCGAGTCTCGCCCAAAAAAAAAAGAAATTGAATTTTGGTGGGTAGCTTATAACTTTATTTATAACTAAATTATATTTTTTTGACACAGATATGTAAATAATGTTTCACGACGATTCCGGGATGCATTCATTTCGGGATTTGTGTTGTGCCCCAAGTTATTTTCCTCTGATGTTACTTCTTCATCCAATGTGATGTTATCGTCATTGGATATGCATAAATTATGCAAAATGCACGCACTAACCACAATTTTTTTTATCGAATTGATAGTTCGTTGTTCAGTGAACTTGTTTATTCTTCTGAACCTTCCTTTCAGCAAACCAAAAGCATTTTCAACCACCATCCGTGTAGATGAGTGTATAAAATTGAAAGCTTTATGCTGATCAGTTAATTGCCCATAGTCCTTGAAAGGCGGCACTATCCAGTTTGAGGAAGCATATGCCGAATCACCCAAAAGAAATGTATTTGACGGAAATAGCCGGGTATAATTGGTTTCCGCTTGATTGTACAAAGCAGATTTTCTAAGAACCCTACTATCATGCAGAGAACCAGGTTCTCCAACACATATGTCGATGAATTTCTTTTCAGCGTCAACGACGGCCTGCAACACGATAGTGAAGTTTTGCTTTCGGTTATAGTAAGCCTCTTTGTTGCTTTTGGGAGCTGCAATTGTGATATGTGTACAATCGATGGCCCCAATTATACCCGGTATTTTCTTTTTGGCTTCAAATTTTCGAGAAATTTGGTCAATGACGTCACCTTGTGGCCACTTAATATGTTCATTTCCTATGGAAAACAACCAGCTGCTCACACGGCCAACTACAGACCATGCTGAGGACGTTGCAATTCCAAATAGGTTTCCCAATTGCCGAAATGTCAGAGTGTTGCTAACGTACCATACATATACATACACTTCTTTTCTGGGTTCAATTTTTGTTTTGCCTCCATGATTCGGTCTTGATGGAAAAAAATCGGATTGAGAGTATTTTTCTGAAAATAAATAGAAAACGCTTTTATTTTTAAATAAATAGTTAGATGAACCAAAAAGTTGTTCACCTATTAATTTCTCTGCAGTTGAGCGATTCAACCTGAAGTGGGATTTAAAATCGAGCTCACTATAATCCTCGATAGTTTTCATAAAATTCGAAACGCTTGCGTGCTTCTCATCAGATGAAGAATCATCAGAGCTCATTAAGCGATCAAGTTCTGATGATGAACTGCTTTCTTCACTGCTTGATGATGAGTCCAATAAATACTCTAATAAGATCTGAAATAAAAAAAAATTATTTTTGGCAAGGAGTTTAAAATTAGTTAATAACTTTTACCTTTTTTGTTTCGTTATCCATTTTAATTTTTTTCTTTCAAGTAATTATTCTTTTTGTTGACAGCTGATTTTGACATAAGTATGATTGCACAGATACCAACTTGGAGATTTAAAATAAGAGTGCATATAATAGTGAACATAATGTTTTATTCACACTTTCCATTACTGCACTAACTTTCCATTACTGCACTAGCTATAATTTACCAATAAAATACGCCTAGTACTATAGTTTTCATATACAATGACATTTAATATTTTTGTATCGCCATGGTTTGTGCATATACTAGGTTATAATCCCCTAAAAGTATATCATAATTCATAACATTTGAAAGTGTAGTTTATTTTGATTTTCAAAATATTCCAGTATACCTAGTTAAATAACTGCCCAAATAGAATAGGAATATCCGTTGTATGTGTAACTTAAAGAGTGAGTTAATTTCCTCATTATTGGAAGTGTGAGGCAGATGAAATTTAATTTATAGTCCATCACCCAAACATGTTGAAGCAATTTCGATCTGTTAGGAATAAAGGGAAGTCCTATCATAGCTTAAATAAAACGTGATTATTTACTTCTGATATCCACATCTTACCCGACAGACGTCAAACCACTATTTAATATTTATCTTGATCTTCAAGTCATATAACTCTTTCGGCTAAGGTGTGGTAGACCCAAAGGCCACAGACATACATTCAGAGAAGTATAGATTTTTTTTTGCATATTTTAATCGTTCTGTGAGTTCTTATCAAAACCTCCATATTTGTTCACATAAAACCAATGCTTGTTTTATGTGTGTATACAGCAAGCAAACATTCATGTGAGATTTAGAACTTACTTGAACGATACTTTTTCATAATTTGTTTAGAAAAGTTTATGAATATTCATTTAAATTCTCTTAAATTGTATCCATTTTATATTTGAGAAATAATTTTTTTAAGCAAAATATTAAAGAGAATCACATGAGAAAAGGTGATATAAGTATTGGCGCATGTTTCAAGTTCATTCTCTTAACATGAAAGCTTTTAAACTCTACTCCTTCAACAGAAGCATTTAAATTAAAATGTTTTGAACTAAACAGTAGTAGTTATTTGAAAACAGTTGGGCTGTGGTGATGTAAAGGAGCATAACTCTGCCTTATCTTATTCAGCTTGAACAAATTGCAGAAGGTTAAATAGACTGTATTAAATGTTAAATACCCACATACAATTGGAGTACTTAAGTTATTTTAGTACCTAAATACATTGAATATTTTGTATATAATGGAACCGTTAAGCTATCAGAGAAATAAATGCTAAAGCAACAGGAAGAAATTTTTGTTTTATTTGAAGACTAAGTATAGGTACCTCAGTTAACTAACTATGGAAAAGTTGACCCTGTTAGAGCCAATTTTTCAATAGTCCGTTAAACCTCAGATTGTCAGATAGCAGTCGCTTAGGGGATGAAATACGTCTGTCGCTATTTGAACCAAGTATCACAGGGTTATTGCCTAGAAAAAATGGCAGACAAAATTGCAGATCATCATACACAATTTTGTTAAACTTATATACACTCCGCTCCAATTGAATAGAAACAAATTTTTTTTTTACTATCAGAGCGTGTGGGGCTTTGGTAAATTTATACATTATCCTTCTGGTTTTAGTTCCTAAAAGAGAAATCTATTGCGAATAAAACTGCAGGGACAGAATAATTCAGGAAAATACTATAAGGTTATTTCTTTACCACTTTTATAATTACTTCATAAAATACACTGTTTTTTTTTGCGCCACTTGAATAGAAACAGTGTGCGTTTTGTCTCTATAGATTACGGTCAGAAGAAAAAATATTGTTATAATAATAGTAATGTAGATTAAAATAATAATTGTTTGATCAAAGAAAAGATGGGCCGCGGAAAACCATTAAACCCTGCAGAAAAAGCCAAAATAGAAGTACACGCGGAAAACAAGCTTCATCTACGCACAATTGCCAAACAAATAAATAGAAGTATGAAAATTGTTTGATCGAACCATAGAAATAAAGAAAACTATGGAAAAATATGTATGGTAGGCAATCAAGAGCCACAACAGAAGCAGACCGAAGAAAGATAATTGGACTGACTTCAAATTCAAGCGGCTCTGCTGCTAAAATCAAGGCTTCGAGTGGCATTACAGCGAGTCTTAACACTATTAGACGTGTTATTCGTGGGTCACAACATTTAAAGCGCCTAAAATTGAAGAAAAAACCATCGTTAAATCCAATACGAAGACAGAATATAATAGATTTTTGCAGGAAGAATATGACGTGGGAGGAAGAGTGGACAAAAGTGGTATTTTCTGACGAAAAAAAATTCAATTATGATTGCCTGGACGGATATAATTACTATTTCCATGTTATAAGGGAGCAATCCATATTTCTGGAGCGCCACCATAGCCGAGAAGGCGGTGTAATAGCGTGGGTGCGATTTTCTGGTTTTGAACAATTGTTCTGGACTTTCCCAGATCGAAAATGACGGCAAACTTCTACAGGGTAATACTACAAGAAAGTTTCCCTAAGTTAATCGATGTCTTTGGACCAATATCGTGGACATTTCAACAAGAAAACGTGTCGATTCTCAGTGCAAGGACCATTAACAGTTGGATATCCGAGAAAAATATTGCCTTACTTCAATGGCCACCGTATTCTCCGAACATAAATATTGTTAAAAACGTATGAGGATGGATGGTTCGTAAAGTTTACGATTCTGACCGACAATATGAGGACAAATAATCACTTATTGCTGCAATCAAAGAAGCATGAAATGCAATTTCTTTAAATTATATAAAATAACTGCATGATTCAGTCTCCAACCCATTTGGAGTTATTTCAAATAAAGATGGTAGCAAACATATTAAAATATGATTACGAATAGAAAACTACCCAATTTTACTGCACTTTTTCAATTTGTTTCCTTACTTAAGAGAATGTTTCTATTCAAGTAGCGCAAAAATAAACATTGTTTTAAATGAAGTAATTAGACAAGTGGTAAAAAATAACCTAATGGTATTTCCTGAATTATTCTGTCCCTGCAGTTTTATTCGCAATAGATCCCTCTTATAGGAACTAAAACCAAAAGGTGAATTTATAAAGTTACCAAAGAGCTACACGCTCAGACAGTAAACAAAAAGTTTTGTTTCTATTCAAGTGGAGCGGAGTGTATGTATGTGGTACAATAATTTAAGAAAAAAAATTTTTTTTTTATCCATCCCACCTGAGACCATTTTATTGTAACACCTCAATTTTTTTTTTTGTTTTTCGACAATTACCATTTCGATTTTTATGAAATTCTTTTTACTTGTGATGTACATAATAATGTACATAGGTACTTTTGTTAAGCTATGGATTCGTAAAAAAAAAAACGAACTCGAGATATTAATTTTCCTTAGATTATAGAGAACGCGAAAAAGTGGATCTCGCAATTCTGTCTTTCTGTTTTTCAGAGGGATTTTCTTCAAACTTAGTACATAATATTGTTTTTTGACTAATATGCCCCACTTTTTTTAAAATTTTTTTTTTAGGACCAAAAACAACGGTACCTATCTTACAATTTTTATTCGCAAAAAGGAAACTAAATTTTTCTCATAAACGGGTTCGAGGATTTGATATTTTTAAACTATTTTTTTTTGTTTTCAAAAATTGGTTATATTCTTGAAAACAGTTAAGTTGAAATTTTTAATTTTTTGTATGCCAAATCTTCCAAAAATATGAACCAAAATTAAAAAAAAAATGAAAATTAAAATTAAAAAATATTTTTTTTTTTTTAGAACTAAACATTTTGAAAATGACTTTGGTCTTATTTTGCTCTAAAACGCCTATAAGAATTTTAATAAAAAGATGTGCGTGGTATTAAATAAGTACTTTTTAATTAGAAAATATCTTACCAGTAACGGATTTTATCGGTACCTGTCATAGAACCGATTTTTTGGTTTGAAATTTCTCATTAACGGCTGTTCTAGGTTGTTCCCGAGTTGTTCCGGATTGTTCCAAGTTTTTTTTTTTGAAAAATATTCAAAAATGGGGGTTTTAGACCCAAAAAACCGTTATTGACCTAGCCCCCCTTTTTTCGAAAATCGAAATTTTAAAAGTTGTTCCAGATTCTAAAATTTGTTCTGAACATTGTTCCAAGTCTTTGGATCTCTATATTCACAATTTCGAAAGTAATGGGCAAAATTCAAAAAAATTCTAGCCCCCCTTTTTTCGAAATTCCAATTTTTTTTCAGGTTTTGAAAAGTTTTCTCACAACTGTTCCAAGAAATTAAAGTTGAAAAGTGTGTATTTTTAAACATATGGCCTTCGAAACTTTTTTTCAAAAATGGAAAATACGGCTCCCCAATTTTTTTTCTTCTTCTAAAAAGCGTTGATTCCAAATATCTGTCATTAAATACATGTGCTGAATTTTGTGTCTAAGAATACACTATATCAGCTTAAAAACGGTCTTTAAAAAAAATGGGGCATATTCATAGTCGCAGATAGACCACAGGTTTAACTAAACTACAGTTTAAGACAATTTTGGCTCAATGAATACAGACGGATTTTAATTACAATTTTTTGATTTAATATTTTTATAAGATAATTAACCTGGTATACTACACAAATAGCTTCAAATATTTTGAAATATTTTGAAATGATAACCTTAAAAAAATAGAATCAACGTCTGAAAATTCAACCAAAGCTATGTTTAACTTATACCCAGGTCTAAAATGACTATGAATATGCCCCAATATCTTTAAGTTTTTGCAACTTTAATAAAATGAATTGGCCCCCCTTTTTAAAAAAACAAAAATCCAAAACTTGTTCCAAGTCGAAACTTATTTTGGCTAATAGCCTCCAAAATTTCATCCAAAAATATAAATAATTGAAGGCCTTATCACATAAAAACATATATGTCACTTTATTTGCTCCCCTGCTCCCCCCTTTAAAAATTCCAAAACTTGAAAAAATAAACTTGGTTTATTTAGCAATTATCTACACGCTTTAAAAATCCTGTGACTTTTAAGTATCTTATAACTTATCAAAATTCCAAAAAACACCCCCACGGCCCCTCTTTCCAAAAACCCGAAATACAAAAATTAGTCCAAATAGATATACAACCAAATGTAATTGTTCCAAGATTTCATATAAAAACAACCATAATCAAAGATTTTACAGCTAAAAAAGGATTTTTACGATATTAAATACAATTCTTATTTTGCCCCCCCCCCCCTTTTTCGGGATCCAACAAAGGAAACATAGCTTAATTTACTATAAGAACATCTTTACAATTCACAAATCAAAAATTTATGAAAAAACATAATAAAAAAAAAGTATCACAACCCCTCCCCTCCTATTCTGTTCAAAAATTAAAAATCGTACGAAATCTACAACTTTTCCCAATGTTGATTAATCCATATGAAAATGCCAGCAAGTATCATTGAAAACATAAGGAATAGAAGATCTTAAACCAAAACTAAACTTCTTACGATATTACATTAAAACTCTTGAATTAAGTTCCCCTCTTAAATTTTAAAATTCTAACAAGTTTGTTAGGGTTTTCTAGTACTCTTTTAAAAATGTCCCATCCAATATATCTAAAAAAAATTAATTTTAATTATTTTTAAATAATTTAAAAAAATGCTACACAGACCTTTGTTTTCAAAAATTGGTTATATTCTTGAAAACAGTTAAGTTGAAATTTTTAATTTTTTGTATGCCAAATCTTCCAAAAATATGAACCAAAATTAAAAAAAAAAATGAAAATTAAAATTAAAAAATAATTTTTTTTTTTTTGGAACTAAACATTTTGAAAATGACTTTGGTCAATATTTTTAAAACTAGGTGTAAAATAATTTTGTATTATTTTGTAGAATACTTGGAAAAATCATGTTTCTTAATTCAAAAATAACGGTACCTTCCATACAAATGTTGAAAACCGTTAAGTAAAACTTATTTTGCTCTAAAACGCCTATAAGAATTTTAATAAAAAGATGTGCGTGGTATTAAATTAGTACTTTTTAATTAGAAAATATCTTACCAATAACGGATTTTATTGGTACCTGTCATAGAACCGATTTTTTGGTTTGAAATTTCTCATTAACGGCTGTTCTAGGTTGTTCCCGAGTTGTTCCGGATTGTTCCAAGTTTTTTTTTTTTGAAAAATATTTAAAAATGGGGGTTTTAGACCCAAAAAACCGTTATTGACCTAGCCCCCCTTTTTTCGAAAATCGAAATTTTAAAAGTTGTTCCAGATTCTAAAATTTGTTCTGAACATTGTTCCAAGTCTTTGGATCTCTATATTCACAATTTCGAAAGTAATGGGCAAAATTCAAAAAAATTCTAGCCCCCCTTTTTTCGAAATTCCAATTTTTTTTCAGGTTTTGAAAAGTTTTCTCACAACTGTTCCAAGAAATTAAAGTTGAAAAGTGTGTATTTTTAAACATATGGCCTTCGAAACTTTTTTCAAAAATGGAAAATACGGCTCCCCAATTTTTTTTCTTCTTCTAAAAAGCGTTGATTCCAAATATCTGTCATTAAATACATGTGCTGAATTTTGTGTCTAAGAATACACTATATCAGCTTAAAAACGGTCTTTAAAAAAAATGGGACATATTCATAGTCGCAGATAGACCCAGGTTTAACTAAACTACAGTTTAAGCCAATTTTGGCTCAATGAATACAGACCGATTTTAATTACAATTTTTTGATTTAATATTTTTATAAGATAATTAACCTGGTATACTAAACAAATAGCTTCAAATATTTTGAAATATTTTGAAATGATAACCTTAAAAAAATAGAATCAACGTCTGAAAATTCAACCAAAGCTATGTTTAACTTAGACCCAGGTCTAAAATGACTATGAATATGCCCCAATATCTTTAAGTTTTTGCAATTTTAATAAAATGTATTGGCCCCCCTTTTTAAAAAAACAAAAATCCAAAACTTGTTCCAAGTCGAAACTTATTTTGGCTAATAGCCTCCAAAATTTCATCCAAAAATATAAATAATTGAAGGCCTTATCACATAAAAACATATATGTCACTTTATTTGCTCCCCTGCTCCCCCCTTTAAAAATTCCAAAACTTGAAAAAATAAACTTGGTTTATTTAGCAATTATCTACACGCTTTAAAAATCCTGTGACTTTTAAGTATCTTATAACTTATCAAAATTCCAAAAAACACCCCCACGGCCCCTCTTTCCAAAAACCCGAAATACAAAAATTAGTCCAAATAGATATACAACCAAATGTAATTGTTCCAAGATTTCATATAAAAACAACCATAATCAAAGATTTTACAGCTAAAAAAGGATTTTTACGATATTAAATACAATTCTTATTTTGCCCCCCCCCCTTTTTCGGGAACCAACAAAGGAAAAATAGCGCTTAATTTACTATTAGAAAATCTTTACGATTCACAAATCAAAAATTTATGAAAAAACATAATAAAAAAAAGTATCACACCCCCCCCCCCCTCCTATTCTGTTCAAAAATTAAAAATCGTCCGAAATCTACAACTTTTCCCAATGTTGATTAATCCATATGAAAATGCCAGCAAGTATCATTGAAAACATAAGGAATAGAAGATCTTAAACCAAAACTAAACTTCTTACGATATTACATTAAAACTCTTGAATTAAGTTCCCCTCTTAAATTTTAAAATTCTAACAAGTTTGTTAGGGTTTTCTAGTACTCTTTTAAAAATGTCCCATCCAATATATCTAAAAAAAATTAATTTTAATTATTTTTAAATAATTTAAAAAAATGCTACACAGACCTCTCTTGTTTTTTTTTCAAACTGAAAACTTAAGAATAACTTATAAAATAATATATATAAAACTCATTGCTCTCTAATATTATTTAAATAAAAATTAATTCAAAGCAAACAAAAATATTTACGATTTAAAATTAAATTTTTTTTCTGACCCCCTTTTATGAAATTCAACATTCAAAAACTTGTTCCAGGTTATTCTAGGGTTCTTCTAAGTTGTTCCAAGTTTTCGTTTCTTAAAATTGATATTTAGTATGTGAAATTTCAAAAAAATGCTCCCCGCCCCCCCTTTTGAGATATCCAAAATCTAAAAATTGTTCCAGGTGCAAGATCACTCAAAGGCAATTATTCCAAGGATTCGTGCAAAAATATTGAAAATTAAAGATGTTAATGCAAAAAAACGTTTTCTGGCCCCCCTTTTCAGATATCCAAAATCTAAAACTTGTTCCAGGTCCAAAACCACTCAAATGCAATTGTTCCAAGGATTCATGCAAAAATATTAAAAATTAAAGATTTCTCATACTAATTATCAATTTTAAGAAACGAAAGTTTGGACCAACTTAGAAGAGCTCTAGAACAACCTGGAACAAGTTTTTGAATTTTGAATTTCGTAAAAGCGCAAAATTAACATGATTTTTTCATTTAAATCGTTTTTTTTTTGGATTAAAATCTTTAATTTTTAATATTTTTGCATGAATCCTTAGAACAATTGCATCTGAGTGGTTTTGGACCTGGAACAAGTTTTAGATTTTGGATATCTGAAAAGGGGGGCCAGAAAACGTTTTTTTCATTAAAATCTTTAATTTTCAATATTTTTGACCGAATCCTTGGAACAATTGCATTGGAGTGATTCTGCACCTGGAACAAGTTTTAGATTTTGGATATCTCAAAATGGGGGCGGGGGAGCATTTTTTTGAAGTTTCTCATACTAAATATCAATTTTAAGAAACGAAAGCTTGGAACAACTTAGAAGAGCCCTAGAACAACCTGGAACAAGTTTTGAATTTTGAATTTCGTAAAAGGGGGGCCAGCGCAAAATTAACATCATTTTTTAATTTAAATCGCTTTTTTGGATTAAAATCTTTAATTTTTAATATTTCTGCACGAATCCGTGGAACAATTATTGCATTTGAGTGGTTTGGACCTGGAACAAGTTTTAGATTTTGGATATCTGAAAAGGGGGGCCAGAAAACGGCTTTTTGCATTCAAATCTTTTTAATATTTTTGCACGAATGTTTGGAACAATTGCATTTGACTGATTTTGCACCTGGATCAAGTTTTAGATTTTGGATATCTCAAAAGGGGGGCGGAGGGCAATTTTTTGAAATTTCTTATACTAAATACCAATTTTAAGAAACGAAAGCTTATAACAACTTAGAAGAGCCCTAGAACAACCTGGAACAAGTTTTTGAATGTTGAATTTCATTAAAGGGGGTCAGAAAAAAAGTTTAATTTTAGATCGTATATATTTTTTTTTGCTTTGAATTAATTTTTATTTAAATAATATTATAGAGCAATGAGTTTTATATATATTACCATTTAGAAGTTATTCTTAAGTTTTCATTTTGAAAAAAAAAACAAGAGAGGAAAATAATTAAAATAAATTTTTTTTAGTTATATTAGATGGGACATTTTAAAAAGAGTACTAGAAGATCCTTACTAGAAGATCCTTACAAACTTGTTAGAAGAGGGGAACTTAATTCAAGAGTTTTAATGTAATATCGTAAGAAATTTAGTTTTGGTTTAAGATCTTCTATTCCTTATGTTTTCAATGATACTTGCTGGCATTTTCATATGGATTAATCAACATTGGGAAAAGTTTTAGATTTCGGACGATTTTTAATTTTTGAACAGAATAGGACAGGGGGGGGGTGATAATTTGTTTTTAAATTATGTTTTTTCATAAATTTTTGATTTGTGAATTGTAAGGATGTTCTAATAGTAAATTAAGCTATTTTTCTTTTGTTGGATCCCGAAAAAGGGGTGGCAAAATAAGAATTTTATTTAATATCGTAAAAATCCTTTTTTAGCTGTAAAATCTTTGATTATGGTTATTTTTACATGAAATCTTGGAACAATTACATTTGGTTGCATATCTATTTGGATCCATTTTTGTATTTCGGGTTTTTGGAAAGGGGGGCCGAGGGGTTGTTTTTTGGAATTTTGATAAGTTAAAAGATACTTAAAAGTCACAGGATTTTTAAAGCGTGTAGATAATTGCCAAGTTTATCATTTAAAATTTTGGAATTTTTAAAGGGGGGAGCAAATAAAGTGACATATTTGTTTTTATGTGATAAGGCCTTCAATTATTTATATTTTTGGATGAAATTTTGGAGGCTATTAGGCAAAATAAGTTTCGACTTGGAACAAGTTTTGGATTTTAGTTTTTTTAAAAAGGGGGCCAATACATTTTATTAAAGTTGCAAAAACTTAAAGATATTTTTTTTAAAGACCGTTTTTAAGCTGATATAGTCACAAAATTCAACACATGTATTTAATGACAGATATTTGGAATCAAAGCTTTTTAGAAAAAGAAAACAATTTTGGGGAGCCGTATTTTCTATTTTTGAAAAAAAAAGTCGAAGGCCATATCTTTAAAAATACACACATTTCAACTTCAATTAAAAAATATAAAAAAATATAAAAATATAAAAAATTGGAGTTTCGAAAAAAGGGGGGCTAGAATTTTTTTGAATTATGCCCATAAGTTTTGAAATTGCGAACATAGAGATCCAAAAACTTGGAACAATGTTCTGAACAACTTTTAGAATCTGGAACAACTTTTAAAATTTCGATTTTCGAAAAAAGGGGGGCTAGGTCAATAACGGTTTTTGGGTCTAAAACCCCTATTTTTGAATATTTTTCAAAAAAAACTTGGAACAATCCAGAACAACTCGAGAAAAACCTGGAACAACTATCCAAAAATTTCAAATTCGAAAAATGGGGGGCTAACTTCACACACTCCAGTTTCTGTCTAGTTTCGACATGGCACTAGTCAGTTCTCTTTAGGGAAAATCTAGACGAGGAAAACTTGTCAAATATACGT
The DNA here is from genome assembly GCA_949320155.1 of Melangyna quadrimaculata. NCBI lineage: Eukaryota > Metazoa > Arthropoda > Insecta > Diptera > Syrphidae > Melangyna > Melangyna quadrimaculata. The sequence goes on from OX439483.1 coordinate 370,525,383, forward strand.
CAATCCCTTGCAAGTTTTCAGTAAGTAAACATTAGACGAGGAAAATGTTTCATACTCTCGTGAGGTTCTCGTTAGTAAGAACTTGTTGGACGTTTTCGGCATCCTATGAGACTAAGCGCTATCGTTATTGCTACATAAATGCAAAATTTAAACTAAAAAAATTGAATCGATGAATCGAAAAATACAAATTTTAACTTTTATTATAATTGATCAGTTTTGGTTTTAAAAAAAAAGTTTTAAATTTCACGCTCTTGCAAATCCTGCCAAGATAATCATATAGGTATTTACTTTCGAAAATCTCTATTTTCAACAACCCAACCCGCCAAAGGCTTTTTGAACTTTTCATTAAAATTAATCAAAAATTATAATTTACTGTCTTACAGCCCTATTCTGCCGTTGTTGTTAAATCACAGGTCACAATTTTTTGTGAGTTTGTTTTCTTATAAGGTGTTCATAATTTCGTTTTCTATGGAAGCCCTCATAATAAACCTCACAAGAAGAACGTGAGTTGTGATCTGCCAAGGAGCAGATCATAATTTTTAAGTTTTTATGAGTCGAGTTCACCACGAGTTGTGAGGTTATTGTGACTTGTGAGGCATCAGTGAGGTTGCCAGTATAAGGCTATTAAACTATATTTACTTAATACCAGATGGTTCATCTCAAGTGGTTCATATCCGGTTGTTTTTGTGGTGGGATGTAGTTTAGATTAAGCGCATTTTTGTACTTTTCTTCAAAAGTAAAAGAAGACTCACTAAAGAAATGATCCTGAGAAGTATAGTCTTAATTGTAAACAAATTGAGCGCATGTTTGTACACGATACTTAATCAAATAATATGATAATAAGAGTATTTTACAAAAATGCCCAATATTATACTGCCCATAATCTTGTACCTAACATTTTCACTGTTTCGACATAATGATGAAAATACTAAATCGTGTACCGCAACCTAAAAATAAAAAATGAAAATTACCAAAAAATAGTTTTTGTAAAACTTAATTAATGCTTTATTTTTTCAAATAGTTGGAAAATACAAATCGGTTAGTATTTAGGAAATAAGGTAGGTAGGGCTTTTTAGCCTTTGACAAAGAAAAAATAGAAAGTCCCTATGTACAAAAAAGTACGTTAAACTTAATTAAATCATGAAATATCATTTTTATAACAAGAAATTTTAAATGATATTGTTTAATTTCAAAAAAAAAATTTTATAAAATTTACGCATCAAATCGTATTTAAAAATTATAGAAACGAATATTTTTAAAAGCCCTAACTACCACATAGGGCTTTTTAAAACAAACATGGATTAACTTTCTCTATACACTGTGTTATAAAAGGCCCTATATGGTTGGTTAGGGCTTTTTATAAATTTTGATGCATATGATTTGTAGTTAGGGCTTCTAAAAATTGTGATTTTCTGGCTTATTTGAATGTTTAAGGTTAAGAAATTGATACACAAAAATCGGAGACATTGCTTAACTCCAAATATGCAGAAAACTCAAATTGGAATTTTTGTAGATAGGGCCTTTACGAGATTATGGGCAGTATACTAAAATTGCTTTAATATTGTATTAAATTCATAAGAATTTGCGCTATATTTTTATTATTCAGGTTTCTATTTTTGATCACAACCGATACTTAAATACCCTTTTTTAATGTTTCTACCAAAAATATGAAAAAATCTAGTTTGTGCTGGTCCGGGGCCTGGAGTGGTTTTTCTGACGAGGCAAAAGGGTTCATAATCGACAAGACCAAAGTTTTAGACGTTATTCAGCCATGCTAGGGCTTTGCCAGAATCTATTTAAAACTCTCTAGTGCCATGTCGAAAACTAGAATGTTTTTCTGAGTGGGCATAATAGTTTGGAACCAATACATATTTACTGGTACATCATCATTTCCAGCTAGGTTAATGTTGTTAGCTACGGAGACAAGTTTGTGCGATCCAGTCGTGCCCATTTTGTTTTCGGATTTTTTTTGAAAAAAGGCATAATATTCAATACAAATGTTAAAAGCCATGGTTTCGATTTATGAGAATTTCAGGACGAATTCTTTTTCGTCGAAACCTCTACTTTCGGATGGTTTACACAAATTATGCATTGTAGAATATGAAAATAAAGACAAAAAACACTTTCAAGATCGATTTTTCATGAAATTTATATGAAGTGTTGAAAATGGTGCACGACGTTAATTTATTGTAAATATTATTATAATTAACCGTTTGAAATAATAGAAAATTTTATCCAATTGGGTTTTTCGAATGATAACACACTCGCATTTAGGCTGCACAGCTTTCGCTCCGACATATTTCATTCAAACAGTCTTAATAGTAAATTTCATTGTTTTGTATCTTTTTTGCTATTTTTAAGGGAGTTTTCAAAATTAAACATAATTTTATATTAGATAATGTACTCCTTAAGATTTTTAACACAAATGTAGTTACATAATTTGCTAAATTTAAAGATTTTATTGTCAACTTTTACACTTTTAGCGAATTTTTAGGTGAAATCATTTTTAGTATGCTACTAGGTTAAACATTGCATTTTTGCTAATAATTTTGCCTAACATTTTATTATAGTTAACATCACCAAATGGCTTTTTATTCTTTTTAGCGTCGTACTACTAAATTCATATGACACTTTGTCGTTTATAAATTTCAAAATGAGGTATGTTGTTGAATTTTGAGCACGAGCTAAACTTATGAGGGAAATTTGTTTAGTATGATATTGTACCTTATTTCTTGTCCCACGTGATTAAGTTCTCAGGAACGAAGCCGAGGGACCATTCTTAAAACTTCTTCAAATTGAAGGGTATAGCTAAAATTGAGGCTTACACTCGAATTAAAAGCCAATAAAATTCCTGTTTACAACTTTAAACGAAAATCCAACAATATTAACCATACAAAAACTAACAAAGAAACTTTTCCCAATATCAGATTTTAGGTATTCGTGATAATAATTTGTGCACCTTAAAAGTTTAGTTATATATCTATACTGTCCTGTAAGAAAATATTGCCCCCTATACAATCACGTGGACTTCAATGATGTGCCGTCTTGGAAAATTCATTTCATCGGCTTTTAAATATTGGAAATAAAAATTAAAGCCATCATTTTAATAATAATTATAACCGACGACGGATCGTATGAAAAATCCCGACATCACCTGACCTGATTGCGAAGTCAAGTCACTTATTTCTATGCATAAGTGGTTGATTTTTTGTTATTTTTTGTGGTGAATATCGTTGGGCTTGTGTTTAACTTGATAACAGTCTTTTTTTTGTCTTGCACTTCTGTTTCACCCTTGATTTAATTAAAATTAAAGGTCCATGAATTTGAAGGCATTTTTAGAATCATTTCATCATCTCAATGTTTATTTCGATATAAATATTAAGATCAATTTCTAAAATACAATAAAAGCCCCTTAAAAAATAAAAACTAAGTGGAAGATTTTTAACCGAAAATTCCCTTCACGGAAAATAAAAAGTTTAAAGTGATATGAAGAAATTCAGTACCAGTGCGACTTCAATTTCAAGTTTAACAACATTATAACCTTAGACAGTAACAGAAGTTCGTATACGAAGAGACATGCATTTAACTAACTGAGTGTTGTTATCACAGTTATCTTATTTAATGAATATACCTAGACCTACTATTGTGGAAATTGAGCACCTGCGCGAAGTAATCTATTTGCTAACATATTTAATAACTTTATGTTATGAATTTCATGTATGTATGTAAGTCCTATAATTAAACAACCTTACGCAAGAAAATCTCATAAAAATGGTTAAGTATTCGACCTCATTTACTAGGGTGCAGCTTATTCTATTAAAAAAAAGACAGCCTATGTTAACACGGCAGTCATAATTTCTAAGTGTAAATACAAACTGACATCACGTTAGGTTTGTTGTTTTCATCATTCCATAACGTGGCAACTTCCCTAATTATGTATACTTGTTCCTTATTTTTGCCAACATTCTATCTCCTTGTCTCACACTCCACCACGTACGAAATACAAACGCTCTGTAGGTCGAACAACACAACACACGACACAAACTACTCAACCCCCATTATATGTATGTTGCCATAATGTTTGGGCAAAAAGGCAAACGTTTTCGTGTTTAGTGATTCAGAAGGTCATCTGACAAATAGACATTTATTTAGGTATAAAATTAGTGTTGCTTTATTTTATTTTGTTTCCGGTCCGGATGTCAGGTGAACATCGTTAATTTAATATTTCAGCCCAATGCTCAGTAGATAATTATGACACGGCTTATTTGGATGGGGGAATTATGTTATTTTGTTGGGTAATTTGAACGATTTTTGGTATATAAGATATATGTATGTACGTCGAACATTTATTATAGCAACCGAATTGAATTGTTACCACAACACCTTCTCATAATTAATGCATAGTTTTGGTTTATCTACAAACATATATATCTATCTCAGCAATTTTGAACAAATTTATCGGATTTTTTTAAAATTATACTGACCGCATGGTTTTTAAACGATAATTTAATATAATTAATTATTAGACAAAAATAATACTTGAATGGTTGATGATGACTTGTAAATGGTGAACGTCACCAACAGTTTTAAGGAGACAACATTATATGAAGAGTGGGTTAAGAGTAGGGTGTTTATCTGGGTACTATACAAAAAGAGGACATTTTCCTCTAAAAGTTATAAAAAGAAAACATTAAATAATAATAATAATTTTAACTATATGCCTGTAAGACTTCAGGTCTTTTAAATGCAATGCACGGCACTAATTAGAAGGAATAGAAGGAAAGAAAAGATTTTTGTTGGCATAGTGGACAAAATAGATAACAAAAAAGAGAACATAACAAGATAAAAAAAAATAAAAAAATGATTTTAAATACAAAATATGAATAGGTACTTTACTTACTTACTTATTTATGCTGGCGCTACAGTCCGGTGTGGACCAGGGCCTCAACCAACAAGCCTTCTCCAGCCAGCTCTGTCCCTAGCTAGCTGTTTCCAGTTTCGCACGCCAAGTTGGTTGAGGTCCTCTTCCACCTGCATGCGCCACTGGTTTCGCGGCCTTCCTCTACTGCGCCGTCCCTCGGGGAGGGATTCAAAGACTTTTCGGGCCGGAACATTGGTGTCCATCCGCTCTACGTGACCCAGCCACCTGAGTCTTTGCCTTTTCACTTTTGTGACTAGGTCGATGTCGATGTACAGCCCATACAGTTCGTTGTTGTATCTTCTCCTCCATTCCCCGTTTACGCATACGGGACCGAAGATCACCCGAAGAATTTTTCTCTCGAATATTCCTAAAGCGTACTCATCTGCCGCTAAGAAGGTCTATTCTTCTGCACCATACAGCAGGACCGGTATGATGAGTGTTTTGTACAGGGACACTTTAGTCATTCGAGATAGGGCTTTACTTTTCAATTGCCTTCTTAGCCCAAAGAAACAGCGATTGGCAAGAGTTATCCTTCGTTTGATCTCAGCGCTGGTGTCATTTACTGAATATTTAGCGGAGCCCAGGTAGACAGAGTCCTTAACTACCTCAAAGTTAAAGCTGTCTATGGTGACGTTTTGTACAAGACGTTAGTGTTGAGCGTCCTTTCTAGATGACAGCATAATCTTTTTTTTTTGCCCTAATTCACCGCTAAGCCCATCTTTGCCGCTTCCTTCTCAATGCTTGCAAAAGCTCCAGTGACATCACGCTTTGTTCTTCCAATTATGTCAATATCGTCGGCGTATGCAAGTAATTGGATGGACTTTTGAAAGATTGTGCCTCTAGTGTTGACGTGAGAGTTTTGCACTATTCTTTCAAGTATGATGTTGAAGAAGTCGCATGACAGTGCGTCGCCTTGCCTTATTTCGTTTTTGACATCGAAGGTGTCGGTGAGGTTTTTGCCAACCTTGATGGAGAAGCGTGCGTTCTCCATCGTCATCCTACACAAACGGACGAGTTTGCCAGGGATGCCAAAACTAGACATTGCTTTATATAGCTCGTCTCTATAAATACTGTCATACGCGGCCTTAAAATCGATGAACAGGTGGTGAGTGTCGAGGTCGATTTGAAGTTCCTGGCTTTTTCCAAGATCTGCCGTAGTGTGCATATTTGGTCGATGGTGGACTTTCCTGGCCTGAAGCCACACTGATATGGACCTATCAGGTTGTTGACGAACGGCTTCAGGCGTTCACATAATACGACAGAGAAGATCTTGTAGGCGATGTTAAGGAGACTGATTCCTCTATAGTTGGCGTAGTTTAGAGGGTCTCCTTTCTTGTGGATCGGGCAAACAATACTGAGATTCCATTCATCGGAAATGCTTTCCTCCGACCATATTTTACAAATGAGCTGGTGCATACTCCTTACCAAATCATCTCCTGCTGCTTTGAATAGCTCGGCAGCGAGCCCGTCGGCTCCAGCGGCTTTGTTGGACTTAAGCTTAGATATTGCTATTTTCACTTCGTCATGGTCGGGTAGACGGAATTGTTGACCTTCATCGTCTAGGTTGAATGGTTTAATCTGCCGACAGCGGAATTAGATTCGTCATCGCCGTTATACAGTCTACAGAAGTGATCTTTCCATATTCTCAGCATCGACTGCGAATCTACTACGATGTTCCCTCGATCGTCCTTGCAGGCTTCGGTTCGGGCTCTGTAACCCTAAAAGCTCCTTTTAACCTTTTGGTAAAACTTCCGAACCTCATTCCTGTTATGACATCCCTCAATCTCCTCGATCTCGCGCTTCTTAAGCTCCTTCTTTTTCCTTCTGAGAAGCCGGTGTTCCTCTCTCCTCTCTCCTCTTTTGCTCGTAGAGCTCGCGAGCAGCTCTGGTCCTTCTGTACAGCGACGCCTTGTATGCCTGCTGCATGTGCTGGCCGGCAATCGTCGTCAAACCATGGGTTTCGTTGTGGTGGTCGAGTGAAACCCAGCACGTCAGATGCGGCAACTCTGATGGCTTCCTGGCAATGTTGTCACTGGTTTGCAACACTTGATGCTGGCTGCATAGGACCTCTTAAGAGGTTGTTTAATACGCGATCGGAGAAGGACCTCTTGCGTCGATTGCAATATGATCATTCTGGTTGACGGTTGATTGATCGAAATGTTTCCAAGTCCCCTTGTGGATATCGAGGTGAGGACTACTACCGCGTACTACCTACCACTATGTTTCGTCCCGCAGAGAAGTCGATCAGCCTGATTCCGTTGTCGGAGGTGGTGTCGTGCAGGCTGTGCTTTCCGATAATGTTACCAAAAACGTCCTCTCTTCCTTACTGCGCGTTAAAATCGCTTAGGACAGTTTTAATGTCATAGCTAGGACACTGCTCGTACGTCCTTATAGGCCTAGGCTCTGAATATGTCGAAGAAGCCCGTATAAGGTGTTCAATAAGTAGTTCAGCCTGACTGGAACTGTAGACGCCACCGTTGATTCCATCTTGGGAATTCGTCCTCTGCCGCCTCGATGAAAGGAGAAGTGCCTAAGTGGGACCACTTCTCCCCCCCCCTCTCTCGTTGGATGTTCCCAACAGCTTTCCGCGAGGATTCGAACCCCGTCTCCAGCTGAGGAACTAGACACCCGATGTTTACTACTAGGAGGTGGGAGTAGGAGTTGGTAGACAGAGGTGGGTTTTAAGAAAAACCTGTGGACGCTTGTGTCCTCTTGAATGCACATATCTACACTTTTGAATAGGTACCTAAGTTAAACAAAAAATAAAATTTTACAAATTATTTTAAACCAAAAAACTAGCACATACGTGACCCTGCCCAGTCAGTGTCCTAATTTACAAGAATCATACAAACGTTGGTAGCTGAACAAATTATAACTAAAAAGTAAAATACAAAATAGGCCTTAGTTGGTGAGAAATGGGACTAGAGTTGCCTTTATCAAATTTTTCTTATAAAACTTTATCTTATAACGGTATAAATGAAAGCACTTGTATTTTTGTTCCACAAATATTGAAAGCTTTAATTTTAAATACAAATTATGATTAAACCGACAAGTTTCGTCTGGTTAGGTTAGTACATCCTCAGGGCAGGGCACTTATTATACATTAAGTGCTTCATTGAAATGATAATAATTGATATGAAGGGGGAGGATGAAACGCCCCTGCATAAACAATTACATGATTTCAAATTTTATACACCTAAAAACTAACCGCTTTACCAAATTTGCACCAATAGGAAGTGTTCTCAATATATTTATTATTAATTCTGAGAAAATTGGTGGTTGCCACGCCCACTGAATGTAAAATCTCAAATAATTAATTTTCCCCTGGCTTGCGTGTCAAGTCCTAACGCTCAACCAAATTTTATCATTCTACGACAACTAGAAGTGCTCCAAGTAATGTATATCAATTCTATGAAAATGGATGGGTACCACGCCCTACGATGTCGGGAAGTGTTCCATAATTTTGATGATCTGTCACTGAGTGAGTGAGTGAGTGAGTGAGTCAGCCAGTCAGTCAGTCAGTTATGGTTTTTGCGATTTTTGCAGTCTTATATCTCGGGAACAACTAATGCTAATGATTTGAGTTGCCTAAACATGGTGAGCTTAGCCAATGCTGCAAGTTTTCAGTTTCTGGCCTTATTTGTACTGAATTTAGAGGGGGGTGAAAACAACCTGAGTTTGATCATATAAGGGATGTAGTACCAGAACTTGGCTACCGTGCCCTTTGATACAGCAACTGGGCCCTTAGAACATAAAGAACCAACAATTTTTGAATACCCAGTTGAACGTCAGCACATTTATTCCAACACATTCCTCAACAGCTTATGATGACTGAAAAATAGAATCATAATGGTTGTATGTTTAACTTAACAGGAACAGCGCTAAGCTGGTCGTGATAATTGTTAAAATAACTATATGAAACTATAAATCCATCGATACGCAATAAAATGAAATTTCTAGACCAGAAAAAAAATGATATTGGTTAAAATAAACACTGTGTATGATGTCAATTTTTTTGAAAAAAAAAAAAATATTCATAACAATTTCAACTTGAAGCAATAACAGCTTTTCAAATCAATTAAAATTTTATCTGAATAATATAATTTAACCGAACCATGAATATAATATTAGTTTCTCAAAAGTTTTTTTTTCGTCTGGGATGTTCTTGCAACCATGCTCAAAAGCTTAAGTTTGGTAAAAAAAAGACATCTTTGAAAATTTGAGCTCTGAATATAAAGTTTAGTCGAGTGAGACACGCAGCTTTCGGTTTTCCATACAATTTGTATGCAGCGTAAAATACATTTTTGTACTTGGAACCATAAAACTAAATAATTACAAGTTTTTTTTTTTTTTAAAAATTGAAAGTTCTAAAAATCATGTTTTATCGTAAGTTTAACTACCCAGTAAAGAAGAAATTATCACCGCCATCAAAGCACTGAAGAACAACAAAACGGTTGGACTTGACGGTATTCCTGCAGAGCTCTTAGGAGCAGCCCCAACGACATCGAGCGAGCTACTGCACCCACTTATTAAGAGAGCTTGGGAAACAGAGAGCTTTCCTGAAGAGTGGAAAAAAGGAATGATTGTCAAGCTCCCAAAGAAAGGAGATCTCACACAGTGCGAAAACTGGAGAGGAATATGCGTTCTGCCTGCAGTAGCCAAGATAATAGCAAGGATAATATTGGACCGAATTAAAGACCACCTCGAAGACACACTCGACGCCGAACAAGCAGGTTTCCGCACTGGATCTTCCTGTGTGGATCACATCAACACCTTGCGGATCATCATCGAACAGTGCGTTGAATATCGATCACCACTTCACCTGCTGTTCATCGATTTTGAAAAGGCGTTCGACAGTGTCAATAGAGAATTTATTTGGCTTGCTTTGCGCAGGAGGGGCATCCCAGATAAATTGATTGCTATTATCAAGGCTACATATGATGGATCCAAGTGTCACGTTTTGCACAAAGGTAGGCTGTCAGAGGAGTTTGAAATCCAAAGTGGAGTTAGGCAAGGCTGTATACTGTCACCAATACTGTTCCTGTTGGTGATAAGTGACGTACTGCACGCAGCTTTGTAAAATGGAAATGGAGGAATTCAGTGGACTCTGCAATCTCACCTCAAACATCTGGACTACGCGGACGACGTATGCTTACTCTCTCATAGGATCATGGATCTCCATCAAATGACAACAAGGGTGGAGAGAGAAGCAGAAATCGTAGGGCTTAAGATCAACTCGGCAAAAACTAAAAGGATCAGCCTTGGAACTTCCTCATCAATCCAAGTAAATATTTCTGGACAACCGGTAGAGATGGTAGAGGATTTCCAATATCTTGGGAGTATTGTCTCTACGGGTGGCGGAACTGAACTGGACGTAAACAGCCGAATCAGAAAAGCAAAGGCTGCGTTCGGAATGCTGTCCAAAATATGGAGAAACAACTCTTTTAGCTTAAAGACCAAGCTACGACTGTTCCGCTCCAATGTTGAATCCGTTCTGCTTTACGGCTGCAGCACTTGGAAAGTCACTGAAATTGTCACTAGAAAGCTGCAAACCTTCGTTAATAGATGTCTACGAAACGTCTTGAGGATTTTCTCGCCCAACCGTATCTCCAATGCCGAACTTCATGCGAGAACGGGTCAGGAGCCCATAGACTCCATTATACGAAGAAGAAAGTGGCAGTGGATTGGCCATACGCTTCGAAAAGGCGATCGGTGCATTGCATCTCAAGCAATGCAGTGGAACCCGCTCACACAGGAGGGAAGACAAGTGGGCCGGCCTAGAAGTACATGGCGAAGAACGGTCGAACAGGAATCGGCACGACTGGGGAAAAGTTGGAGAGAGCTGAAATATATTTCAAGAAATCGTACACGATGGCGCGCAGGTGTAGTGGTGGCCCTATGTCCCGTAAGGGAAACATCACGGACGTAATAGGTCCGAGGACTTAAGTAAGTAAGTAAGTAAAAGTTTTTTTTTCGTCTGAGATGTTCTTGCAACCATGCTCAAAAGCTTAAGTTTGGTAAAAAAAGACATCTTTGAAAATTTGAGCTCTGAATATAAAGTTTAGTCGAGTGAGACACGCAGCTTTCGGTTTTCCATACAATTTGTATGCAGCGTAAAATACATTTTTGTACTTGGAACCATAAAACTAAATAATTACAAGTTTTTTTTTTTAAGAAAATTGAAAGTTCTAAAAATCATGTTTTATCGTAAGTTTAACTACTTTAGAGTTGCAGCATGCCAAACTCAAATAAGAAAATTACAAAATGTTTGATTATTATGAATTAAGTTTTTCTTTTAGTATTTTAGAAAGTAACTAATGTCTCTTTTATAAAAAAGTTAATTAAGACATTTTTTGTAGAGAAGTATTTTTCTCATCGATTAGTAGATAGTTTTAATTATCTCACACTGGTCTACTGATTTAAAATATAAACTACATTAAACTTTGAAAAATATTGGGATCTTACGATCATAATTGAATACTGCAATTAATTTAAACTTTGAAAAATATTGGGCTCTTACGATCATAATTGAATACTGCAATTAATTTAAACTAATTCATTTTTTCACCAGCTTTTCTCCGGTTATTTTCCGGCTTCATCAGGGGTACTAAATAATTTGCTACAATAGTTGTTTCTGATATGTATAATGATACAATAAACACAGTTTAAAAATGACTATGCATAAGGGGCCACATTTAGGTACACACTTAGGTATGTATGTGTATTAGACTGATTCAAAAATAAAAAGAAGTCTCCGATTTCCAATGCCACTAGCTTATAACTTGGATATGATCAAAATAATTAGCCTGTCAAAAATTCAAATTTTTAAATAAAGTTCATTTAGTGAACACTTTTTGAAAAAATAATTTCCAAACTCAGAACTGTGAAAAAAATAAGTTAAAACAAAAATTCAAACGATAGTTTCTCAAAATTTTACGTTATTAAGTATTATTTTTGTTTTCAAAAGTCAATGCTCTTATTAATTTCTAGTCAAACACTCAAAACCGGATGTTTCTAGAACTTTTATTTTTCAAGATATTAAGAAATGAACCAACTTTTTCATGAAACTAAAATGAATCCGACTAAATTATATCATTTCAGCAAACTTATCATTTATCACCAACTTCTTGCTTTTACTAAGAAGTTGGTTTCTTAATTCTTAAATATCTTGAAAAATAACAGTTTTAGAAACATCCGGTTTTGAGTGTTTGACTAGAAATTAATAAGAGCATTGAATTTTGAAAACAAAAATAACACTTAATAACGTAAAATTTTGAGAAACTATCGTTTGAATTTTTGTCTAATTTATTTTTTTTCAGAGTTCTGAGTTTAGAAATTATTTTTTCAAAAAGTGTTCACTAAATGAACTTTATTTGAAAAAGAAATAAAAGAAGGGATTTCTAAGTTTGCAAAAAGGTATAACAAGGCGTTGTAAGTGTTGCCGTTGTTTTTTAATAATTTGTATTCTGTTTTAAGTCAATTTTTTAGAAAACTGCCCCTCCCACCTAAACGAGGGGTGGTTGATTCCCCCTTTCACACGATTTATTTCTTTTCTTGAATAGACCTACATGATCAAGCTTTTTGTCACACCTTAGGTGAATCACTCTGTATAATAGCTGGAATTCTCAATAGGGAATACAAAAAACAGTGAAATTAACCATTAGTTCCAGTTTGACCTTTAATAACTTTGGAAGAAGTACATTTATTAGATAAAAAGTGAAAACCTTTTTTGTAGAGCGTTTAAGTTTCTAAAAAAAAAAATGTTATGCTACTCATTTAAATACTTGCTATTATAAAGTTATAAATTTCCAAGTACAAAACTTGGTTTTGTCCCATACAAATCGTATGGAGAATAGAAAATAGCGATGAGCGACCGCTAAAAATTAATTTAAAAATCTGAATTTTTAACAGGCTTATTATTTTGCTCATATCTTAGTTATAAGCCGGTGGCATTGGAAATCGGAGAATTGTTTTTATTTTTGAATCAGTCTAATGTATATCTTAATCTCTTTTACGAATATGTACAAAGCTCAACATAATTAATATTGTATTTTTTTTTGCTACCCACTACTTAAGAATATTAAAAAAAATGGTATGACATACCCTCAACTATGAATCACCTGCGTTATAATTACATATTTCGCGTGATAAGTCCGACCCCAGGTAACCACGGAATAATTTTCCTTTTCAACGCATTTTGCTCTGCAGCAATCTTGCGACAGAGTTCATTTTTTTTATTTATACTAAATAGTAAAGTACATCAGTGCTAGGAATTGTCGAACAGAACTTCATTATCGTGATGTTTCCTTTTCGCACTTGAAGGTAAAAGAACCATCCGGACCTAGGTGTTCCCCATAAACATTTATTCTGCTGGCTGGAGTACCATGCACGAAGTCACCATCAGTATCAAAACTAGGACCAGAGTTCTTGTATCTTATAGTGAAGAATGAACTAAGCCTTGTAACTATGTCACGCTTATAATGAGTATTTACACTCGATGCTATTTGATAAGGTTGTTTACTTAAATTATTTCCATGATAGATGGTACTAAATTAGTTAAGATAACTTTTATTTCAAAGTAGATGGAACATTTTTCCATGGAGCCTGGACCTAGTGCCTTCATAAATGAAATTGGTATCGAATGAAAGATGAGGTTGGGCAAGTTTTGTAGGTCAAATATTTCCAAAATCGTTGGTGGGGTTTTTGAGATATTTGTGTTTGAAGTTGCTTGATTCAGAAGAAGAATTTCACTGCTTCGTGCGGTATGAGGCACGTAGGAAAATGATTTTGGTATCAAATGAAATATTTTTTCTTATGTATTTTAAATGAATTCAAAGCTTTTTTCCTACCAAGAATATATTTTCAAATATTTAGTATAAAGTTCTTGGAAATCAAGTTTTTTTACTTACCTTTTGAACACTGATATCTTAAAATGTTAACGGCTTTAGTTCTTTACATGCACAAAATTTAAAAAAAAAAATAAGCAAGCGGTGGCGGAATCAAATCTTATAAAAAGAAATGGAAATAATCGAAAACGAAGCAATTAAAGACGAAATAAACATAAGGTACCATAATTCAAAAACTAAATGATAGAAAAAAGAAACAATCAAAGACGAAATGAAATTAAAACAAAATAATTAAAAAGAAAAAAGAAGACTAAACGAACCATACCCGTTTTCTTAATTAAATTCCATACAAAATTGAAAAGAAGATTGATGTAAGGTCTCAAATGTATCATGTCCTAGTGGTCCAACGGGACACGTTGGACCAACAACTAGTTTGATGCACATTTGCGCTACTTAAAAAAAATACTCAAAACAGTTTATTCGCGGAACACGTGTAAAAATACCAATTTACAAAGGAACATCTTCAAGTCATTCACCAAAAATCACTGTAAATACTGTTGATTGATGTCCAATTGCGTGGCAGGTCGTCTGTTAGATTGTTCAGGGTTCTCTGCAACATCTTTATCCACAGCTGTGATATTCTCAGCAGAACGGCTGCTCTTGGGACTAGTTGACTGGATTTTGACCACTGGATTTGTGAAGAGGGCAGTATTAGCATATTTTGATATCTCATTCATAGAAATCCCTAATGGGGTAGTTATAGGTACTTATGTCAAGATACAACCGATAAGATGAATTATACTAGAACCAGCAACTTTAAAAATCTTGCCCTAATCAAGGCTTTTGTTTATGTTTTGACTAAAGCTATGGCTGGCACCATTTTTCGAAAATCCCGCGATGAGTGAGATAAACTTACGGTTAATCGCCTCCTCGACTATTAACATTACTACTGATTGAAATGGCCAATTTAAATAAGTTTTAGTTCCGTGTACCACTTTGAGCCTTTGAATCATTTCAGAATGTTAAAACTAAGCGTGTTGCCCTGCAATCAATTGACTTGGAGTGTGAATATTCTTCTTCTCCTAAAAGAAGAAGGTGTTTCAGGATTCAGGAACATTTCAAAGAAAATCAATGTCAAAGTAATTTCAAGAATTAGTTTCGTATTTATTTTCCCCTTTTTTTTTTGTTGCAACGCGGTGCACTTTTCCTTTTGCCAACCCTCTTTTGCGTTATTGGATTTTAATTTTAACTTCTAGCTCTACTCCAATGAAATGGCGACACGGCGAGCGACATGATGGTGCGGCTGGCGAAGCGATGCGCAGAGCAAGCAGCAAGCACCTTTGCTGCGTCTTCAGTCTTCATCCTGAGAAAAACAATAGAAAGACTGATGATTATTCTTGACACTGATGCTGGCATAATTTAGAAAGAGGATAGAATTGATTACACTCAGATTTAAATATATTTTGTAATTACCAGCTGAGAAAGTTTTCCATTTTCTTTTAAGGTACAAACGTTCTTACAGATATACATATAGATAAAGATATATTGGCTGCAATCAGTGAAAGAATTTAAGTATTTAGTTAAAGTGCAACAGATATTTATTCAATTTCAATATAGATGAAATTAAGGATCAATCAAGTTTAAGGAATTGAAATCGTTTATAAAGTAGTGTAAGAGCAGTAGAAGAAGAGGAATTACAAACCAATGGTTTTGGGGAGATGGGGGGTGTACTTGGGTATACTAGTGGGAAAAAAAACTGCGATATGAAAAACTAAACAAAAAAAGCTAAGGTATATAATAAACATTTTCCAAGAAATTAAGCTTAAATGCCCAAGGCCGGCTCATAGCTCATTGACAAGGAAGAAATTTTTTCTTCAACGGTTAAAAAAAAAAAAAAAAAACTCTTGGGTTATTTTTTCCAGGAAGAACATTTATCTCAACTTGGAATTAAGGAAGTACCTCCTCAACGCGAGGAAGTCAATCACATCAAAAGAATACGACTTCTGAAAGAACGTTTTAGTAATATAAGGACCAGTGCTGTCGTCTTACAAAGTCCAAGAGGGTGGAACTTTCATAGATTTTGGGGACCATCTGTGCAGCCATCTACAAAAATACCTATTGCTTGAATCATATATTCCATAAAGGTCCAGTTTTCCATTACTATTATAACCTAGTTTCGAAGTTTAACTCGAATTTGGCTTTTGAATAGGGCTGGCCACGAGACGAGACTCTGCGAGAAAATTTTCAGTTTCGTCTCGATCTCGTGTCGGTCTCGTATAATTAAGTCTCGTCTCGGTCTCGTCTCCGAAAAAATACGATTTCCGGACAACCTGTTGATTATTGGAACAAAATATTTTCGATTATAGTTTGAATATGTGCAGAACAAAATAAATATGTAACTGAAATGGGATTTTTTATTTTATTAGACTTTCTCTAAATTTCGGTCCAAATATACAGTCTCGTCTCGGTCTCGTGTCGATTGCTTAAAAGGTAGTCTCGTCTCGTCTCTTTTCGGTCTCGTCATGCGAGACCGAAATCGAGACTCTTCTCGTCTCGTAGCCAGCCCTACTTTTGAATTTGGGAAGTTAACACTAAGCTTAACTTTAATCTCGTAACTGAAAAACATTTTGCGCTAGAATAAAAGTGGCAGTAAAATATTGCTAAATTTGTAAACCAATTTGACAGTTATTTTATCATTTGCTTAAACACATCTGGATGTTTTTGAATAAATAAAATACATAGCTTAATGTTCGCGTTTTAAATTGTTTGCTTAGAATATTTTTCGCAAGATAGTTAAGCTTATGCGTTTACGACAATTTACTTTATAGAAATGTGTTTATATCTAAAATCCAAATATTCCCTCAGATTTGACCTATCTGGTTTTGTGATGTTTTGTATCTAAATGAGTGAAAAAAGGGTTTTGTAAAATGCCATACAAAGTTAATCTGGCTGATTATGTAATCCCCAACATTTAACTTCCGGGCTGATGGGGACTTTCAACACTTATAAAAGATACGAAAGAAAAATATTTGTCGAATGTGTCGTGAATTGTGTATGAGTCACTGTTTAAAAGAAATTGAATCTGCAATGTTTTAATAATTTGGGGACCCTTTCTAGACATTGGAAGCAGCACAGTAGCACTTTCAACAGAAAAGGATCCAAATGCTACTTTAGTATATTCATTTCGCCAGCAGTACTAGGTACTAGGGTTTAGTTATCATTTGGTTTTGGGTATAAGCCACGGTGTCTGTCGAGAACAATGTTTCGAAAACCTATATGTAAGATGTAAAGCAAACTTTGGGTATGATAAATAACACATATATATGAGGTTCAATTTTTAGATATATGTACTTAATGTGAATATTATTAATGTGATTTAAAGAAACCTACCTCGGTTCGCAGAAGTATAATCTTAAAATTCCACAGTTTCCTTTTTGGGATTAAATAATTGATGAGGATATATATTTATTTAAATTCGATGGAATGTTTTTTGAAGTAGTAAATTATTTGAGACATTTTTTTCGAAAAATTTAAACTAAAAAAAGTGAAAACAACCATGAACTTTAAAATGCTATAATTCTTAGATAGAGGGATTGAATGAGATTAGTTAGTCCCTTTAGTGGCTAATTGGTGTTTTGTACAATATACAAAATCTTAATATGAACAAAAAACAACAAAAAATACATACCTACACATAAATAAAAAAAATTTCGTCTGTTGTTTCTACAAGAAAATGGAAAATTACACATTTCAACAATATTGGTAGGTTTAACTTGTATTATTTGCCGAAATATATTTAAATTTTAAATGTTGGAGTGTTCGCGAAATTCGGTTTCCAATATTTTTTATTTCAAACAAACTTTTTAAAACCTCTCTAAGATTTTATAATGGTTACTAGCGGGAGGTTCCCGACCGATTCGCCCAAACTACGTTTTTTGCATAAATATAACAAAATGAAAACAAAGTATAATTCCCAAAATTGTGTTGGACAAAAACCCCGAGTTGATTATGAAAAATCATATATGGATTGAAATATGGAATTATTTTCTTAAAATTTGTCGCCGAGACTGGCCATGAAGTTTTTTAAAACAAAGTGTTTCGACATATCTACTCGTTGAGGTGGATCTATATAAATAAATCAATCCGCACAGGTCACCAAAATCTGCAGCCATTAAGACGCTGTATCTGTTTACAAAATGGCGGCTATCACCAATATTGATACACAAGAGCTTAATTCGCAAAATAATCAATGAAATACTTGAAATCATGAGAACCAGTGACCATTATAAAAAGTAAATAGTCGCTCATGACCCATGTATGCCGTTACGTATAATTCCATCTCTCTGTTTTTCACACTACAAATCTACATATCTTTTTAATAACAAAAAACTCGTTATTCGCAATTTTGCTACTTTGTCCAATCGTTTTGGCAGTTATAGGGACTATTTTTAAGGATTTTATTTCATATTTGATGCCTAGTAAGAATGTGCAACTAAATACATAGTAACAGAGTTTCCACATTAAAAGTTTCCGAAATGAAAACGAAATATCCGAAATGTTTTGTTTTCATTGCTTTTTTATTCCGGTTTTTTCACTGATTTCTTGGAGAAGAGTAGGGTAGGGCGGGGTTAGTTGGCCCATGGGGCAAGTTGGACCACGCGAATTACTCGAAAAACAAAAGTCCTACATGAATATGTAGTAGCCCGTAGCGGAATGGTTAGTGCGATGGACTGTCACGCTGGAGGTCTGGGATCACTTCCCAGTCTCGTCCTCTTGCGAGGAATTGACAAATCCTCCAAAAGTATTACTTGTCATGAATAAGTGCTTCTCGTCTAGCTGTTCGGATTCGGTATAAAATTGTAGGTCCCTTCCACACGCACACAGGAATGGTTGCGAGTTGTTAGTCACTAGGCTTGGTTCTTCACGAGCCGTTGAGCCACCCAATTTATTTAATTTTTTTACACGAACATGTTTAATCACGAATGAAGCATGCTCATTAATAAGCACGTACAAAATAATTTCAGTCGCATTTTGTCAGTAGAACGGTAGCCACACACTGATTTGTGGTTTTGTAGTGCTTAAGTAAAAAAAACATATTTGTTTCTTTTGTGTTATTTAAAGAAAACGTGGGAGTCTCACAACAAGTTATAGTATTTTATTGAGCCCTGTTATTATATTTTAATGTTCTGTGATTAAAATTTGAATGTTTTCAGTGGTTACGCAATATGTGCATAAAACTAGGTGTGGAGTAAGTTGGACCGGTGGCGGTCCAACTTGCCCCGCTGATATAAAAATTCATGCTTTATTTTGTTTAAATAATTGGACTTAATGATCAGTGCAGATGATGCAATTAATAAAACAACTAATTCATGCTTTTCCCGACGTTTCTCCGGTTATTTTCCGGCTTCTGCAGGGGTTAAAGTTTATTTTAGTCTTGAAAAATACAAATTTGGAAATCATGCTTTATATTGGGTTGCTTGCTATCCTTGCCCATACAAAAGGCTTAAAAAGTGGACATAGTCATATTTATTAGCATTAATTGCAAAAGCATTACGATACGTAAATCTACTTTAATATTTTACGTATTAACTACTTCTATATATCCTATTTTATCCAAGAAGAGGTTTTTGTTTTAATTCGTTTATTTACTTTTTGCTTTTAATTATTTTATTTTTTTTTTAAATATTTATTTTTGTCTACTTAAAAATAATTATTATTACTTTTCAAGTAATGTTTTAAAATAAAATTAAGTTTCTAATAATTAATGGCTTTGTTATTATTTTTAGATATCATTGTTCCACTTTTTAGGCCATGGTCCAACTAACCCCTCCTTCTGGTCCAACTTACCCCGCTAGTGGGGTAAGTTGGACCACTTGGACTTGGTGCTCTTGAGGCTATATAATTCTTCTACTGTTACACATTTTCAATTTTATTTAATTGCATTCAGAAGCCAAAAGTCCATTCCTTTAATTGATCCCTGATTCATAGTTGTATTATGAGAGGCTTGGTAATTATAACACTTCCAGAAAAAAGTGGTCCAACTATCCCCGCCCTACCCTACTTTCAATATATTGATAACCCAAATTTTTTTTTTAACTGTCTTCTGGAATTTTGGTTTTTAAAGGTTTCCTTTTTATTTAGGTACTTTGTTCTTGTAGCTTTGTCCTTAGAAACTTTTATGGATTTCCATGTCTACGCTAGATATGTAACTATGTTTTTTAATTGATACTGTTTTTTTCTGTACCGCACTTACAAACTTCGTATACATTAACAAACACCTTGCTAATAAAAATAATTAAATTGCCATAGCCAGAGCCAGCAACGGGGATAAATTTTAAAGAAAACAATAATTTGATATGTGATTGTGATATCTACAATCAACGGCCTTTCAATTCATATACATTTATGTATTCTAATCGACGCTGTTTTATATTTTAAGCATTTAGCCCAGTCAATAATTACAAAAAAGTGCTACATTCGCAAAACGCAATGTAGTTCTGCATTTGAGATATGTTGTTGGGGCATGTTAGAGTAGTCTATTGCCAAGTTTCAACTTCGAAAAACCTGTGCTCGCTGCAGGAAAAATGCAACAGTGGAAAAAAACGCTTAATTTACCCCATTTTTTCCTTTATAACTTTGGAAATATGCAACTTAGGAAAAAACCGTCCACCATAAACTTGTTTGTTATAAAAATTTCTACAACACAAAATTAGTTTTAAATTCATGCATCTTTTATTTGTGTTGCTATCTATCCATGAATTAAAAAACTAATTCTGAAAAACTAAGTAATTTTGAAGCACTCAAGAAATAGGTCAAACAGTCTCCAATTCTGCTAAAAATATGGAGTCAAGTAGTCTATAGTATTACAAGACAAAATTCGAAAACTGGATATAAATCGGTCCAATAGTGTTGGCAAGAAACATGATGTAAACTAAGTGCAACAAGCAATGTTTGCATCATTGCTGTAGTCAAAGTAGGACAGTTAAGTTGGCATTAATTTTTGTACACGTACATGGAACTTAGGACACTTAAGTTGGTACTTATTTTTGTACACGTACTTGGAACCCTTAACTATCATCAAATATAGTTATAATATTTATATCTTTTTTTAAGCAACTTTTATATCGATTTTAAAAGTTCCGAAAATTGTTCACTTTTCAAGTATGTAAATATGTAATTTCGTGATTATTTCGGAACTTTTAAAATGCCTATAAAAGTTGCCTAAAAAAAGACATAAATATTATAACTATATTTTATGATAGCTAAGGGTTCCAAGTACGTGTACAAAAATGAGTACCAACTTAAGTGTCCTACTTTGAATACAGCAATGATGCAAACATTGCTTGTTGCACTTAGTTAACATCATGTTTCTTGCCAAAACTATGACCGATTTGGATCGAATTTTCGACTTTCGTCTTGTAATACTATTTACTATTTGATTCCAAATTTTAATTCATGTTGGTTTTGTTTCCAAGTTGTGACATTGATATTGTAAATGAAAAATTTTAAAAACTTTGTTTAAAATGAAACCTTTATTTTACACATCTTAATAAATAATAAATAGTATATAAAATATATTACGCGACGCGTTTCAGAGTGTTCTCCATCTTAGGGCGTTAAGCTCTGTTTGAAGGGTAGACGTTGGTGTTGCCAAATAATTATTTGTTCATAGTTTGTCTTGTTGTTGTTTTTACTCTATTTTGTGTGAGCTTTCTGCAGAGTGTCTAGTACCTCAGCTGGAGACGGGGTTTAAATCCCCGTGGAAAGCTGTTGGGGACAGCCAACGAGAGAGGGGGGGGAGGAGTGCTCCCACTAAGGCACTTCTCCTTTCATCGAGGCGGCAGCGGACGAATTCTCTAGATGGAATCAACGGTGGCGTCTACAGTTCCAGTTAGGTTGAACTACTTAGTGAACACCTTCTATGGGCTACTACGACATATTTGTAGCTCAGGCCTATAAGGAGCGGTTTATCCGGCTCCCTACCCTTGGAGTTATACGAAGGGTCTGGTCCTCCGGGTCGGGGGTTGTGCGTCGGGGTAACTTCCCTACCACGTAAAAAAAAGTTGTTCCGAAACAACAACAAGCCTCGGATATGGATGATTTTAAAGTTGACGACCCCAGCAAACGAAACAAGGACAATGAATTTCGGATCTGCACGTGGAACGTCCTGTCCTTATACAGAACACGTGCAGCCGAACAATTAGTGGAGAACCTGGACAGGCTAAAGGCTGACGTTCGACCACGTTGCGATAGACGCGAGACATGCTTCCAGTATCTTGGACGTCCGAACGTTCCGAGGGGCCAACATTGACTCGGATCACTACCTGGTGGTAGCTAGACTACGTATGCGGATATCCATGACGCGACAACGCAGAGCAGATGCTGTGAAAAGATTCGATGTCGAGAAGCTTAAATCGCAAGAGACTGCCAGAACTTTTGCAGACCACGTAACTCTTAATCTCTCAGGAGGTCCGCTACCAGCATCAAGTGCAGAGGACCAGTGGGAACACTGTCAACAAGCCATTAGAAGTGCCGCCTCTGATGTGCTGGGTTTCACTAGGCGAATACAACGAAACCCCTGGTTCGATGAGGAGTGCCGGCTAGCGCATGCAGCTAAGGACGAGGCCTACCAGGCAATGCTGCAGACTCGAACAAGAGCTGCTGAGAGAGTGGCCCGGGAGCTCTACGGGCTGAAACGAAAAGAGGAACGCCGACTTCTCAGGAGGAAAAAGAGAGAGCACGAGAAGCGGGCGGTAGAGTCTATTGAGGGTTGTAGCGGTAGGGGAGATGTTCGAAAATTTTATCAGAGGGTGAAGCGATCCACCCAAGGATTCAAGGCTAGAACGGAAGCCTGCCGAGATGAGAGTGGGAATATGGTAGTAGACACACAGTCAGTGCTGAGGATCTGGAAAGAACACTTCTCTAGACTGCTTAATGGCGAAGACAGCCAAGATGCCGCTAATAGGCAGAACGCTCCATTCAACTTGGACGATGATGGCCAAGAGTTCCGTCCACCCGACCTAACCGAAGTTCGGCTGGCGATATCCAAACTTAAGTCGTACAAGGCTGCAGGTGCGGATGGCTTACAAGCCGAACTATTTAAATCAGCGGGAGATGAATTGGCTAGGAGCATACACCAGCTCATCTGCAAAATTTGGTCGGAGGAAAGTATGCCCGATGAATGGAACCTCGGTATAGTGTGCCCCATCCATAAAAAGGGAGATGTTCTTAAATGTACCAACTACAGAGGAATTAGTCTCCTAAACGTCGCTTATAAAATCTTGTCGGCCATCCTGTGTGACCGCTTAAAACCTTTTGTCAACGATCTGATCGGCCCTTATCAGTGCGGTTTTAGGCCAGGCAAGTCAACCGTCGATCAAATGTTCACACTCCGACAGATTTTAGAAAAATCCCGGGAATTCCAGATCGATACACACCACCTTTTTATCGATTTTAAAGTCGCGTATGATAGCGTGAAAAGGGACGAATTATACAGAGCCATGTCGAGTCTCGGCATCCCTGCCAAACTCGTCCGCTTGTGCAGGATGACGATGGAGAAATCTCGCTGCTCCGTCAAAATTGGTAAGAACACCACCGATTCCTTTGATGTTGAGAAAGGATTGAGGCAAGGCGACGCGTTATCATGCAACCTATTCAACATCGTTCTTGAAGCCATTGTACGCAACGCACATGTCAACACCAGCGGTACAATCTATCAAAAGTCCGTTCAATTGCTTGCATATGCGGATGACATAGACATTGTCGGCAGAACGAAGCGAGCTGTGGCAGGGGCATTTGCGAGCATTGAATCGGAGGCGGCTAGAATGGGATTGGCGGTTAATGAGGACAAGACGAAGTATATGCTGTCATCGAGAGAGGAATCTCAACATCGTCGACTCGGGCAAAATATCACGATGGACAGATATAACTTCGAAGTTGTCAAGGACTTTGTCTACCTGGGCTCCACTATTACATCGCAGAATGACATCAGTGCAGAGATCAAGCGAAGAATTACTCTTGCCAACCGCTGTTTCTTCGGTCTAAGAAGGCATTTAAGTAGTAAGGCCCTCTCTCAGAGAACCAAGGAGACTTTATACAAAACCCTAATCATCCCGGTCCTGCTTTATGGGTCAGAAGCATGGACACTGAAAGATTCGGATAAAAATCTGCTAGGGTGCTTTGAGAGGAAGATTCTTCGTGTGATTTTCGGTCCGGTGTGTATCGAAGGAGTATGGAGGAGAAGATTCAACGACGAGCTATACGGGCTATACAGCGACGTTGACCTGGTCAAAAAGCTGAAAATACAGCGGCTTAGATGGCTGGGGCACGTGGAGCGTATGGACAGCAACGCACCTGCCCGACGAGTCTTCGAATCCAACCCCGATGGGGTACGCAGCAGAGGAAGAACCCGTAACAGGTGGCGCAATCAAGTGAATGACGACATCAAAGCACTCGGTGTGCGCAACTGGAAGCGGCTAGCTAGGGACAGAGCTGGCTGGAGGGGCTTGTTAGTTGAGGCCGAAGCCCATCCTGGGCTGTGAGCGCCATCAAAAGTAAGTCAAAAGTTTCTGCAGAAATGCATCGGCGCTAAACTGGTGTCGAAATCTGTGTAGTTAGGTTGTCGTTTATTAAGTGGATAGCATAATTGGATTTTGTGTTTTGTTTTGGTCTGTGTTCTAGAAATCTGTCATAAAATGTTCTGCCTGTTTGTCCGATGTAAAATTTATCACAGTCATTGCATTTTATTTTATAGACTCCGGAACTAGTTTTTATTTGTTTATTTAGTTTAGTTTGTAATATTTTATGTATATTATTGTTTGTTTTGAATGAAACGTTGATGTTAAGTTTTTTAAATTCTTTTTTTTTTATTGTTTGTGGCAGTATAATTGTGTAATTGATGGATATGAATTTATTGTCATTAGGTGTGATGTTTTTATTTTTGATTTTGTTCTTCTTTTTATTAATTAATTTGTCAATTATTTCAGGGTTGTAGCCGTTTGTTTTTGCTATATGTTTTATTGTGTTAATTTCATCATAATAGTCGTCTTTGTCCATTGGTACGTTCAAAAGTCTGTTTACCAATGCATTGTATGCTGCCATTTTTTGTGTGTGAGGATGGTGGGAGTCGGCGTGTATGGTTAGATCAGTTGTTGTTGGTTTTCTGTAGATTTTATATTTGAGTTTGTTGTTGTGTTTTATGATGGTTAGGTCTAGAAATAATAATACACTAATAAATAATAATACACTAAATTTCCTAGACCTAACCATCATAAAACACAACAACAAACTCAAATATAAAATCTACAGAAAACCAACAACAACTGATCTAACCATACACGCCAACTCCCATCATCCTCACATACAAAAAATGGCAGCTTACAATGCATTGATAAACAGACTTTTGAACGTTCCAATGGACAAAGACGACTATTATGTTTGTCTAGTTTGTCATGGACAAATGACAAACTCACACTCAAGACAAATGCATTATATGACACCGCACTAAACCACTGCACAAAATACAAAGAAACAAACAAAGAACGTACAAAACCAAAAAAGCTCACACGAAATAGAAAAGAGAAAAAACAACAACAAGATAAACTATGAACAAATAATTATTTGGCAACAACAACATCTACCCCTCAAACAGAGCTTAACGCCCGAAGATGGAGAACACTTCGAAACGCATCGCGTAATATATTTTATTTACTATTTATTAAGTTGTGTAAGATAAAGTTTTCATTTTAAACAAAGTTTTTAAAATTTTTCATTTACAATATCCAAATTTTAAGCAGAATTTAACAGTTTTTGACCTATTTTTTGACTCCTTCAAGATTACTTAGTTTTTAAGATTTTTTTTTTTCAATTCCTGGTTAGATAGAAACACAAATGTAGCTTGCATGAAATTAAAACTAATGTGGTCTTGAATACAATTTTATAACAAACAAGTTTATAGTGGATGGTTTTTTCCTCAGTTGCATATTTTCTAAGTTATAAAGGAAAATGTCGGAAAAAATGGGATGATTTTAGCAATTTTTTCACTGTTGCATTTTTCCTGCAGTGAGCACAAGTTTTTCGAAGTTGCAAACTTAGCTACAGACTAATCTAACATGTCCCAACAACATATCAAAAATGCAGAACTACATCGCGCTTTGCAAATTTATTGTCGAACTGGGCATATTAGCATCTTGTAAGCCATTTTTGTTTTGTTTGATATTTCGTAACATGAGAATTGGGACACCGATTTTCAATTGCAATGTGTGGAATTAAATTTCATTGCATTTCTGCAATACTTTTACAATGCTGAATGCTTTGGAAATGTTGCAATAGGGAATATCAATCTCATTTTTTCAGAATCGATCTAATTAAAAACGTTTTTCCAGTTTCTCCTGATGCATCTAAGAAGTAAATTTCTTTAACCCTGTTATGAACACTTTGCATTATTTAATGGTAAATGATTTTTGCTCAAGGGTAAGCTTAGCTATACTTGGCTCCACATAGGACGAAAGATCACCCGCGTTGTAATTTTCTTCCTGATGCAGTTCTCAATCGACAGAAATACAGGTAATTCCATTCGGCTATATCATTCCCAATTCATTCAAAAATTTGTTAGCGATTACTGAATGCAATTATTAATCCATCATTATCAACGCTTAATTGGTGTTTGCATGCGTTCCCGATGCATGTATCCCAGTGTCGATCGTTCTACAATAAATCTAATAATTTTATTGCCTTAAGCTATGATTAGACGGTCAACGAAAATGGTCAACGCATTGACTCCCTGACGTCAGAATGACGTCAAATTCTGTCCCACGGCTTTCAAGTCGTGTGATTGTCATTGCAAAACGTTGTCAACGCACTGACATCAGCGTTGACATTTGCGATGACATAGTTTGAAAAGTCAACGCGTTGACTGTTTTCATTTTACGTGTAACCCCATCAGAATTTTTCGAGCACATTGACAGATATTTCCTGACTGCTCATCAACGCGTTGTCCAGGTTCCAACGTTGACACGCTATAATTTTCTGCTGTGTCAAAGTAGCTGGCGTTGACATTCTTTTCATTCAGAAACAGCAACAAAAAAAAAAAACAGGAACATAAAAGAAAATAAAACATTTCCAAACTAAATTATTTAAAGTTAAATTAGTTTGAGTTAAAAAAAAATGAGCCAAAGCACCAGTGAGTCGGGTAAGTAAATGCGCGTCCTGCTGATGAATCGAAGGAAAAGTTGTCGGAGAAACGTAAAAGAAAATTACTTTACTCGTGGACAACAATACGAGGAATACGAGGTCTCCGCTTTGATTGCGGCAGTAGAGAAACGACCAGCGATTTGGGAAGGAGGATGCAGCGACTATAAACTAGTTAGAACAGGCAACGGGGAGTCAAATAAGGGCAATCTGAAAAAAGTTTTGACGTCTGAAAAGTTTGAACGCAGTTTTGAAGAGAGGTTGCTTCTTAGCATAAATCTCGATTTGCGGGATTTTTGGGCTTGTGGGGCGTCCGCCATCTTGGAACGAAGAAATAATTTTGAGTTTGAAAATTATTTTCTCAAAAACTGTTTGCTCAAACAACTCGGTTTAAAAAGTTGATTTAAGAATAGGTTTTTGGGTTTCAAAAACGCTATAACATGATATTTTGAGTGTTGCCGTTGATTTTTAATAATTTTGTTTATATTTTAAGTCATTTTTTTTAGAAAATTGCCCCTTCTGCCGAAACCTAAATTGCCATTTCGTTTGCTTTTAACATTTTTCCTTGCATTAAAAAAATTTAAACCGAAATACATAAATTTATTTGACTGTATCACAGCGTTCCACCACTATGTGTAGGCGTCAACTCGAAAAATTACAGATTTGTACTATTGTCAACGCTCAAAGCGCGTGGACATGGTAAAGCCGTGTGATCGTCAACGATTACTTGTTAGCGCATTGACACCGATTTGGATAAATATCGTTGACACATATTACCTGTCAACGCATTTTGGGACAATATTGACGGACTTGTGTCATTTGTGTGATCATCAAAATTTCAGGTGTTGACACGGTGAGCGTTGACGTTGCCATGTCAGTGCTTTGACCGTTCAACCGTCCAACAGATCCAGAGGGCATTGCTGGATGCGTACATTTGCATGCTACGTTCGTTGTGTCAAAACTTCAAAGCAATCGATGAAGAACTTTCAGAGACTTGACGTTTTGAACAAACCTAGATTTAAATCTAATTTTTTTAAGCATGTGTTGCATTTACCTCAAACAGGTAGCATTATATGAAAAAAGTATGTAATAACACTACTGGACATGAATGCTACGTTGTGAACAAATTTCAAAGCATATTTGAGGTTTTGAACAAATATACATATACATTTACATTTGTATTTATATAACATGGTTGTCTTTATGTACTAACCTTAACCCCACCACAGACGAAAATTATCATCAAATGTTTCTATGAATTTGGATTATTGTTGCAACACTCTATAAGAGTACTGTAAAAACTAAAAAAAAAACATAATACCGTGATTAGGTATTTTGTCCTGTTTTTTTGTCTTTGTTTTTATTATTGGAACCACTGTCCCTAGGGCAACATTTTGTTTAAAATAAATGTAGGTATACACAATTATAGTACATAGCTTATTTCGGAAGAACGTTTTTGCTTTGTTGAATTCAAAGCCAAAATGCAAAATGGCTTGTTGCTTGGCCTGGCCTACTTTTGTCATCTGAATCTGAAAAAAATGATGTCACACAGGGCTTAGCGTTCCTTGTTTTTTTTTGTGTGTAGTGATATGAAACAAGTTGGAATGAACATGAGCTAGAATTTTTCGGTTTGCAAACAAATTTTAATTAGTCATACGTTTGCTAAAAATATTATGTGGCACAATAAATTACTATATTCTGTTATAATTTGGGCTGCTATTGTTAGAACAAGTCATCCTTTGTTTTTTTTTTTGGTTTAACGTTTATCCTTGGGGTTTTATAAGGAATTTTTCTAATAGAAACATTTCATACAAAAAACTCAGTAAACTAACATTTCAAATATGTACCCTATTGATAAATTATAAAGATGTGTGAAGTATTTTAATAAAATATAATAAGATTTCTATTCTTTATGCAGTAAGAGAAAAAGTAAAGGCAAAATAGGACATATACCCCCAGCTCCCGTGATTAGGAAAACTACACCATGGAATGATAATTTTCTGGACTCAAACCAAAGGCATTTGCTTAGTGTTCCTTTTGAGTCCGGAACATTTTTATTCCATGATGTAGTTTTCATAAACACGGGAGCTGAAATAACTATTTTTTCTTTATAAATAAGATGGATAAAACATAAAAATTTCTACACTGATGAAAGTAGCTGCAAACGTTACTTTTATTATAAGAATGCAGCATCAAAAGATATCTTGTTGAGAAGGAAGTTTTTTGAAGGGGAGAGGGCCATCAAAACGAAAAAATGGCTTTTGCATAATCTATGCACAAAGCAAATGATTTCAACCGGAAAAAAAGTTATAGTCATTTTTATGTTAGTTATTCCTTTTTCGTAACCTTTTTGAATAATATTTAAATCCTAAGTGAGCCTTAGGTCTATGTTGAAAATTGTTATTTTTTAAAATAAGACGACGTTTCAAACGTGGTTACGTTTTTCTTTAGGTCTCTAAAAATTTGTTTATTAATATTTTACAGCTACACATTAGGATATTATAGGTAGGTAGGTAGGTTGAAATGGCGGCCACGGGCAGTCAAGCCAATAGCCCAATTAGCGCTGAAGTGCGCCATTTTGATACCATAACTCGTTTGAACCTGTGGATGGAATTGAAGAGAGAGAGAATATGGGCATATCCTCAGGATATCGTCCCTTTTTATTTTAGTTTAGAATAGCATTTTGTTGTAGCTTTTAGCACAATCATCAGAAATTAACTACTGTTTCCTTTTCCTGCTGGGCCTCACAGCTCCGACGGTGAGTATTGTGAGGTATGCCCAGCTTCGCTGCATGCTCTCCTATTGGCCAGTGTCCGCTACAGGTTGCAACTTCCCTGGCTATGTCTTGCCTGGGTCTGCGTATAAGATCAATTGTTCGGTTCTTGTCATAGGTGGGCCAAATCTTCCTAGATATAATACAGTTTGGTAATTTGCTCCACCCAAGGTTTGCTTTAGTAAGATAAATTGAGAGAATGTTGCCCTTCATAACTCCAAGCGAAATGTTGACTCTTCCCGCAAATGAACCATGAAGGCCTGAACCTTGCCTGGCGAGCTCGTCAGCCCGTTTGTTGCCCTCAAAGCCACTGTGACCCGGGACCCAGGAAAGAGTGACATTGAGGTCAGTGTTCAGACCCTCAAGCTCATCCCGGCATTGTTGGACCAGTTTGGAGGATGCTGTAGCTGAATTAATGGCTTTAACAGCCGCTTGACTGTCTGTAATAATAGCTGCATTACGGTTCTGGTTTGGATCGGCTTTTAGTAACTTGCAAGCTTCCCTGATTCCCAGCAATTCAGCTTGAAAGACGCTAGTAAGGTCAGGTAGCCGAAAGGACCTAGATACATTAAGAGACTCAGAGAAGATTGTTGCACCAACGCCACACTACGTCTTTGAGCCATTAGTAAAGATAGTTGTGTCGAAATTTTTCGTCACGACGTTATCATTCCAATCCTTCCTGGATGGAAATTTAACTTTGAAATCCTTACTGATACTCATTGTAGGGGTGCAGTAGTCAGTGGGAGTCAAAAACATTTCCATTGGAATCAAGTCTGTGATATTGCTGTGACCATAGGGCTTGGCAAACCAAGAGTTTGATACTTTAAGTCTTAAAGCGCTGCAAGATACTAGATATTTAATATGTAAATCAAGTGGTAGAAGGTGCAGAAAAACACTTAAGGCATCAGTCGGGCAGAATCTTATAACCCCTGTCGTGCCAATGCTAGCAGTTCTTTGAACCTTCCTAAGTCTATCGATGTTATATTTGTTGTTAAGTGCAGGCCACCATACAATCAAATCGTATGTGAGGATCGGTCGTACCACGGCTGTGTACGTCCACAGGATCATCTTCGACTGAAGCCCCCACTTTTTACCAAAAGTTTTACTACAGGCATATAGAATGCTATGCAGGCCTTCTTGACCCTTTCTTCAATGTTCAACTTCCAATTTAATTTGGGGTCGAGAATAACACCTAAATATTTGGCTTTAGAGGAGAGTGAGAGTGTTTGGCTCAAACTAGACTTGTAAATGCGGAATTGGGCGATAGCAAGCTAAAAGTCAGAACATGTAGGGGTACACCGCAGGGTGGGGTATTATCACCGCTACTCTGGCTCCCGGTTGTTAATCAGGTCTTTGTAGATCTAACCCAAAGTGGAGTCAAAGTCGTTGCATATGCAGACGACATCGTGATAATGATCTCTGGAAAATTTGTTTCCACACTTCGTGATCTCTTGCAAACAGCCCTTGACAAGCTCAGTAATTGGGCCAATAGCTGTGGACTTAATGTCAACCCACTTAAAACTGAACTAGTTTTATTAACGAGAAAACATAATTTTGCAACTATTAACCCTCCCACTATAAATGGGACACCGCTCCATATTACGGGTACGGCAAAATATCTTGGACTGATAATTGATCGTAAACTAAACTGGAAAGAAAACATTAAAGAACGTGAGAAAAAAGCGTCGATAGAATTCTACACTTGCAGTAGAATTTTTGGTAGGAGATGGGGGCCTAGCCCTAAAACCATCCATAGGATGTATACAGCCATCATACGGCCAATATTAACATATGCATGTTTGGTTTGGTGGCCAGCACTCGACAAAGCCACCAATCGCAAGACCATGACGAAAATCCAAAGATTCGCGTGTATAGGTACAACAAGTGCCATGAAAACTACACCAACCGCAGCCCTAGAAGCTTTCCTTTCGCTTGCCCCACTTGATCTTTTCACAAAAGAGCTGGCGGCCAAAAGCGCTCTTCGATTAAAAGAGTGCAATTATTGGAAAGGGGGCCACTATGGTCACAAGACGATAATTAATTTCACTGATATTAATATTCAAACGTATTACATTTTACCGCATATTGATTTCAACCCAGTTGTACTTACAGACTTTCCATCAAGAGAACTCTGGAAGGAAAACTGGGTCACTAACAAAGATCATATCTCTGTATTCAGTGACGGGTCCAAATCAGACGAGGGGGTTGGGTCCGGCATCTTTTCAGACAACCCAACCATAAACAAATCCATAAGACTAGCGAACTTCTGTAGCGTCTTTCAAGCAGAGGTCCTTGCAGTTTGTGAAGCTGCAAAGCATCTCTCCACGCTTGAATTGACGGGAAAGAACATTGATTTCTTCATAGATAGTCAGGCTGCAATCAAAGCCATATCATCAATCGTTACTAAATCCAAACTGATTGATTGCTGTCGCAGCGAACTAAAATCGTTGGGCGCAGCAAACACAGTTACCCTTCGTTGGGTCCCAGGACATCGTGACATTTTTGGTAATGAAAGCGCAGACGAACTGGCCAAAAACGGGGCAACACTTCAACCGAGCCAAGTCATACCCTGGGTACTTATGCCTCTTGAACAAGAAAAATGTAGAATTCACCATAGTTTCTTAAAAGCTACTAACGACCGGTGGTCAACACTGGAGTCCTGTCGAGTTTCAAGGACTTTGTGGCCGTTGCTTTCTAAGAACAAGACAGACTATTTACAAAAGCTAAGCAGGCCCCAATTATTCCTTTTAGTTGGTATACTCATGGGTCACAACTCCATGGGAACCCACTTGAGCAGAATGGGCATCAGCTCATCTGACCTATGTAGAGGGTGTCAAGACGAGGAGGCGGTAAAGGGCTCATACCACTTCCTTTGCAAATGCCCCAGCCTAGCTAGAAACAGAAGAGCAACTCTCGGAGAATACTTCTTCGACGACGTAGATAGCGTCTCTAATTTGCCACCTGCAAACATCATGAAATTTATTCAGATTTCAGGATGGTTCAGGGAGGCTCCTTCCACAATAAGCCCTACCTGATACCCACCATGTCCTCTCATCACCCATCCTTTCTCCTACCCAAGTCAACTCCCGAGGAGCACAATGGATCCACTGAGATCCGAGTGAGATGATTCGGCTTGCCGCTTCATCACCCCTTTTAACCTAACCTGAGGGTGTTTGGCCGTTGAGTCGGGGTGGAGTGAAGGGGTGTATCTTAGTCTTGGTAGTAAATATCATCAGTTCAATTTGGCTTTGGTTAACTCCTAGTCCACAGCTCGTGGCCCAGTTGCCAACCTTCCTTAAAGCCATTTCCGTGATGTCACTTAACACAGGAGTAAACTTCCCTGACACTAATATCACCAAATTATCAGTATATGCCACCGCCTTTACTCCACATCTTTCCAACTTAACAAGAATTTTATTCATGACTAAAAGCCATAGAATAGGGGACAGAACCCCACCCTGGGGTGTACCCCTATTTACATGTTTGGTCGAGTTTGTATTACCTAACGTAGCTTGAATCCGTCTGTCTCTGAGCATGGATATTATCCATTCCCTTATGTAGTCTCCTACACCAAAATCAACTAAAGACTCTAGAATGGATTCAGTAGGAACGTTGTTGAAAGCCCCTTCAATATCTAAGAAAGTGGCAAGAGTATATTCTTTATAGTTTATAGTTTTTTTCATAAGTGCGCACTACCTCATGCAGGGCCGTTTCGGTGGATTTGCCTTTAAGGTATGCGTGTTGAGAGTTTTCAAGTGGACAACTATCCAGGATGTTTCTAATATAGATTGTTATGTTCACCTTGTTATTAAAAAAAAACAACACGCTGAATTTTGAAATAAAACACTGCTTTAGAATTTGAATTTGAATTGGAAAGAATTTTATTTATTTTTTAGTTTGGGAGCATTTGTTACTGCTCGGTTGAGATGTGAATTAGAACTGTCCTAAAGTTCGTATAACTATTGGTCATCCAACTTCTCATCAATGCATTGAAATATATGAAATCTATTTTTAGATATGTGAGAAAAAGAATTGGGATGTGGAGTATGGGAATGGTCAAGCACTGTGTGTACGAGGGATTATATTAGATAAGACGTAACGATTGATTTGGATCGATCGTTGCGTCGCGTCTTCGTGTCGTGTATCTATTTGTTTATTTAGAAAAGTCCATTGAATTTTGGATAGGCATTTTTAAAGTGCCTTCGTAATCATAACAACGGAATATCTTTGGATAGGTTCTTTGAATTGATATTAATTTAATGGTTTATTAAGAATAAGTGTTTTTAGCGACACAGCATTTGTATTCATAACAAAGGAAATTTGAATGTGGATACTCTAAGTTAAATTACATAGAGTATTGTCTTATCGTTGATAATTGCGTTTGCTTGATATTTGGATTAGGATATGAGGGATGATTGATGTAGGAATTTGTATGGATAGAGATAGAAAGATAGATAGAGTAGTTGGGGCATAACATTCCTCCCCCCTTATAGAAAAAAAATTGCATAGGATGAGAATACAATTTTTTTTTATATATGTATAATGCATTGATGAAAAATATTGAGAAATAACATAACATTGATAAAAGACTTATTACTACAAAATTATATATTTTTTTATAATGTTTGATGAAAAAATTTGGGAACTAACATAACATAACATAACATAACATAACATAACATAACATAACATAACATAACATAACATAACATAACATAACATAACATAACATAACATAACATAACATAACATAACATAACATAACATAACATAACATAACATAACATAACATAACATAACATAACATAACATAACATAACATAACATAACATAACATAACATAACATAACATAACATAACATAACATAACATAACATAACATAACATAACATAACATAACATAACATAACATAACATAACATAACATAACATAACATAACATAACATAACATAACATAACATAACATAACATAACATAACATAACATAACATAACATAACATAACATAACATAACATAACATAACATAACATAACATAACATAACATAACATAACATAACATAACATAACATAACATAACATAACATAACATAACATAACATAACATAACATAACATAACATAACATAACATAACATAACATAACATAACATAACATAACATAACATAACATAACATAACATAACATAACATAACATAACATAACATAACATAACATAACATAACATAACATAACATAACATAACATAACATAACATAACATAACATAACATAACATAACATAACATAACATAACATAACATAACATAACATAACATAACATAACATAACATAACATAACATAACATAACATAACATAACATAACATAACATAACATAACATAACATAACATAACATAACATAACATAACATAACATAACATAACATAACATAACATAACATAACATAACATAACATAACATAACATAACATAACATAACATAACATAACATAACATAACATAACATAACATAACATAACATAACATAACATAACATAACATAACATAACATAACATAACATAACATAACATAACATAACATAACATAACATAACATAACATAACATAACATAACATAACATAACATAACATAACATAACATAACATAACATAACATAACATAACATAACATAACATAACATAACATAACATAACATAACATAACATAACATAACATAACATAACATAACATAACATAACATAACATAACATAACATAACATAACATAACATAACATAACATAACATAACATAACATAACATAACATAACATAACATAACATAACATAACATAACATAACATAACATAACATAACATAACATAACATAACATAACATAACATAACATAACATAACATAACATAACATAACATAACATAACATAACATAACATAACATAACATAACATAACATAACATAACATAACATAACATAACATAACATAACATAACATAACATAACATAACATAACATAACATAACATAACATAACATAACATAACATAACATAACATAACATAACATAACATAACATAACATAACATAACATAACATAACATAACATAACATAACATAACATAACATAACATAACATAACATAACATAACATAACATAACATAACATAACATAACATAACATAACATAACATAACATAACATAACATAACATAACATAACATAACATAACATAACATAACATAACATAACATAACATAACATAACATAACATAACATAACATAACATAACATAACATAACATAACATAACATAACATAACATAACATAACATAACATAACATAACATAACATAACATAACATAACATAACATAACATAACATAACATAACATAACATAACATAACATAACATAACATAACATAACATAACATAACATAACATAACATAACATAACATAACATAACATAACATAACATAACATAACATAACATAACATAACATAACATAACATAACATAACATAACATAACATAACATAACATAACATAACATAACATAACATAACATAACATAACATAACATAACATAACATAACATAACATAACATAACATAACATAACATAACATAACATAACATAACATAACATAACATAACATAACATAACATAACATAACATAACATAACATAACATAACATAACATAACATAACATAACATAACATAACATAACATAACATAACATAACATAACATAACATAACATAACATAACATAACATAACATAACATAACATAACATAACATAACATAACATAACATAACATAACATAACATAACATAACATAACATAACATAACATAACATAACATAACATAACATAACATAACATAACATAACATAACATAACATAACATAACATAACATAACATAACATAACATAACATAACATAACATAACATAACATAACATAACATAACATAACATAACATAACATAACATAACATAACATAACATAACATAACATAACATAACATAACATAACATAACATAACATAACATAACATAACATAACATAACATAACATAACATAACATAACATAACATAACATAACATAACATAACATAACATAACATAACATAACATAACATAACATAACATAACATAACATAACATAACATAACATAACATAACATAACATAACATAACATAACATAACATAACATAACATAACATAACATAACATAACATAACATAACATAACATAACATAACATAACATAACATAACATAACATAACATAACATAACATAACATAACATAACATAACATAACATAACATAACATAACATAACATAACATAACATAACATAACATAACATAACATAACATAACATAACATAACATAACATAACATAACATAACATAACATAACATAACATAACATAACATAACATAACATAACATAACATAACATAACATAACATAACATAACATAACATAACATAACATAACATAACATAACATAACATAACATAACATAACATAACATAACATAACATAACATAACATAACATAACATAACATAACATAACATAACATAACATAACATAACATAACATAACATAACATAACATAACATAACATAACATAACATAACATAACATAACATAACATAACATAACATAACATAACATAACATAACATAACATAACATAACATAACATAACATAACATAACATAACATAACATAACATAACATAACATAACATAACATAACATAACATAACATAACATAACATAACATAACATAACATAACATAACATAACATAACATAACATAACATAACATAACATAACATAACATAACATAACATAACATAACATAACATAACATAACATAACATAACATAACATAACATAACATAACATAACATAACATAACATAACATAACATAACATAACATAACATAACATAACATAACATAACATAACATAACATAACATAACATAACATAACATAACATAACATAACATAACATAACATAACATAACATAACATAACATAACATAACATAACATAACATAACATAACATAACATAACATAACATAACATAACATAACATAACATAACATAACATAACATAACATAACATAACATAACATAACATAACATAACATAACATAACATAACATAACATAACATAACATAACATAACATAACATAACATAACATAACATAACATAACATAACATAACATAACATAACATAACATAACATAACATAACATAACATAACATAACATAACATAACATAACATAACATAACATAACATAACATAACATAACATAACATAACATAACATAACATAACATAACATAACATAACATAACATAACATAACATAACATAACATAACATAACATAACATAACATAACATAACATAACATAACATAACATAACATAACATAACATAACATAACATAACATAACATAACATAACATAACATAACATAACATAACATAACATAACATAACATAACATAACATAACATAACATAACATAACATAACATAACATAACATAACATAACATAACATAACATAACATAACATAACATAACATAACATAACATAACATAACATAACATAACATAACATAACATAACATAACATAACATAACATAACATAACATAACATAACATAACATAACATAACATAACATAACATAACATAACATAACATAACATAACATAACATAACATAACATAACATAACATAACATAACATAACATAACATAACATAACATAACATAACATAACATAACATAACATAACATAACATAACATAACATAACATAACATAACATAACATAACATAACATAACATAACATAACATAACATAACATAACATAACATAACATAACATAACATAACATAACATAACATAACATAACATAACATAACATAACATAACATAACATAACATAACATAACATAACATAACATAACATAACATAACATAACATAACATAACATAACATAACATAACATAACATAACATAACATAACATAACATAACATAACATAACATAACATAACATAACATAACATAACATAACATAACATAACATAACATAACATAACATAACATAACATAACATAACATAACATAACATAACATAACATAACATAACATAACATAACATAACATAACATAACATAACATAACATAACATAACATAACATAACATAACATAACATAACATAACATAACATAACATAACATAACATAACATAACATAACATAACATAACATAACATACCATAACATAACATAACATAACATAACATAACATAACATAACATAACATAACATAACATAACATAACATAAAATAACATAACATAACATAACATAACATAACATAACATAACATAACATAACATAACATAACATAACATAACATAACATAACATAACATAACATAACATAACATAACATAACATAACATAACATAACATAACATAACATAACATAACATAACATAATTAAAAAAAAAAAAAACTTTTAATACAAACATTTTTTTTATAATTTTTCTTCTTCTAAATTTTCATTGTTTTCTTCAATGTTCTTATGATGCATAATTTTGCATTTAATACATTTCTTATAAATTAAGTAGTAAATAGTTATGCATAATAAAATTGTTACAAGAGTTGTAAGAGTGATCAATATATAGTTTGAATCATTTTCAGAAGTAATATTTTCTTGGTTATAATTTTTAATTATTTCGCTTATTTTTTCAATTTCATCAAAATGAATATTTGGTTTTGAATTCAAAGCATCAGCTGACATTGGGATTTTAAAATTAGAGTCTAATACAATTTCGGAAAAATAATATAATTCTTGTGTTTTATTTTCTGTTTCGATTGCTTCAATTTTAACACTTTTTGTTTGAGCATTACAATTTGGATTTAATTTGAGAATTCCACTGTTATGAATTTTTACAAAATATTTTAAATTGTCTTTACATGTGATCATAAGGTTAGTTCCCTCTGGGACAGCATAGTACCAGGTTTTGTAATTGATTAATTTCCGGATTTCATTATTTAATTTGAACATTTTTATGACGCATTCATTTTTATGGAATACTCCTAAATGTAAATTCATTATACAGTCTTTATTTATATTATTATAAATTGGAAATTTCGGTTTAAAAATAGTATTTGGTTTTGATTTTATACAATCGGAAAGATCAGCATCATTAAGTTTAATATATTCATTATTACTATTTGAAGCAATAAGATTGAATTGAGTTTGTACAAAGAAAAAGGTATTTTTTTGATAATGAGCTGAAATTGGTATCGTTTTATACAATTTAAATTTTTTTGATATTAAAGGAATTTTAATGTGCAATGTTAAGGTGACCTGCATCGTGCCTGATCGGGAAACTATTGATTGCTTAGAACTTGGTCTGGGCCAGTAGCGCAACAATCAGTCACGATGAAGTGCTTGTTTTACCTCCTCGTGGTGGTCCCCGGGCAACTATTTATGTATCCCAATATACATAAATAGGCCAAAATTACAAGTGCGAAAAGGCCTAGCTTTCTAGGATAGGTTACGGAGGTTAGCATTCTCCGTAACTGAAATCAACCCGCTACCGAAACCAACACTACGCCTCGGATAATTAATGATAACTCGTTGACGACGTTTGGCTATTGTACCCGGACAAAGATTGGTTTCTGGAATGTGAAGACGCTTCTTGACAATGGAAAAGAAGGTCCTCAGAATGCCAGATTCCTGCAACTAGAGAAGGAATTCATGCGGTATAGGATGGACATCTTAGGGATAAGTGAAGTTAGATGGCTGGGTTCGGGGAAGTTCAAGTCACCAACCCGTAACACTGTACTATTCTATTCCGGAAAAACACCTGGAAGCGCTCGGGAATCTGGCGTTGGATTGCTGCTTTCCAAAACAGCTCTCAAAAGCCTAATTTCCTGGGAGTCTTTAGGTGACAGGATCCTGAAAGCCAGGTTCCGGACTAGAGTACGTCGCGTCACCATCATACAGTGTTACGCCCCAACTTTGCTCTCTTCTGACGAGGAGAAGGAGGCCTTTTATAACCGGCTGAGTGCTGCTTATGATAGCGTTCCACGAGGTGATATAGTTATGGTGATGGGAGACTTAAATGCCAAGGTTGGCAATGACAACACTGGGCTAAGGCATGTCATGGGAAAACATGGTGTTGATAACCGAAACGACAATGGCGAATGATTTGTCGATTTCTGCAACGCCAACGGCCTTGTTATTGGAGGGACCATGTTCGAGCATAAGACGTGCCACAAAGTCAGTTGGGTGTCGACTGACAGACAAGCAACTTCCAACCAAATTGACCACTTCGCGATCAGCCGGCGTTTTAGAAGTAGTCTCCAGGACGTCCGTAACAGAAGAGGTGCTGACATGGGAATGGCCCGGGACCACCATCTGATGGTTGCTACCGTAAGAATGCGTACCGCTGCAGTTCGGAGATCCCAAGGAAACACTTGAATGCCCAAGTTTAATACAGATAGACTAAAGGATCCTGCAGTGCGCCAACAACTAGGGGACCACCTTTCACAAGGATTGAACGCAATCAGCAGCACGGAAACCACATCCATCGAAAATCATTGGTGTGCTGTGAAAAATGTGTTCATATCCGGTGCTAAAAGTATAGTCGGCCGGGCGCAAGGAAGAAATAGTGCTTGGCTTTCCGACGAAACTTGGGCAAGGATCGAAGAAAGGAAACACCTTAAAGTTCGCATCGCAGCTACCCCAGCAGCAGGGAGAAACGAGCTTGAGTCTACGTACCGCATGAAGATGAGGGAAGTTCACCGTAGTGTGCGACGTGATAAGCGTAACTTCATCAACGCACTGGCCACAGAAGCAGAAGAAGCCGCTAGTAGGTGTGACAGTAGGACCGTCTACAGAATTACCAAAGAGCTCACTGGTGTCCAGAGCTCTAAACAACACCTGGTTAAAGACACAAACGGATCCCTGCTAATTTCGGATGAGGACCAGCTCATAAGGTGGAGGGAACACTTTTCTGCGGTTTTAAACCGCGTTTTCGCAAGTGAAGTGAACCCTATTCCAACTGAGCTACCCGAAGTAACAATTTCCCGAATACGCACCGTACCCCCCAGTAAAGAAGAAATTATCACCGCCATCAAAGCACTGAAGAACAACAAAGCGGTTGGACTTGACGGTATTCCTGCAGAGCTCTTAGGAGCAGCCCCAACGACATCGAGCGAGCTACTGCACCCACTTATTAAGAGAGCTTGGGAAGCAGAGAGCTTTCCTGAAGAGTGGAAAAAAGGAATGATTGTCAAGCTCCCAAAGAAAGGAGATCTCACACAGTGCGAAAACTGGAGAGGAATATGCGTTCTGCCTGCAGTAGCCAAGATAATAGCAAGGATAATATTGGACCGAATTAAAGACCACCTCGAAGACACACTCGACGCCGAACAAGCAGGTTTCCGCACTGGATCTTCCTGTGTTGATCACATCAACACCTTGAGGATCATC
Source organism: Melangyna quadrimaculata (assembly GCA_949320155.1). Taxonomy (NCBI): domain Eukaryota; kingdom Metazoa; phylum Arthropoda; class Insecta; order Diptera; family Syrphidae; genus Melangyna; species Melangyna quadrimaculata. The sequence goes on from OX439483.1 coordinate 370,567,665, forward strand.
ATCGAACAGTGCGTTGAATATCGATCACCACTTCACCTGCTGTTCATCGATTTTGAAAAGGCGTTCGACAGTGTCAATAGAGAATTTATTTGGCTTGCTTTGCACAGGAGGGGCATCCCAGATAAATTGATTGCTATTATCAAGGCTACATATGATGGATCCAGGTGTCACGTTTTGCACAAAGGTAGGCTGTCAGAGGAGTTTGAAATCCAAAGTGGAGTTAGGCAAGGCTGTATACTGTCACCAATACTGTTCCTGTTGGTGATAAGTGACGTACTGCACGCAGCTTTGTCAAATGGAAATGGAGGAATTCAGTGGACTCTGCAATCTCACCTCAAACATCTGGACTACGCGGACGACGTATGCTTACTCTCTCATAGGATCATGGATCTCCATCAAATGACAACAAGGGTGGAGAGAGAAGCAGAAATCGTAGGGCTTAAGATCAACTCGGCAAAAACTAAAAGGATCAGCCTTGGAACTTCCTCATCAATCCAAGTAAATATTTCTGGACAACCGGTAGAGATGGTAGAGGATTTCCAATATCTTGGGAGTATTATCTCTACGGGTGGCGGAACTGAACTGGACGTAAACAGCCGAATCAGAAAAGCAAAGGCTGCGTTCGGAATGCTGTCCAAAATATGGAGAAACAACTCTTTTAGCTTAAAGACCAAGCTACGACTGTTCCGCTCCACTGTTGAATCCGTTCTGCTTTACGGCTGCAGCACTTGGAAAGTCACTGAAATTGTCACTAGAAAGCTGCAAACCTTCGTTAATAGATGTCTACGAAACATCTTGAGGATTTTCTGGCCCAACCGTATCTCCAATGCCGAACTTCATGCGAGAACGGGTCAGGAGCCCATAGACTCCATTATACGAAGAAGAAAGTGGCAGTGGATTGGCCATACGCTTCGAAAAGGCGATCGGTGCATTGCATTTCAAGCAATGCAGTGGAACCCGCTGACACAGGAGGGAAGACAAGTGGGCCGGCCTAGAAGTACATGGCGAAGAACGGTCGAACAGGAATCGGCACGACTGGGGAAAAGTTGGAGAGAGCTGAAATATATTTCAAGAAATCGTACACGATGGCGCGTAGGTGTAGTGGAGGCCCTATGTCCCGTAAGGGAAACATCACGGACGTAATAGGTCCGAGGACCTAAGTTAGTAAGTAAGTAAGTAATGTTAAGGTTCTAATAACGTAAATAGGATAAATTCTAGCGATTTTTATTAGATTCGGCATATTTTGAACTGAAGGTTATAATGGTAATCTTGAATTTGCAATGCCTTGTGTTTCAATTTCTCTCAACGAACTTAAAAATAATTCTGAGAATAAAATATGGTTGCTTAATTTATTTTCTTGTGCTTTTAAAATTATGTCAAATATTTCTGTTTCTTTTTCTTTTATAACAAATATTTCGTTCATTATAAGATTTTCCATTTCCGTAAAAGCAAACATTACATCTTGACTTTTAATTAATTCGTTATAAATTCCAACATTAGTGTTGTTTATATTTTTAATTAGATGACTGATTATCGTAAATTCTTTATTTAATTCGTGTGCTATTTTTGTTTGTTTGTTCTCGAGTTTATCTATACTTTGCTTAATGGATTTTGCGTCGGAATCATCCATATTACCGAAAAGAAAGTTTTCGAATCTACCGATAAAATTAAAAAGACCTCGAGCAGATCTATTGGGAGAGTTTCAAATATCTCTTATGATTTTGTAATTATTATCGACTTTTGAGGCAAGACGATTTATGGATTTGACAACTTGAGCACATAAATTGTTTGCTTTATCATTTTGTATGATTTTGTCATATAATATGTTTAAAAAATATACATGATCATTTATTTGTTGAAGACAATTATTGTAAGATGACAAATTTAAATGAACAATAAAATTCCACTCGTTTTTGGAAAGTAAAAGGGTGCCTTCACTTTCGAAGTGTATGGCAGTAGCATTGTTGATTTCTTCTAACTCATGTCTGTCTAAAGCCAAAGAGGTACTTATGAGAAGGAATGTTACAAAAGTTGCCGGCATGTTGCGATTCTATAAATGAACAGATTTTAATAAGTTATTATATGTCAGGAATTAAATGCTTTAACTAAATTTTTGTGTACCGTTTTATTCTTCCTTTCCATTCTGATGGTAACAGTTTCTGGAGAGTTGGCTGCTATTACTTCGTAGGGACCTAAATAAACCGACGTAAGTTTTTTGTTCATTCTAGTTTTACTTTGTAATAAAACTTTATCTCCTATGTTGTATTGAATTTGCTGGCTATTTTTATCATAATAATTTTTTGATTTTATCTTAGCTTTAATAAGATTATCTTTCGCTATTTGATACCCATTTTGAAGTTTAGCTTTCATTTCAAAAACATAATCCTCATAGTTATAGACTGGGTCGATTGAATTTGTTAACGAACAAGGAATTTGAGGTTTTAAACCAAATAGCACTTCATATGGAGTGAATTGAGTAGCTGAATGTGGTGTGGTATTATAACAAAACACATCATAGTCAACCCATGAATCCCAATTGGTAGGATCTTTGTTAGAGTAACTCCTAAGGTAATCTCCTAACACTCGATGGCTTCTTTCTAAAGATCCGTTTGACTGTGGATGGTAAAGTGTTGTCTGAATTTACTTTATTTTTAATAATTGACAAATGCGTTTGAAAAGATCGCTTAAAAAGTTGGAGCCTTGATCTGTCAAAAGAGTTTGTGGGGCGCCGAAAATGCATATATCTTTTCGTACGAAAACTTCGGCAATTGTTGCCGCTTCTTGATTTTCTATAGGAAAAGCCAGAATGAATTTTGTTAAATCATCCTGAAATGTTAAAATATAATTATTTCCTGATTCTGAAGTTGGAATAGGACCGACGATGTCTAAAGAAACTTTTTCGAAGGGGACTGTAGATGTTGTCGTTATTTTCATAGGGATTTTCTTTTGGGAATAACTTTTATTTTTCTGACAAGTTTCGCATTTTGAAATATATTCTTTTAGGTCCTTAAGCATATTATGCCATTTAAAATTCATCTTTATTCTCTTAAATGTTTGTTTGACCCCCTGATGTCCTCCAGTTGGGTTCTTATGATATTCATTTAAAATATTGTCTATGTCAGCCTTGGAGCTAACTATTTTCGCACTTGTTTGATTTGTTTGTATTTCATTTTCTTCTAAAGACACCTCTTCGATATCATTATAAGGTTGAATGTCTGGGGTTATTACTTCTGGGACCTCCTTCATTTGTTTTGTTTGAGCGCGAGTTAATATATTTACTGTGTTAGCCTCACAATTAGTTTCAAGTCAAGAGAGACCATCTGCTACCGTGTTTAGTGAACCAGCTTTATATTTAACATCAAACTCATATTCTTCTAACTTTATTCGCCAACGCATTATTCTAGAGCTTGGATCCTCGAGATTAAAAATCCATACTAAGGGTTTGTCATCTGTCATAACAGTAAATTTTCTTCCATAAACGTAAGGTCGAAAATGATTTACTGCCCAGACGACGGCTAAAGCCTCCTTTTCAATAGTTGAATAATTTCGCTCAGATTTGTTTAATACCCTACTAGCAAATGCAATAGGTAAATCTATGCTTTCTGAATTATTCGATTGAGAAAGGACTGCTCCGATAGCACAATTACTTGCGTCGGTGGTTATTAAGAATGGCCTATCATAGGAAGGATATTGTAAAATGGGTGCATTTGTAATAGATTTTTTTAGAAGAGAAAATGCCTCATCGCAAAATGGATTCCAGACAAAAGGGTTATCCTTGCGTAAGAGTTTATTTAAAGGATCTGCGAAACGATTTCAACTGTTTCACAGTTTTAGGAACTTGTATATTGGCTATTGCAGTAATTTTGTCAAGATTAGGTTTGATACCGTTTTCTGTTATTATGTGCCCTAAGTAGCATACTTCCTTACGTAGGAATTTGCATTTTTGAGGTTGCAACTTTAAATTAAATTTCCGAAGACAATTGAAAATATCCGTCAATTTTTTTATTATGATCGTTAAGGTTCTTACCATACACAACAATATCGTCTAGATATACAAAACATCGTATGCCTTGGAGACCAGCAAGAACTACATTCATAAGACGTTGAAAGGTGGGTGGTACATTTCGCAACCCAACAGGCATTCTGTTGAATTCATAATGCCCGAAAGCTGTACTGAATGCTGTTTTGTGTCTATCCTCTTCTTCAACTTGAATCTGGTGAAAACCACTAGCAAGGTCTAAGACAGAGAAATATTTAGAGTCTCCCAGTTGATTAAGGATATCTTCAATATTTGGTAAAGGAAAAGAATCAGCTAGAGTAACCTCATTTAATTTTCGAAAATCTACAACTACACGCCATTGCTTGTTTCCTTTTGAGTCTTCTTTTTTCGGAACCACTAACAATGGATAATTCCAAGGGCTTGTACTTTCCCTTATGATCTCGTCTTCCAACATCTCTTGGACTTGTCTCTGAATTTCAGATTTGTGGTATTCTGGAAGTCTATATGGAAGTGTATTTATAGGTCTTTGGTTTTTGTCCACGGGAATATTATGCTGGACACCGTTAGTGTATGTGAGCTTATCACCTTCTAAATGAAAGATATCGTTGAATTCTCTACAAATTTCAACTATAGAACCTGCTTCTTCTTTGTTAAGGTGGTCTACTTCTAAGGCTTCTCCTAATTTTTGAAGTCTCCTATTTATTTCGTTATAGTTTTTGTACTGCTTAATGTGGTATACATGAAAATTTTCCGACTTCTCAAAACATACTTCTAGATTTTGGGGAATAGTTATTTCTTCCTCTGATGTATTAAGAATTGATACATTGACAAACCCGTTTTCAACTTTTGCAATGGAACTAGCTATATAAACTTGAGGAAGAATTTCTTTTGGTATAACGATGACATCATCAATTTCTAATAATGGCCCGTATTTTATATATTGCTTCATTCTGGGTGGTATTTTTATTAATTGTTTGTCGTCGGAATATGGTTTTTGAAACGACACTCCATCTTTTTCTAATACTAAGATTTTAGATTTATAATTTATTGTGGCATTTGTTTTATTAAGAAAATCTTCTCCTATTATACCATCGTAATCTATAGGAAAATGATCTTTTACTATATGGAATTCCTGATTTATAATCTCGTTTTCGGCAATTTGTATTTGCAGAATTGTTACTCCTAACGTGGAAATTTCTTCTGATGAAATTCCTTTAATTATAAGAGGATCTTTGTGTTTATACACTTAGGTATTATTTCGCAAACAACCCCTTTTAATTAGACTGATAGCTGCACCAGTGTCGATTAGAAAAGAATTTATTTTTTATTTGCTTTGGGAAATAGGAAACTCTATTTTGCTTCTCGATATTTTATTAGAGTTTATATTGGGAACGCAATTTAAGAAATTCCGATTTTGAGATGGAATTTTTTTATTTTGATTTAGATTAAGATTTTGATTATGATTTTGAATATGATTGAGATTGAGATTTTGATTTTGCTTTAGATTAAGATTTTGAATATTTTGATTTAGAGCATTTCCTAAATTCGAGACATTACTTTGTAAGGGTGAATCATTTGTTATTCCTTTTAGATTTCGCTCAACTGAATTGGGGAATTGTCCAATCCAGGAAGTTGGGAGTTTCCCTGACGGGTATAGTTCACTTGAGATCTATTGTTATTGTTTGAGTTATTGAATGCTCTCTTGCGACATTCATTAATTAAATGTCCTTGTTTTTTACAATAAGCACAATTTTTCTCCCCAGTTCCAGAGTAACCATTATTGAATGGATTTCTGGGAGGATTATGGAAATTTGGTTTTTGATAACTTTGATTTGGCCTTTTAGTATTTTGTGGCCCAGAATAATTATTTGAATATTGGAACCGCGAATTATTTTGGGTATAAGGGTGTGTTTTATTTTCAGCCATCATTAACGACTCCTCTGATAAAGCGAAATTGATTGCTTCTTGCAGAGTTGTATGTTGCTGGGTTTTCACGATTAATTTTAGAGGACTGCGTAATCCCCTCTTGAAATTGTTAATAGCAGTTATTTCGTTTAGCTGTTTTATTTCTTGACTTTCCAGCTTAAAGTCTTGAGCTGTAGATAAGTTTAACTCTTCTAAAAGTCTATTGAGTCTGTTTGCGTAATTGAGAACATTCTCGTTCGGCATTTGATTTGAGGAAAATAATTCTCCTTGAATGGTTTGTAAAGGCCGAAGCCTTTGAAAATTTAGTTTCAAACAATTGGCTAACTCTATCCAATTTGAAAAAGATTTTATTTTGACGGTTACATTATAAGCGTGACCAGATATCTTTGATTTGAGCAAATCAAGTAATTCATTCGTTTGATCCTGCTCAGGTTGCTGACTTGCAGCTTTACCCGCTTGGATGTCTACGATCTCTAAAAATCTTTTCAAATTACATGGATCACCAGAAAATTCGGGGATCAATTTTAAGGCTCTATCGAAATTAAATGTAGACATATTTACTTCTTTATTATTTGTAACTTTCTCTGGTTTATTTTCTTGTATTCCGGTATCTTTATTTTCTAAAAACTTTCCCTCGGCAATAGTTGGGAGTCTTGACTTTACTTCTATTTTCCGATTTCTAAGTTTAATGTATAGACTCATAAGCACCAGAAACAAATGAACACAAAAATACTAGTTGAGCACAATTAGCTAGCTGAATAATATAAAATACTTAAAATAAAATTAAATAAAAAAAACTTGCTTGAAAGGGGGCCGGGCTCCCACCACTAGTTATAGCATCATGCTATATGCCGGGTGATGGAATTGAAGGACCACCGGCTGAGATGACAAAGCAACTCATTGCACGTGCTGCACTGGAGAAATGGGACGCTGTTGTGGGCTGTGATGCCAACGCGCACCATTTGCAGTGGGGAAGCACTGATATCAACGAAAGGGGTGAGTTACTATTTGAATTTATTACTGAAAATAACCTTTTGGTAGCGAACATAGGGAATGAGCCCACTTTTGTCACCAAAACTCGTAAAGAGGTACTTGATGTAACTTTATTAAATAACTCAGATACCATATTCATAGATCAGTGGAAGGTATTAAAAGAGGAATCATTCTCTGACCATAAACTCATAGAATTCTTAATACCTGACACCCCAGATCCTCACAAACCTTTTAGAAATCTCAGACGAACAAACTGGGAAATTTTTAATAGGGAGGTAGTAACAGAATTACGAAAGCTAAATACTGATGCGTTACAAGAACCCGAGATTATAGAGAAAGCTACTGATAGCTTCACTGAAATTCTCGGTAAAGCATTCGAAAAAGGATGTCCATTAAAACAAGGGGGACAGAGTAAAAAGAAACCACCCTGGTGGACAACTGAACTTGGCAACATCAGGAAGGAAACAAGAAGACTTTTTAATGTTGCCAAGCGCACAAGAGCAGATAGTGACTGGGAAACTTACAAATCTAGTCAAAAGAAATTCAAGATGGAAACTCAAAGAGCCAAACGGAGCTCATGGAGGAACTTCTGCAGTCAAATTGAGAGTACCAAAGAATCAGCTAGACTCAGAAAAATACTTGCTAAGGGACCAATTGTTCTAGGATCTCTTAAGGAACTCAATGGACATTGGACGGAATCGTGTAGCGAAACACTGGAACTCCTGGTAAACGCTCACTTTCCTGGTTGCACCTCTAAAGGGAATAACAACCCACAAGTAGAACTCAGCATAGAGAACACAACAACAACGGAGCTGATTACGGAAGAAAGGATAAAATGGGCTATTAACTCCTTTTCACCGTATAAATCACCAGGTTTGAATGGTGTCTTCCCCATGATGCTACAAAAATGTGAAGACCATGTAATCCCACACTTAAAAAACATATTCCTAAGTAGCCTTAAATTAGGATATGTGCCGAAGGCGTGGCGAGAGGTCAAAGTGGTATTCATTCCAAAAGCTGGCAAGCCAAGCCACACGACCGCTAAAGATTTTAGACCCATTAGTCTCACGTCTTTTCTCTTAAAGACATTAGAAAGATTGATTGATATATATATACGCAACGCACTGAGCCCGGAAGTCATATCTCCAGCCCAGCATGCTTATACAAAAGGTAAAAGTGTTGAGACAGCACTACACACTGTCGTCAGCACAATTGAAAAAACGCTCAAGGACAAAGAATACACCCTTGCTGCCTTTCTAGACATTGAAGGAGCCTTCAACAATGTTCGGAACGAGGCGGTGGAAGGAGCGCTCGTGAATCTTAATATGAATAACGCTATCATCAGATGGATAATGTTCATGTTGAAAAACAGAGAGATCAACTCAGAGCTAGGTGGAATGCAAATCAAAGTATCTACTTCTAGAGGAACCCCACAAGGTGGGGTGCTTTCTCCCCTTCTCTGGACACTCGTGATGAACACAGTTCTTGTGAGACTAAGATACAGTGGAGTCAAAGTAATTGCATATGCAGATGATCTAGCATTACTAGCGACAGGCAAATTTTCCTCCACAATTAGTGAACAAATAGAAAATGCCCTATCAATAGTGAATACATGGACTAGGAATTGTGGACTTGCGGTTAATCTGCAAAAACCGAACAAGTCCTTTTTACGAACAAACGGAAAATACCGACTTTCAAGATTCCTTTCATTGAAGGGACCCAACTCCAAATCTCCGATCACGCAAAATACCTTGGTGTAATCTTGGATAAGAAATTGAATTGGAGTCGCAACGTTAAAGAAAGAACTAACAAAGCCATGTTTGCATTCTACTCCTGCAACAGGATATTTGGTAAAACATGGGGACCTAGCCCAAAAATTATCAGGTGGATGTATACGGCGATAGTTAGACCTGTACTGACATACGGTAACGTAGTCTGGTGGAATGCGCTTGACAAAGTTACTAACCTTAAACTCATGACCAAGGTACAAAGAATGGCATGTATTGGAATCACTGGGGCTATGAGGTCCACCCCCACAGCGGGCTTGGAAGCTATACTCAACTTAACACCCCTTGATTTATTTGTACAAGAATTGGCAGCCAAGAGCGCAATTCGGCTTAGCCAAACTAGTAGCTGGAAGCGCAGCGCCATAGGACACGCGCAGATTCTGCAGAAATACACGGGAAGTATGGTATGCACTGACTACATTACACCCCGTTTAGACTTTGACAAGCCGTTCACGATCGCCTTTTGGCAAACCAAAGAACCATCAACCTGCGAATCGATGATAGCAATATATACCGAGGGTTCCAAGATGGATACTGGTATTGGTGCAGGCTTCTTTTCGGAAACTCTTGGACTAGCCAGCTCATTCAGACTTCCTAATTACAGCAGTGTCTTCCAAGCTGAAGTTCTGGCAGTGACGAAAGCTGCTAGACAGGTCTCAATGATGGCTATACCACAAGCGGATATCACCTTTTTCATTGACAGCCAAGCGGCAATAAAAGCAATTTCTGTCATTGAAATAAAATCGAAGCTTGTGACATGCTGTCGCGAAGAGCTAAGGGTTCTTGGTACACAGCACAACATACGACTCTGCTGGGTTCCTGGCCACAGTGGTGTCCCAGGTAATGAAAGTGCTGACGAACTGGCAAGAATGGGATCAGCACTTGATCTTAATCAAGCAGATTCAACTGTTCAAATCCCGCCCTGTAATCTTAAGAGGGTAAACGAGAGTAAAGTTCTAGCTATAACCAACAAGAGATGGAACTCACTCGATACCTGTGTTATAACTAGAAAATTATGGCCTAGTTTCGATAAACAAAAGACCGACAAAATCATCCACCTGGGAAAAAAGTCTCTATCTATTCTCGTGAGCGTAACCACTGGGCACAACCAACTGGGTTACCATAAGAAAAAGATGAGTCTCAGTATGGACGACTTATGTAGAGGATGTGGTGACGAAGAGATACATGAGGATACTCCACACTACCTTTGTCACTGCCCTGCACATTGTCATCTAAGAAATAGGCTCCTCGGGAGACATTTCTTCAATGACTTAGAGGAACTATCTGACATTACAAGCAATAACATGTTAAAATTTATTAACGCTACAAAATGGCTTGACAATTCTTAAATACAGCTAAACAAATGAGTCACATACACCAACCCACTGATCTATCAAACTCAACCGCCAGACGTTGCATGGAGCCATTGCTCCTACGGGGCTGGTGGTGGGGATGATTTAAACAGTGGGGGTAAAGAGAATGGACCACGCCCTTGAAAAGACGATTGTGCGTTGACCTCTCCTCAACCTGCTGATTGTGCTTACGGACACTTCTTCAGTAACCTGAAGACTAATCTTACTGAACGGGGCAGACGCATGCACCAACCACTGATCTATCAAGCTCACCCAGCGGAAGTTGCATGGAGCCACTGCTCCTACGGGCCCGGTGGAGAGATGATATTTCCGGTGGGGGTAAATGAGGGAATCACGCCCTAAGAAGACAATGGTGCGTTTAACTCTCCTCAACCCGGTGTTAATATGCCGTCAGACAATTCTTCTATACCTGGATAGCTTCACCGAGTTAACTAGGCAGACACATACACCAACCACTGATCTTTCAAACTCATCCACCAGACGTTGCACGGAGCCACTGCTCCTACGGGCCTGATGGGGGATGATTTAACCAGTGGGGGTAGGGGAGATCACGCCCTTAAAGGACAGTGATACGTTGGTCTCTCCTAAGCCCGGTGATTGTGCCGACGACGTAGGTTTACATTACAGAACGGGGTAGACGCGTACACCAAACACTAATCTATCAAACTCACTCGCCAGACGTTGAATGGAGCCACTACTCCTACGGGCCTGGTGAGTGGATGATCTACGCCCTTAAAAGACAACGGTGCGTTAACTTCTCCACAACCCGGTGATTATGCGCAAACAAACACTTCTCCAACACCTTAATGGGACCAACTTAACAAAGCTACCACATACACCAACCACTGATTTATCAAACTTACCCGCCAGACGTTGCATGGAGTCACTGCTCCTACGGGCCTGGCGGAGTAATGATTTACCTGTTGGGGGTAAGGGAGAGGCTCACGCTCTAAAAACACTATGGTGAGCTGGCCTCTCCTTTCCCTGGTGATTGTGTCGACGGACTCTCCTTATCTGACCTAACTGGGCAGTCGCTGGCACCAACCACTGATTTATCGTACCCAGCGCCAGACATTGCATGGAGCCACTGCTCCTACGGCTCTGGTATGGGGTTGTTCATCCAGTGAGGGTAAAGGAAAGGGACACGCCCTGTAAAGATAATGGTGCGTCAACCTATCCTCAACCCGGTATTTACACAGCGACTGACACTCCTTCAATCAATTTGTAGACGACTTTTTCCAAGCTTCAGCTTGTAAGAACGGTATTGACGCCCTCTAAGGGCTATGCCATTGGATTTATCATAGGTTTCTTTTATGGGGATTAATCCCCAGGGTATCACAATGGATCTACACTGATCTAAGTGTGACGGTAACAAGATCAACTGTCAGCCCACTAACCTAAAGTTGTCTGCTCGTCCGGATGTTTCTCGTTGCTGCCTTTTTTTTCTCATTTGGAATCTTCACTTCACTCAAATTTTTAAAGTTATTGCATTTATTTTTTTCTTCAAAAATCTATTTTATAAATTTTGCCTCTGCCTACTGATTAACACTTTTATTTGGAATTAGCTAAAACGAAAAGCTATCCCACCGCTGCCACCAATTTGTTATGTTCACCTTGTTATTAAAAAAAAAAAAACAACACGCTGAATTTTGAAATAAAACACTGCTTTAGAATTTGAATTTGAAAGAATTTTATTTATTTTTTAGTTTGGGAGCATTTGTTACTGCTCGGTTGAGATGTGAATTAGAACTGTCCTAAAGTTCGTATAACTATTGGTCATCCAACTTCTCATCAATGCATTGAAATATATGGAATCTATTTTTAGATATGTGAGAAAAAGAATTGGGATGTGGAGTATGGGAATGGTCAAGCACTGTGTGTACGAGGGATTATATTAGATAAGACGTAACGATTGATTTGGATCGATCGTTGCGTCGCGTCTTCGTGTCGTGTATCTATTTGTTTATTTAGAAAAGTCCATTGAATTTTGGATAGGCATTTTTAAAGTGCCTTCGTAATCATAACAACGGAATATCTTTGGATAGGTTCTTTGAATTGATATTAATTTAATGGTTTGTTAAGAATATGTGTTTTTAGCGACACAGCATTGTATTCTTAAGGAAATTTGAATGTGGATACTCTAAGTTAAATTACATAGAGTACTGTCTTATCGTTGATAATTGCGTTTGCTTGATATTTGGATTAGGATATGAGGGATGATTGATGTAGGAATTTGTATGGATAGAGATAGAAAGATAGATAGAGTAGTTGGGGCATGACAAGATGTCGAGGATGCACTCTAAGGTTTTAAGCACAAAAGAAGTTAGACAAATTGGACGGAAATCCTTCGCAGATTCATGCCCCCGCCTACCGACTTTCGGGATAAAAACCACTCTTACATGTCTCCAGGGCTCGGGAACATAGTTAAGAGATAAACATCCCTTACAAATTGTTTCCAGCCAGGGAACTGCTATCTCTTGCAGTTTCTGGAGCATAATTGGCAGTATGCCGTCCAGGCCTGGAGACTTATACGGTGAGAATGTATTAATTGCCCAGGCAATTTTTTCTTTTGTTATAATGGTATTGATATGCTCTACTCGAGCTGAAGACATGTCCCAAGGTTCCAGCGTCGCTAACCTACTGTTCTCGCAGCCCGGGAAGTGCGTCGTCATTAACAGCTCCAAAGACTCAGATGGAGAGACTGTCCAGGAACCATCAGGCTTTTTAACGAGCCTTGCGGAATCTTTTATATTTCAATTGACTGACAGAATTCTGCCCAGCCTTTTTGCTTGGCTGCTGCGAGATCTCGCTTGTAAATCTTGAGACAGTCATTATATGGTTGATAAAACTTATGTTTGTGGCAGATATTAAAGATTGTTCTAGTCATTTTCCTTAGATTAGATAGGTCTTCATTCCACCAAGGGGGTAGTGTTTTACGGCTATATTTTATTGGACAGGAGACCAAAAGCAGTGCTCATTGATGCCTCAAACGATTTCACCTTTGACTCAAGATCTATCACCGAGTCTGGACTTAGGTTCGGTATATTGCCCAGTTTAGATTTTACATCTTGACTGAATTTCTTCCAGTCTATTCTTTTGGGATTTCTATAAGGGGATTTATTTTCGGTTTTGAAATTAATGTTGAAGAGTATCCATCTATGGTCCGAAAAAGATTTCAGAAGGGATACCCTTCAGTTTTCTACTATTAGATTCGTTTTATTATTTACGATCGTAACATCCAGTAAGTCCTCCCAGCCTTCATGATTATCCGAGCTCGGAAATACAAAAGTGGGAGTGCTACCTCTGTTGCAGACCGTCAGGTTATTTTCAATAATAAAATCATAAAGAGACTCACGTCGTTCATTGATCTCTGAAATACCCCATAGGGTTTGTCGTGCATTAGCATCATTACCAATCACAAAGTTAGTCCTGGCTTTAGCTTCATTTGTAAGGGTTCGCAACTCTTCTGGTGGTGACTGCCTGTCATGGGTCGAGTACGCCGAGGCCAACAATAAGCCGTCTGCATTTTCATCCTCCAACCTTACAACTGTTAGATCAGGAGTGCTAAGATTTGGACACAAAAAAGCTTTTAAGTGCTTTTTAGCTAAAATACAAGTTCTAGGCTTACCTTGGTCTGGGCTCGCGATTTTATAAAACAGGTCGTATTGGTGATCTTGGAGGCCTCTTACTCTGAGTCCATTCACCCATGGTTATTGACTGACCGCTACGTCGACGTTTTCCTCCCTCAGGAAAACCCGCAGATTATCCGAGGCACATTTAGAGTGCTTCAGATTAATCTGTACAACTCGCAGCGCGTTTTTAATTTTGTGAGCAGCCTGCACAGTCAGGGCCCGGCGGCTCGTGACAACGATATCACCAACAACTTCGTCGATCTCGACTTTGTCATCAGCTTTGTCGGGGTCTTCTCCCCGACTATGCAAGATTTTAATTCGGATATTACGTATGCCAAACTTCAGCTTGAAATCGGCCTTCTCCAGAGCTCCCCGGCTTTCATCGCTGATTCTCAGAAGATAATATCCGCTGTTCTTCTGCAGTTCTTCTGCCTTAATGACAGCCCAGTCATGCATAGGAACCAGCAGATTTAGCCTCTGAAGTCCGCGGATAAGCCCTTGTCCGCTCGGCTTGATGTCCATGAGGGGTAACCAAATGCGAGCCATTGGTTGTCTAGGGATATCCTTAGCTGGGATAAGCTTGAGCTTCAAGCCCTCCCAGTCATTGCTGATTACGATGTTTTCAAGTTGAACGTATAAAATGAACTGATTTATTTTTCTAGTATTTTAAATATAAACATTTGACAATATCAAAAACTTATACTATGATAAACAAACTAATCATATAAACAACCAAGTGATAAGACTATACCACAACTCCCATCCTAAGATGTTACATACAATATACAAAACAATATAATAATAACTATTTACCAATTCATAAATACAAATCCTAATTATAATATTATTTGTTTAAGTATATTATAAAAAGAAAAATTTAAGTATTAAATGTCAATTCAATAAATGTTTGTATCAATACAATAAAACGATAATTTTTTTTTTTTACAAATTGTAAATTATTCTTTATAATTCAAACGTTTTAACTGCCTTACATTTCTATGAATATTCGTGGTTCGTAAACAGCGGACAGATGCCTGTTCACCCTCCTCCATACTCTTTGAGGTTATTATTGTTTCCATGTTGGTCACAGGCGCCACAGTCACTCCGAGGTTCTCGATGTTGATTAGTGTAGGCGAAAGACTATGATCATCCATAACCGCCGTCTCGACATTATTCAGATTATCACCAGGTGTTCCATGAATAATTTGATTTAAATGTCGTTTAATGGTTTTATTGTTGCGATTTAATATACAGCGATAGGATTGCGGTCCAACACGTTCTTTGACTGATGCTTTTTGCCATTTAACTTTGTTTGGATCCGAATAATCACGAACAAACACTTGTTCACCGTTTTAAAATGTTGTGTTTCTTGAACCCTTATGATTCTTGATATTCGATATCTGACTCTCTAAAATCTTGCTTTTAACTAATGGCGGTCTAAGCATACTGAAACGATTTTTTAACTCTCTACCCAAAAGTAATTTAGCAGGGGTTTCACCTGTAGTACAATGTTTAGAACACCTATAATCGAAAAGAAAAGTGTCTATAGTCTTATCCAAATTTTTTTCTGAACCTTCCAAATTAGCTTAACTAGATTTCTTAAAAGTTCTTACAAAATTTTCAGCTTGACCGCTGGTAGCACGATGACCCGGAGCTGTCAGAATGTGCTTTATGTTATTTTTCTCTAAAAATTGACCAAACTCCACCGAAGTGAACTGTCGACCATTATCACTGACCAACGTGGCAATCAAACCAAATCTACAAAATATTTCTCTTAATTTAGTTATAGTAAAATTTGTTGTCATATCTTTGGTTTTGAAAACTTCTACCCACTTTGAAAATTAATCAATTACTATTAGAAACTGATAATTGTTGATGGGACCAGCAAAATCAACATGGATCCGAGACCAAGCAGACTCTGTTAGGGCCCAAGGATACAAAAATCCTTTTTCTGGACTTGGCTGCGTTATTTTACAAGTCACACAATTGGAAATCAAATTTTCAATACATTGATCTAATTTAGGCCACCACACGTATAAACGTGCTAAAGCTTTAGTTTTAACGATCCCTAAATGAGAACGATGTAACTCTAACAAAACTTTGTTACGCAATTTATGAGGAATAACTACTCTGTAACCATATAAAACGCAGCCATATTTAACTGAAAGTTCATTTCTCCTATTTCGAAATGGAATAAAATCCTGCCCTTTTAGTGATTCTACACAGCCTCTTCGAATAGTCTCACATAGTTTAGATAAAACTGGATCACGTCGAGTTTCTTTTTCAATTAACTTAAAATTTAAGTTTAAATCGTTATTTGCATTTATATAATTAACGTGAGAAAACTCATATTCACCTTCACAAGATGAATTTTGCTGCGGCAATCTAGAAAGATGATCCCATCTTTGCATTCTTGCGGCTGCCATAACAGGCAAGCCTTTATTTTCTCCAAAGATAGCAAGAAGTGGCTTATGATCGGATTCGAGAACAAAATGGTTACCTAATAAATATTGCCGTAGTTTTGTAACGCAAAAGACGATTGCCAACGCTTCCTTATGAATAGTACTGTAGTCTTTTTCAGTCATACTTAAAGCGCGTGAAACAAAAGCAATAGGTCTTCGAGAACCATCCGCATAAATATGGGACAAAATACCTCCTACAGCAACATTCGAAGCATCGGTTGTCAAAACTATTTGTTGCTTAGCATCAAAGTGTGCTAAGGTTTGATCTGATGTTACTTCTTGCTTAAGATTTTCGTAACCATCTTGACATAACTTTGTCCATTTAAATTTTACATCTTTTCTAAGTAATTCATAAAAAGGAGTCATTTTGTGGGCGAAATTATAAATGAATTTGGAATAATAATTCAACATTCCCACAAAAGCTCTTAATTCTGACACATTTTGTGGCACAGGAGCATCTAAAATAGCTGAAACTTTTTTATTATTTTTGTTTAACCCATTTTGGTGTATTATAAAACCTAAGTATGAAACCTCATTTTGAAAGAATACACACTTGCATGCATTTAGACGTAACCCTAAACCTTACAACTTTGTCAATACTTGTTCTAATGTTTTTACATGTTCATGAAAATTAGTCCCTGTTATTATAATGTCTTCAATATAATTTACTACATTGGGAATACCTCGCAAAATATTCTCTAATGTCTTTTGGAATATAGCTGCCGTCGGCGTTACACCAAAAGGTAAGCGCGTCATTTTGAAGATGCCCATGTGAATACTCCATGCACACAACAATTGCGAAGATTCATCTAAAACTAGTTGATTATACGCATTTGACAAGTCTAATTTTGAAAATAATTCACCCTGTAGACAAGAAAACAACTCGTCAATCCGAGTTAAAGGATATTTAACATCAACTAAAAATGTATTAATTGTTGACTTGTAATCTCCACAAATACGAAGCACTTGAACCAAAACACCATTTTTTACTAATTGTTTTAACTTTAGACTTCCATGCTAAAGGCAAAGGTCTAGGTTTACAAAAAACTGGTTTAGCCTTTTCGACTAAATCTAACTTTATAGTATTTCCATTATAAGCACCTAGATCCTTTTTAAACACGTCACCAAATTTTTTAATTGTTTTAATATGCCCCGAACGTACTCATCAGTGTTTTCTATTGCATTAATTTGAGAGAGACCGATACCGAACAAAGACATAAAATCACGCCCCAAAATTGGCGGGCCACTAGTATTAGTAATTACTAACCTTAGTTTTCGTAACTTGTCCCGGAATCCTATCGTTGCAACAAATTCTCCAATTACTTCTATGCAATCACCATTATATGCGCAGAAAACATCAAGACACGGTTTTAAAGATGAGTTATCAAAATGTTTGTAAAACATAGTCTTCGGAACCAGTGAACCAGCAGCGCCTGTGTCCAAAACAAAATCAAGCAAGACACGATTTACCTCCACTGTCATTGAAAATGGGGCATGTTGAGTTTGAACAGACGCCTTTCCACTTGATACACTGTAAATAGAGTAAGTATTGTCATTTAAATCTGAGCAAGATTAATTAATTATGATTAATATTAGAATTAGATACATCCCCTGATACAGCATTTATTTGCTTGCTGGAACAGACGCTTGCTAAATGTCCCATACGGTGACATTTATGACACTTGCTATTTTTGTATTTGCATTTATCGCTCTCATGGTTTTTCCAACCGCAATGTGAACATTTCGTTCTAGCCTTTACGCTGTTGCAATTACTACTTGCTGCATTGGGTTTTGAATATTCATTACTATTTTTATTCCAGTGGTGTTTCTTATTAAGAAAGTGGACCTCATTTTCTTGGTATACGTTCACCTGCGCCAAAACCTTAGCTTTAACAGTTAATGCCTTTTTTAAAGCTGCAGCGAGTGTTATCTCTTCATCTTCTTCACACAGATGTTCAAAAATTTTACCATCGAAACCGGTAATAAATTTGTTCAAGACGAAATCATCTAACTGTGCTCCAAATTTGCAATCCATCGCTAGCTTTTTTAAGCGAGCATAGCAATTGGAAACTGCTTCACCATCTGCTTTCCTTTCATCGAAAAATTTTCTTCGCTCTCGGAAAATAATGATTGGAGAAGAATAATGTTGTTCCAATAGGTTACACAGCTGAGCATACTTCTTTGTCGCCGTTAAACCCGGATCGCATAATTCTCTTAACAATCCATATGCCTCTAAGCCAACGGTTCTAAGCAATACAGAAGTTTTAATGCGATCGTCTTCACATGAAGATTCTACAAAATGTGAATCCAAGACTTCTCGCCAATTTCACCAGTTATCAAATCCAGGTCTATATTCTCTTATTCCAGAAGCCAAAGAAATAGTTTTGCTTATAGTTTGATGTCAAGATCTACAAGTTTTGTATGACATATGTACTTTTCGATAGCATTTACCGTTTCGGATTTATGAACTATGTACATATTTACAAAAACTAATATTTTCGACATTCAAACTTGAATAACTATTGACGCGCACATGAACTGGGTAGTAGACTTTCGCGACAGTATTTCTTGTATCATTTCTTTTGGTGGCATTATGTATATATTATATAATTTTTAATTTTAAAAAATCCCTAGAGAACCCGTCCTCACACTTTATTACCCAATATCCCCTGAGCACCTCACTAGAGTCGAAACCAGGATAGGGACCCTCACTTGCCGATAAAGTGTATAAAAACACCATCTCTGAGGGCTTGTAGTAGCCCGTAGCGTAATGGTTAGTGGGTTCGACTGTCACGCTGGAGGTCTGGGATCGCTTCCCAGCCTCGTCCACCTAAAAACTAAAAATGTTTTTTTTCAGGGCTACTGCCTCTTGCGAGGAATTGACAAATCCTCCAAGAGTATCACTTGTCACGAATAAGTGGTTCTCGTCTAGCCGTTCGGATTCGGCATAAAATTGTAGGCCCCTTCCATTCCTTTCGAAAGGCGCACACAGGAATGGTTGCGAGTTGTTAGTCACTAGGCCCTGGTTCTTCATGAGCCGTTGTGCCACCCGATTTATATTTATTTTATTCTCTGAGGGCTTGGCCTCGATGAGATTCCACACAGCCAACAGACCTTTGTTGTTTGTGGAGAGCTTATCCACAACCGATACCTGGAGATCGTCGCTGAAAACTTCCGGATCATGCGGTTGCGCTGCTCTGAGAGGTGGCATTTGTTCACTCCTACTAGGGTTGTCTAGCCTACTCTTCTTCTGCGGTTGTGTGGTCTCTTCTTGAGACCTATTCCGCTTGAGGGCGTTTTCTTGTATAGCCAGAAGACCGTTGTAATCTTCAACGATCTTCTGGTACATTATTTTGTCAGCGGCGTCCTTCTCATGGACCGTTCCAGCTTCCTCATTCTTGGCTATCTTGTCAAGAAAGTAGGTAGCTCTCTTGAACTGGGCCTTGAGAAGGGCGCTCGCTGATTGTCTTTTGGTTTTGCGGGATTTATTGGTGGGTTTGGAAGGTACAGGGGTACTATGTCTAGTACTGCCTGTGCTTACTGAAGGTCCGGGTGGCCCATGAGTACCGAGACTTCCGGTGCTCACTGAGCTACCCTTAAGGGTTTCTTGGCTAGAGGCCAAGAGTTCATCCTCTGTGTCGGCGGATGGTTCTACGTCTGTATTGTTAGTATCGTCCATAGTGTACAGCATAAAGGTTTGATTCCCACGAGTAGGTCGGAAAGGAGAGATCAGCCCCGGCAGAGCCAATATACCGGGGTAAGGCAAAGAATATGACGGACCCTGCCGAGGCGTCCGAAAGAGCTCGTTAGAGACTGGTTTACCCCCCCAGCCTTCCATTTCTTCGGCACGGATTATGCAAACGCTCACACCAACACTGAAAATTAGGGACCCTGTAGCTATGGTCAAATCGCATTGTTGAGTGTTGAACTATTGAGAAGTAAAGGAACACTGCAACAATTCGACCTGACCTTAGCTGATCCCCATCTTGACATCGCACAAGATTAGCTGTGGTGATCATTACCGCCCGGCACCCACTAGGAGGGTTTGATACGAGGATTTTTGCCGAGCTTGGGATATTAAAGAATACTTACATTTTCTATTCTTATAAAAAAAATCTTAAGCAATGGTAATCTTCTTTTATATCTCTATTGGTTTGTTTTTTGTTATATCAATTATTATTCTTTTAATATTATTAAATGTCTTGAAAAAGACGTTGGCATAAATCAAAATTAGAATAATAATAAATATTTGAAATTAAATTTTATTATATTTTGAATAATAATTCAAAATATTTTATATAATTCTAACCTACAAAACAAGTTAAATATAAAATCTTAATTTTGGTCTATTACCTTTCAAAAAGTTGACCATATATACTACTTAGTCTTTCACAGTCTGATTGCCTATTAACTGTATTATCTGTGCTTAAAATGTGAAGCATTTCTATTAACATCTTTTTGTTATAATGCTTCTCTGTTTGTTAAATATCTACATTAATGAAATCGGGTCTATGCCCTTCATTTATATAATGCAAAGCTAAAGCTGTTTTTTGTGAATGCCCGTTGTTTATGTCAGATTGATGACCTGATATACGGGTTTTTAGTTTTTGCATTGATGTCCCAACATATACAAAAGGACAACTTAATATTCCACCACAGAGAAGCATTATAACAAAAGGATGTTAATAGAAATGCTTCACATTTTAAGCACAGATAATACAGATAATAGACAATCAGACAATGAAGGACTTAGCAGTATATATGGTCAACTTATTGAAAGGTAATAGACCAAAATTAAGAATTTATATTTAACTTGTTTTGTAGGTTAGAGTTATATAAAATATTTTGAATTATTATTCAAAATATAATACAATTTAATTTGAAATATTCATTATTATTCTAATTTTGATTTATGCAAACGTCTTTTTCAAGACATATAATAATATTTAAAGAATAATAATTGATATAACAAAAAACAAACCCATAGAGAAATAAAAGAAGATTACCATTGCTTAAGATTTTTTTTATAAGAATAGAAAATGTAAGTATTCTTTAATATCCCAAGCTCGGCAAAAATCCTCGTAAGAACGTAAGAACTTAACCACGTTTAAAACGTGCGTCGTCTTATTTTAAAAAATAACAATTTTCAACATAGACCTAAAGCCCACTTAGGATTTAAATATTTTTATGTTAGTATAACCATCAGTCCTATTCTGGCAACCTCACTGATGCCTCAAAAGTCACAATAACCTCACAACTCGTGGTGAACTTGCCTCATAAAAACTCAAAAATTATGATCTGCACCTTGGCAGATCACAACTCACGTTGTTCTTGTGAGGTTTCCCATAAGGGCTTCCACAGAATACGAAATTGTGACCGTCTTATACAGAAACAAACTCACAAAAAATTGTGACCTATGATCCTCACAACGGCAGAAAAGGGCTGTATATTTTAAAAACGATAGATAAATGTTGCCGAACACCCTTTAAAATAATAGTGCGTTGATAAAACTTGGTATAAATATTCCATTTCTTATGGAAACCAAATATAAGAAGAGTCTATAAAAATTTCTATTTTAAAAGGGTGCTTTTTCGGGGGGAAGTGAAATGTCTGGGTCTATGCGATAACACTTTTGACTACCCTCATGAAACTTGGAATAAATGTTAGGAATGTAGTTAGTGTCTTGTTTTAACTGTTCTACGGAAAATAAATCAATCCTACATTAAATGGAATAAAACTTTTTTTTAATGTTCTCATATCATCTCAATTTTATTTTTATTATATTCAGCGTTTTATAATACCTTTAAATCATTTACCATATAACTCAAATTTGTTTACCAAACTAAAATTTCAGTTAAAAATCATTCATTTTCCCTAACCCGCAAACTCTTTGGATTCATTATTCTTGGTAAATGTAACGTTTTCATTAATTTTCTTGGGAGGGTAGGTGTTATTATTTTTTTCGAACGATTTTGTGTACGATTTTACCTAAGCTAAAAGCAATATAAAGGAAAATAAATTGAAAGCAAATAAATTCATTGAAAATCCATTTTTATTTTTCGCTTTTGTTTCCACTTTGATACACTTGCTTTATGTTTTGGATTCATTAATGCAAACAAAATTCTTTTTAATTTTGATATATTTTATTCAGAAAAAGAGGAACAAAGGACGATGAAATCATTTACATAACTTTTTTTATGTTTTTATAAAAAAAGGCATTTAGAAATGGACTTAGGGCCAGTTTGTTCACAGCTAATCATCTTTTATCCATGATTAGAGCTGGGCAATCCTCAAATGTGTTCGTTGATCAAATTTTTTTTTTAATTCAAAGTATGAGTTGCTAATCATGGATTTCACTAATCAGCCAATTTTGGATGATAAGCGTTGTTTAATTAAAGCCTATGAAAGTCACATACTAAATTTAACCCTCTGTGAACAAACTGGCCCTTAGAGAGTTATCATTAAACTGCGACGATATAGCTAGATATGTTATTTATCTGAATTTCATTTCAGCAACAGAAATGGTCAGTATTAAACACAAATAAAGATATCGATAGATAAAAAGCGCTTCATATCGGTCAACACTCAGGTTTAAGGCATTACTATATACACATACAGGGTGGTCCAAAGTTGGCTGATTAGTTAAATCCATGTTTAGCAACTCATACTTTGAATTTTTCAAACAAAATTTGATCAACAAAAACATTTAAGGATTTCCCAGCTCCCCTAATCATGGATTAAAGATAATCAGCTGTGAACAAACTTGCCCTAAGTATGGAATATAATGTCCTTCAAATGAGCACCAGCTGCATGCTCACAGAGAAGAGCTCTTTCTAAGCGTTTTCCATAACACTTCTTAGGACATCTGGGCTCAGCGCCTGTATTTCATCGCTAATGTTCTCCTTCAGCTGCAGGATAGTGATGAGTTTATTTACGTACAGTTCACCCTTAAAATAACCTCACTGACAAAAGTCTGGTGCAGTCAAATTCGGAGGACGTGGAGGCCAATAAAGTTCTGAATTTTTTGGAAATTATTCGATCGTGGGAAATTTGCCTTCGTAGCGCCATTGACTGTGGCGCGAGCAGTGTGTGCATTAGCTCCATCCTGCTGAAACCACGTCTCAGGACTAGCAGCAATCGCTGGCTTCAAAAAATTTTCTATCATAGCTCGATACCTTCCACCATTTATGGTAATAGTATTGACGACATCGTCTTCAAAGAAGAATGCCCCAATAATTTTTTTTGAAGTTACAGCACACCAGCCACTTAAGTGGATGCAATTCCCGCGGGTGGGATTCACCATATCCCATATACGGCAATTTTGTTTATTAAGGAATCCATTTGAATTGAGCTTCATCACTCACTATGAGATAACGCCGATAAGCGACTAAGGGTTAAAATAATCGAGCGATTATTTTCAAAATAAAATTCAATTAGTTTGGTCCTCTCCAAAGGGCTGTTATTCATCTTAAAAAATTTCCCAAGTTTTCTTTATAAGAACATTCAAAAGGAAAAGAAAAAAAAAATAAAAACAGGAGAGTTATGATTTTTTCAAATTAGCAAGTGACTTTTGGACTACCCTGTACGAAGAATCGGTTCGTAGGTTGCCTTACGAAAAAGAGTGAATATGCATGGGCCATCACACACTGGCTCAATTTTGAGCTGAACTGAAGCCAGTCTTACTTTTCCTTCAATCACACACGGGCTGAGCAAAGCTGGCTTAAAATTTTGTGTACATGTACCGGCTTTAATTGTATTAGTTCTAGTTTGAGAATGTAAACAAAAAAACAAATAATGTCCTTTAAAATTTGCAGTTTAGCATGACAACAGATTATTTGTTTACTTTGCCTAGAAACCAACAACCGTGTATGTATTAGTAATTATACTTTGTTAGTCCGCTCAAATCAAGGATGAACATTTTAGTCCTTTCACACTTCACCTCCCTCGCCTACAAACTTTCATTTCCCAATTTAGTCCGGCTCAAAATTTATCCAGTGTGTGATGTCCCTATGTTGTTTGTATACTGTACCCATATGATCTTTGAAAAGTTATTTTTCCGAGTTTTTGACAATTTTGGCGTCTTACAGTACATACATACATATGCCAGTGTAAATAAAAATATTTGAAATGTTGAAAACTGAAGAGTTGATTTTTTTAATCATTTTTATATTTTATAATTTTTGAACTTATTCTCTGACACAACTGATAGTAACTTTTCGTTTTTTTGAAATAAGCTAAATTTCGCTTTCACATATTATAGGCGAGCCATTACAATTAAATTAACGAGCACAATGCAGTCACGCTGCGCAGATAACAATTAACATTGAACATTTTGAATGAAACAACAAAAATTAAAATGTTCTACCACCTAGTTATTTGGCTGAAGTTATAACTATTTCACGAGTGCCAACCCGATCATCAGAATTCTTTGTGTGGAGCTGAGTTTAAATATGTTCATTTTTATTTGAAAAGCTTTGCCCGTCTCATAGTGTTAAAAGCTACATAAACACTTTGATCATTTATACTAGAGAAGCTGATATTTTATTATGTTTGAAAAGCTTATCAATTGTAATTTATTTATTTTATCAATAAATATTTTCATTCGTGTATCGATTTCCAAAAGGGTATGGGCCCAGGAAATTAAAATTCTGTATTAAAATTTGTTTTCTTATTTGAATAAAAGCTAAAGGACGCATACCAGAAATGGAAGCAAAATCAGTTGAGAACTCCATGATTCCACATCGCTTAAATTCTTCGAATTTCAGGACATTGTTGATGGAACAATTCTGAAACCAAACAATGACGAAACTCCAGAAATCAAAGCAAAATGGTTGCAACGTGTTGGCAAGGCGATGGCAATATTATTTGATTGTAAGTCATCAAAAGAGATGATGGATATGCTGGAAAGTATTCATCAAAAGAAGAGTGATGTCAGAGTGATGATGCTTTACGAAGATTATTTTAGTCTCAGAATGACCGAAGACGAATCTGTAACATCTCATGTTTCAAAAGTACGACAGATTGCATCGGAATAAGAAGATCAAGGAGAGAAATTATCCGACAATTTGAAAATGTGTCGCATAATTAGCAGTTTGGCTCCGAGATTACAAAATTTTCGAACAGTTTGATATAACATCAAGGAATATCGTACTATGGAGACCCTTATGTCGAAATTACAGTTGGAAGAAGACCAAATGCGAAAGGTGGACAGAGATATCACATCACAGCACAGAGACTCAAGGACACACGAAGCAGCGTTTAGTACTAAGCATACTTTAAAAAAGAAGATACATAAAATCGAGGGGAAAAAAAAGTCAGCATGTCATCTATGCGGTCAGTTAGGCCACTGGAAACGAAAGTGTCCAGAAAATAAAAGGGACAACCGGTATGGTTAATGGACAATAAAAAAGGTGGTAAATTGGTTGCTTATACCATAGCGGATGATATTCTCTCTGCTGACTATTGTGATCTGTGGTTAGCGGATTCAGCAGCAACTCGACACACGACCTAACGAAGGGATTGGTTTACTAAATTTTCATCTGAAGGAGCATTTAAAGGTGTTAAAATTGCAAATGATGAAACACTAGACGTCGAGGGAATCGGTTCGATTGAAATAGAAGCTTGGCTAGATGGAAAATGGGTTGCAAGAGGTATTGAAGACGTGCGCTATGTACCTAAAGCAAAAGTGAATCTCTTTTCTATAGTCCAATTAGCGAAGAAAGGTTTTGAAATAAGATTCAATAAGAAAGGGTGCATCGTTTTTAATGAGGCTGATAAGGTATTGTCTGCTACTGGATACACGGATGGGAATGGCGTTTAGAAATCTTCAAGCAGAACTTGCATGTATCTCATCGAATGTCAAATCAACAGATTGTTCTCTTTCTTTTTGCAAAAGAAATCTGAAGTACCAGTATCCTTAAGAGTTTTTGGCACTGTGCAAAAATGCGTGGAACTGCGATGTGAAGAGAATACGTTGTGACAATGGTACCAAATTTATCAACAGTGATGTTCTATCAATGCTGGTAAAAGCTGGGATCACTATGGAACGTATTGCTCCCTACACTCATGAGCAGAACGATTTTATTGAAAGAGATAACCGAACAGTTCAAGAATCTGCACGGACCATGTTTATCTCAAGTGGCTTAGGGTAGTCACTTTGGCCAGAAGCTGTTAGAACTGCTGTTTATATTTTGAATCGGACAACTACTATGAAAGACATCAGTCAGATGTCATACGAACAGTGGTTTGGAGAAAAACCACACTAAGATCATGTCAAGGTATTTGGTACAGTCGGATTTGCTCATATTACGAAGAACGTCAATAGGAAGAAATGGGATCCTAAGTAAAAAAAGGTTTATCTGACTAGTTACGAATCTACAAACAAAAACTATCGTCTTTATGATCCAGAGTCTAAGAAGATTTCAATCAGTTGTGACGTCAAATTTAATGAAAATTTTGTTTGCAGCAAGTACCTTACGTTCGCTGATGATTTTTATGAAGATTCATGCAGTAGTGATTTATCCAATGAAGATCCTACAAGAGATGTCATAGAGAAAAATGTGGAAACAAATTCAAAAGAAACACAGGCTAATGAAATCACAAAGGCACAAGGTAGTGAAAGATGTTTACGTCCCAATCCTAAGAAAACTGTTTCATATGATGCGGAACTTGGTTGCCTAGCAATGTATATTGAACCATCATCGTACGAAGAAGCAATGAAGTCGGATCAATCTTAAGAGTGGAAAAAGGCTATTGAAGAAGAACTTCGATCGTTGCACGAGAACCCAAGCATTGCAAAAATGTAGTCGGCTGCAAATGGATATTTAAACTGAAGGTCACGCCAAAGGAAACCCCTAAATTCAAGGCACGATTAGTAGCGAAAGGATATTTGCAGAGTGCAGGCATCGATTACACTGAAATATTTTCTCCATTGGTACGCTATGATTCAGTCAGATGTGTTTTGGCATTGGCAGCTATTTTTGACATGGAAATCGTTCAATTTAATGTCAAAACAGCTTTCTTAAATGGGAATCTGGATGATGAAATTTTCATGAAGGTTCCGGATGGAATACAATTTAAAAAGGGTCAAGTATGTCGGTGGAAGAGAAGTCTGTATGGCTTGAAACAGTCATCCCGTCAATGGAATTCAAAGTTCGTAGATTTTATTAAAGGATGCAATATGAAAAAATCGTTGTCTGATCCTTGTGTATTCTTTACTTGTGACTCTACCGAAAAGATGATTTTGTTGCTGTATATTGATGATGGATTAGTTTTATCTTGCAGCAAGAGTGCAATCAATGACTTAATCATTAAGCTACAAAGAAAATTTCAAATAACGATTGGTAAAGGGAATTACTACGTAGGACTTGAAATTAAACGGGATCGCACTTTAAAAACCATACGCATCGGACAAGCATCATACATTGAGCGAATTCTTCACAGATTTAACATGGAAAAATCAAAATCTGTGTCTATACCTGCTGATGTTGGTACTTTTTTGGTTAAAGTGAATGATAGCGACAGTGAAACTTCATTCCCGTACCGCCAAGCATGCGGATCACTGATATTTTTTGCAACGGTTTCAAGACCAGATATTGCATATTCAGTGGGAGATTTATGGAGAAACCTAGCCCTTTGCACGTGAGAGCAGTTAAAAGAATATTCCAATATCTGAATAACACCCGAAAAGTAAGGATCACTAATGGCTCAGACAACTGGAATTTAATCGGTTTTACGGACGCTGATCACGCCAGAGATGTTGAAACCAGTCGATCAATCACTGGATACGCTTTTATGATTGGAAATGGCGTAGTTACATGGAGAAGTAAACGACAATCACATGTTACCTTGTCAACAACTGAATCAGAGTATGTTGCATTATGTGAAGGTACAAAAGAAGCAATATGGATTCGTGGACTTCTAATGGAACTTGGATTTGATCAAGATGGTGGTACAACAATATTTTGTGATAATCAAAGTACAATACCTTAAGTCAAAAACCCAGAATATCATTATCGAACAAAGCGTATCAACAAATCTATGCACTTCACACGAGAACGAGATTCGCAAGGCGATATTTCTGTCGAATATATCAACAGCGAAGATCAACTGGCAGATGTTTTCACCAAACCGTTGTCAACAATGAAGTTCAAATCAAACGTTCTTCGACTTTGATTGGAAGGGTAGTTTGAACAAGATTTAATTTGTTTGTTCTTTAATTAGTTTTCAAGTTAATTTTGTTTTTAGAGTTTTTAATTTGTTTAATTGAATTGCATATACTTATTAACTGTGGAATATTTTAAAGAATATTTAACGTAGATTTTCAAATGTTTTTAAGAGTGGGAGTGTTAAAAGCTACATAAACACTTTGATCATTTATACTTGTTAGAGAAGCTGAAATTTTATTATGTTTGAAAAGCTTATCAATTGTAATTTATTTATTTTATCAATAAATATTTGCATTCGTGTGTCGACTTCCAAAACATAGGGATTGAACTTAAGATATCAACTGTGACTAGAATTCGGAAGCCGACGGCCTACCCATTGCGCTGCCGAAGCCACATGACAAGCTCCATCTCAGTGCAGGTTTTGTTACTTATCAAATGCATTTGAACGACTAGCATTTTTAACAACAAAAATATATTCAATTTTGTTAATATAAATTTATTGAATAAAAAAGTGCGTATACGCCCCAGTGGACCATTCTAACACTGCCTTATTGGAGTCCTTTTTAAATTAAGTGTCTGTATATATAGTATATAACAATACTGCTTAGCTTGGTGTACGGAAGTGTTTTTGGTTAGCTCTGCTATAATTTAATTTTTACCAGTGATTGTCAATGAGCATAAAATAAGAATTGGTGTCATAACTAACTTTGCATATACCTCAGCTGTAATCTAACAAAAAAGCAAGAAAGCTTATTTTTATTATCCATTAAAACGATAAAAGAAATTATTTATTTGTGGTGTGGAGCATCGAAGCTAGTCTAATTCTCAGTGGTGAAAATCAGCTATATCTATCTCTGTCGTTAAAACAGAACACAAAATATAACTGTGAGTATTTACCATATAATACTAAGCCAAACAAGACCAGAAAAGAGCTTAGCTATTCTCCTACTTCCATACGGATTATCAAAGCCTCCTTGCTCCACTTCCCTGCAGTAAACAAAAACGCTGTTTTAAGTTTGTTTAAGAAAAAGCTCTCTCAATTTTGGTGAATTTAAATATCCATCACAAGATAGTTAGAACACAAACCAAGTGATCATCTTAGTTGAGACACAAACCAATTCGCTAAAAAAAAACAGTGACTCGCAGCTCTGTCCATGAACCGTGAATTAAAAAATAAGAGGTGTTTAATAGAAACTTCACCTGAACCTGGAACCAAAACTTTTTTGAAAAAAAACTGCACTTTGTCCGATATGCCTGAAACATTTCAATTAGCTACCCTTATTGATGAAATAGATAAACTCTTGGACCAGAAACTAGTTAAAATAGCTACAAAGGAAGATATTAATGGTATCAATATGGAAGTTGCTGCCCTTCAAGAAGAAAATAAAATACTTAAGGAGGAAATCGAAAAATGAAAAGATGGTGAACGTGTGCTTCATAAAAAAATGGAAGATGCCGAGAAATATAGCAAGAGGTTTAACGTGATAGTCAACGGATTAAACGCGGAGAACATTGAAGAAGCGAAACAACAATTTCAACAAGTTTGCAGCACAACCCTTCGAGTCACTGCAACAGCTAATAGTGCCCGAAAATTAACTTCATCCAAAAACGTCAGACCTGCCTATGTATTTGAGCTTGCTAATACCGATGAAGTTCACTCCGTTATGTCTGCAACAAAAAATCTCTCGAATACCCAGATTTCCATTAATAAAGATCTAACTTCAAGTGAAAGAACTGAGCAGTACCACCTTCGCCAGAAAAAGAGATGCCTTCTTAAAGCTGATAGTAACCTCCGCATCGAAATCAAACGCTGGACTCTTTTGGTAGATGGACGACGTCGGTTTAAATGCAGCAAAGATGGCGTTGTAAGAGCCTTTAACGAAAAAGACAGAGAATTTCTGAGTCATTTTTTGGGAAAGGACTCAAATAACACTGTCATCCTGGATACTCCTACAAACATACAACACTCAATCGAAAATAACCCAAATAACCATTAGCTAACAAAAGTCTGTCAGGTCTTGTCTTATAATGTAGCTGGTCTTGTTAATAAAACTATTTTATGTAACTTTTTTAAATACGTTTGTAAATTTGATATTTTCTTTTTGTATGAAACTTTTGTTTTATCAGAGCATATACGACATTATGAAATTTATTTTAAAGAATTTAAACTATACTGGATTGCGGCAACGAAAACATTTAACTTTGGCAGAGCTAGTGGAGGATGCTTATTTGGATTTCGTAAATCTATTGAATCAACATACCAACTGAAATTCTTAAATGTACATGATACTGTTGTCTTGCAATGCAACTTATCGGGATCTATTCTTAATTTGGTCCCAAAATTGCAATCATTGGATGCGTGATTTTGTAAAATTAAACACCTTCTTTGAAGAATTTCAATCAAACCACTTTATACTTATGGGAGATCTTAACGTCAGAACAGGAATCAAAGGAACAGTCGATTCACGTATATCACAGTTTATCACTGACATAAGAATTTCAAAAGATACTGTAAGTGACAGCAACAGCAATATGTTTTGTGAGCTCTTGGAAGACATCGGTGCATTTATACTTAACGGGAGAGGCTTTGGCGATGAAACTGGCGAGTTTACTTTTGTGTCAACTAGAGGATCATCAGTGACTGACTACTGCTGCCCTTCATACAGTGCATTGGAAATGATTGAAAGTTTCTCAATTGATAGTGCAACCTTTTCCGACCACATGCCGCTAGTGTTAGGTCTTAAAGCTTTTGAAGATACGCAGAGTTCCCCCAGTTCAATGTTGCTTCCAGTACTAAAGTGGTTTACCAACAGACGCGCTCAATACATAAACAGAATTGATGAAGTTGCTGTAGAAAAACTCTTGCCTTTGGATAGCGTTGAAACACGATTCAACTCCTTAAAAGAGTGTATCTATGCAGCATACGAGAACCCTATTAATACCAATGTCAAGTTTGAGCGAAAGAAACCCTGGTTTGATATGGATTGTCATAAAGCTAGAAAATCTTCACTCAAGCTACTTAACATTTACAGGAAATATAATTTCGATGCAAGCAGAAAAAACTACTGTGATGCAAATAAAAAGTATAAAACCCTATGTAAAGAAAAACAACGTTCGTACTACTAGCGAATTTCCAGTCAACTCGCAGGTATTACCACAGCAAAAGATTGGTGGAAGTTGGCCAAAGAGATACGCGGTAATCCTACGAATAGTGGAACCCAAACCACAGCTTTCGAATTTATGTCATATTTCGAAAATTCCCTTTATTCAGATGGATTAAGCAGCGGAGAATATTCCCGAGAAACAAATCTAGTTGAAATACCTGAACTTGATCACCCAATTGATTTGAATGAAGTAAGAATTACGATTGAATCTTCAAAAGAAAACAAAGCTCCGGGTATAGACGGCATCCCATATGAGTTTTATAAAAATGCGAGTAACTCTTTTATTGGTGAGGTTCACACCTTGCTGAGAAGAAACTACGAAACAGGAACAATACCAACATCCTTCAAAAAATCAATTATCTTTCCGCTCTTCAAAAAAGGTGACGCTAGTCTTGTATCTAATTATCGTGGGCTTTCATTTTTAGATACCCTCTACAAATTATTCACCTCAGTTCTCCTAAACCGCCTCACTACTTGGATCGAAAACAATAATATACTCAATGAATACCAAGCTGCCTATCGAAAAGATTATAGTACCATCGATCAGACTTTCAATCTTTCATGCCTTTTTCAGCTGCAACTAAGCCAGAAAAAAAAACTATATGCTTGGTTCGTAGACTTAAAAGCTGCGTTCGACAATATTAACAGAGAAGCTCTTATTCACAAACTTATTACATTGGGCATCTCGACGAAAATGGTTTAAATTATCAAACTACTATACCAAGATACTTTGCCGCCGTCTCGGATGGAAGCAGTACCTCTAATTTCTTCCAAACGAGCAAAGGCGTTAAACAAGGTTGCGTTCTGAGCACTTTGCTCTTTGTCTTGTTTTTAAATGACCTCAATTCTGAACTGGCCATCGGAATACATGTGGAAGGAATCGGTATAAATGTTCATTTGTATGCCGATGACATTGTAATTTTGGCTGAGAGTCCAGCTTTACTTCAATCAATGATTAACAAGTTCAGCAGCTATTGCGATAAATGGAACCTGGAAGTTAATCTTGAGAAATCTGAAATTGTTATTTTTAGGAATGGTGGACGAAGAGCATTAAGTGAAAAATGGAATTTCAAAGGTGTAGAAGTAAAAATAACAAACCAGTATAAATATCTTGGCGTCGTCTTTACATATAATATGTCCTGGTCTGAACATCTGACAAAGAGGCTCGCAACATCAAAAAATGCAATCAACGTAACCTGGTCTAAGTTCTTGAAAAATAAGTTAGTACCTCATTCAGCAAAGTTTAAAGTCCATGATTCAGCCGCCAGATCAATTATGTATTACTGTGCTTAAGTATGGGGGTACAAAGAGTACATACAATGTGAAAAGCTTCAAAGGTTTTTCGTCAAAAGATGTTTCAACCTACCAGATAATACACCAAACTACGTTATACATATCGAAACCGGTCTTCCAAAAGCGTTTCTTACTACCCTTGAAATACATTTGAAATATTTGCGAAAAGTTTTCAGTCTACCCAGCTCTAGATTACCATGCATACTTTCAACCGCAGTACTTCGCAAAAATATTTATTGGGCACAAGAATGGTCAGGCCTTTTCCGTGCGACTGGCATCGTTGTCAACTATGAAGCAAGTAATTTCGATTGGAAACTTGCCCACAACATGCTTTTGATTAAGCTGAGAGAACAACAGTGGAAAGCTTCTACCGAAAGTGCTTTACAATCGCAATTTCACGACGAATATAGCAATCTATCATAAACAGAGGTACCAAACTATTTTAATGACTCAAATTCACGAGAAATGATAAGTATGATCTTAACAACGAGGTGTGGATTACTTAACTTGAATGCTAGGGCATTTCAGCATGACACTGTTGGCTTATGCACAATGTGTAATCTTGCTGCAACTGAGAAGACCTACCACTTCGTCAGCATTTGTCCTATTTTCAATTCATACCGGAGATTATTTCTAGGAGCTGAAACAATTAATCGCACCGAGTTTTTTCAAATATTAAATGGCAAATGTTATTTAAATCTATACAAATTCTTAAAATATGCTCTTAATTATCGCAATTTAATTGTAAATACTTACTTACTTACTTAGGTCCTCGGACCTATTACGTCCGTGATGTTTCCCTTACGGGACATAGGGCCTCCACTACACCTACGCGCCATCGTGTACGATTTCTTGAAATATATTTCAGCTCTCTCCAACTTTTCCCTAGTCGTGCCGATTCCTGTTCGACCGTTCTTCGCCATGTACTTCTAGGCCGGCCCACTTGTCTTCCCTCCTGTGTGAGCGGGTTCCACTGCATTGCTTGAGATGCAATGCACCGATCGCCTTTTCGAAGTGTATGGCCAATCCACTGCCACTTTCTTCTTCGTATAATGGAGTCTATGGGCTCCTGACCCGTTCTCGTATGAAGTTCGGCATTGGAGATACGGTTGGGCCAGAAATCCTCAAGATGTTTCGTAGACATCTATTAACGAAGGTTTGCAGCTTTCTAGTGACAGTTTCAGTGACTTTCCAAGTGGTGCAGCCGTAAAGCAGAACGGATTCAACATTGGAGCGGAACAGTCGTAGCTTGGTCTTTAAGCTAAAAGAGTTGTTTCTCCATATTTTGGACAGCATACCGAACGCAGCCTTTGCTTTTCTGATTCGGCTGTTTACGTCCAGTTCAGTTCCGCCACCCGTAGAGACAATAATCCCAAGATATTGGAAATCCTCTACCATCTCTACCGGTTGTCCAGAAATATTTACTTGGATTGATGAGGAAGTTCCAAGGCTGATCCTTTTAGTTTTTGCCGAGTTGATCTTAAGCCCTACGATTTCTGCTTCTCTCTCCACCCTTGTTGTCATTTGATGGAGATCCATGATCCTATGAGAGAGTAAGCATACGTCGTCCGCGTAGTCCAGATGTTTGAGGTGAGATTGCAGAGTCCACTGAATTCCTCCATTTCCATTTGACAAAGCTGCGTGCAGTACGTCACTTATCACCAACAGGAACAGTATTGGTGACAGTATACAGCCTTGCCTAACTCCACTTTGGATTTCAAACTCCTCTGACAGCCTACCCTTGTGCAAAACGTGACACTCGGATCCATCATATGTAGCATTGATAATAGCAATCAATTTATTTGGGATGCCCCTCCTGCGCTAGGAAGCCAAATAAATTCTCTATTGACACTGTCGAACGCCTTTTCAAAAACGATGAACAGCAGGTGAAGTAGTGATCGATATTCAACGCACTGTTCGATGATGATCCGCAAGGTGTTGATGTGATCCACACAGGAAGATCCAGTGCGGAAACCTGCTTGTTCGGCGTCGAGTGTGTCTTCGAGGTGGTCTTTAATTCGGTCCAATACTATCTTGGCTACTGCAGGCAGAACGCATATTCCGCTCCAGTTTTCGTACTGTGTGAGATCTCCTTTCTTTGGGAGCTTGACAATCATTCCTTTTTTCCACTCTTCAGGAAAGCTCTCTGTTTCCCAAGCTCTTTTATTAAGTGGGTGCAGTAGCTCGCTCGATGTCGTTGGGGCTGCTCCTAAGAGCTCTGCAGGAATACCGTGAAGTCCAACCGCTTTGTTGTTCTTCAGTGCTTTGATGGCGGTGATAATTTCTTCTTTACTGGGGGGTACGGTGCGTATTCGGGAAATTGTTACTTCGGGTAGCTCAGTGGGAATATGGTTCACTTCACTGGCGAAAACGCGGTTTAAAACCGCAGAAAAGTGTTCCCTCCACCTTATGAGCTGGTCCTCATCCGAAATTAGCAGGGATCCGTTTGTGCCTTTAACCAGGTGTTGCTTAGAGCTCTGGACACCAGTGAGCTCTTTGGTAATTCTGTAGACGGTCCTACTGTCACACGTACTAGCGGCTTCTTCTGCTTCTGTAGCCAATGCGTTGATGTAGTTACGCTTATCACGTCGCACACTACGGTGAACTTCCCTCATCTTCATGCGGTACGTAGACTCAAGCTCGTTGCTCCCTGCTGCTGGGGTAGCTGCGACGCGAGCTTAAAGGTGTTTCCTTTCTTCGATCCTTGCCCAAGTTTCGTCGGAAAGCCAAGCACTATTTCTCCCTTGCGCCCGGCCGACTATACTTTCAGCACCGGATATGAACACATTGGCGTTGAACGTATGAACCGTTGGCGTTGCAGAAATCGAAAAATCGTTCGCCATTGTCGTTTCGGTTACCAACACCATGTTTTCCCATGACATGCCTTAGCCCAATGTTGTCATTGCCAACCTTGGCATTTAAGTCTCCCATCACCATAACTATATCACCTCGTGGAACGCTATCAAAAGCAGCACTCAGCCGGTTATAAAAGGCCTCTTTCTCCTCGTCAGAAGAGAGCAAAGTTGGGGCGTAACACTGTATGATGGTGACGCGACGTACTCTAGTCCGGAACCTGGCTTTCAGGATCCTGTCACCTAAAGGCTCCCAGGAAATTAAGCTTCTGAGAGCTGTTTTGGAAAGCAGCAACCCAACGCCAGATTCCCGAGCGCTTCCAGGTGTTTTTCCGGAATAGAATAGTACAGTGTTACGGGTTGGTGACTTAAACTTCCCCGAGCCCAGCCATCTAACTTCACTTATCCCTAAGATGTCCATCCTATACCGCATGAATTCCTTCTCTAGTTGCAGGAATCTGGCATTCTGAGGACCTGCTTTTCCATTGTCAAGAAGCGTCTTCACATTCAAGAAACCAATCTTTGTCCGGGTACAATAGCCAAAAGTCGTCAACGAGTTATCATTGATTATCCGAGGCGTAGTGTTGGTTTCGGTAGCGGGTTGATTTCAGTTATGGAGAATGCTAACCTCCGTAACCTATCCTAGAAAGCTAGGCCTTTTCGCACTTGTAATTTTGGCCTATTTATGTATATTGGGATACACAAATAGTTGCCGGGGACCACCACGAGGAGGTAATACAAGCACTTCATCGTGACTGATTGTTGCGCTACTGGCCCAGACCAAGTTCTGAGCAATCAATAGTTTCCCGATCAGGCACGATGCAGGTCGTAAATGAATATAATATTTAAAGTAAATTCAAGCTAAGCCAAAATATAAATAGTAAAACTTTAACCTGACAGACAACTTTAACAAGTTATTCCCCACTAACAATTTAGCTTGTAGTAGGTCCGATTTTCATAATTTGGGAAGCTATTGCTTGCATATAATTTGTACAAGGCTTGTTAATGCAAAACACACATTTTTTTTGGTATTTTTTCCAAAAACAATCTGCTTAAGGCCTTTTAAAATAAGTCATATAGCAGCCAATAAGATTTAACTTGCATAAGGCCTTTTAAAGATCTGCTCGAAAATAAATAGTTTGTATATAGCATTCAGCTGAGAGCCTAATACAAATCATGCCCAAAGGATTTGTATATAGCCAACTACTAGAAGCTATAGCGTATGCATTTTGTTCTTATGCAAATGTGTGGTTTTCTCGGTTTGTATATAGCCAATTAATACAAATCATACCACGTGGATTTGCATATAGCCAACTACTACAAGCTATAGCTTTTGCATTTTCTTCTTATGCGAATGTGTGGTTTTTTCGGTTTGTATATAGCAAACTAATACAAATCATACCACGTGGATTTGCAAATACCCAACTACTACAAGCTATAGCTTTTGCATTTTGTTCTTATGCAAATGTTTGGTTTTTTTCGGTTTGTATATAGCCAACTAATACAAATCATACCACGTGGATTTGCATATAGCCAACTAATACAAGCTATAGCTTTTGCATTTTGTTCTTATGCAAATGTGTGGCTTTTCGGTTTGTATATATATAGCCAACTAATACAAATCATACCACGTGGATTTTCATAAGGCCAACTACCACAAGCTATAGCTTTTGCATTTTGTTCTTATGCAAATGTTTGGTTTTTTCGGTTTGTATATAGCCAACTAATACAAATCATACCACGTGGATTTGCATATAGCCAACTACTACAAGCTATAGCTTTTGCATTTTGTTCTTATGCAAATGTGTAGTTTTTTCGGTTTGTATATAGCCAACTAATTCAAATCATACCACGTGGATTTGTATATAGCAAGTTACTACAAGCTATAGCTTTTGCATTTTGTTCTTATGCAAATGTTTGGTTTTTTCGGTTTGTATATAGCCAATTAATACAAATCATACCACGTGGATTTGCATATATCCAACTACTACAAGCTATAGCTTTTGCATTTTGTTCTTTTGCAAATGTGTAGTTTTTTCGGTTTGTATATAGCCAACTAATACAAATCATATCACGTGGATTTGCATTTAGCCAACTACTACAAGCTATTACTTTTTGCATTTTGTTCTTATGCAAATGAGTAGTTTTTTTGGTTTGTATATAGCCAACTAATATAAATCATACCACGTGGATTTGCATATAGCCAACTACTACAAGCTATAGCTTTTGCATTTTGTGCTTACGCAAATGTTTGTTTTTTTTTTTCGGTTTGTATATAGCCAACTAATACAAATCATACCACGTGGATTTGCATATAGCCAACTACTACAAGCTTAGCTTTTGCATTTTGTTCTTATGCAAATGTGTGGCTTTTTCGGTTTGTATATAGCCAACTAATACAAATCATACCACGTGGATTTGCATAAGGCCAACTACTACAAACTATAGCTTTTGCATTTTGTACTTATGCAAATGTTTGGTTTTTTCGGTTTGTATATAGCCAACTAATACAAATCATACCACGTGGACTTGCATATAGCCAACTATTACAAGCTATTACTTTTTGCATTTTGTTCTTATGCAAATGAGTAGTTTTTTTGGTTTATATATAGCCAACTAATACAAATCATAGCACGTGGATTTGCATATAGACAACTACTACAAGCTATAGCTTTTGCATTTTGTTCTTATGCAAATGTTTGGTTTTTTCGGTTTGTATATAGCCAACTAATACAAATCATATCACGTGGATTTGCATATAGCCAACTACTACAAGCGATAGCTTTTGCATTTTGTTCTTATGCAAATGTGTAGTTTTTTCGGTTTGTATATAGCCAACTAATACAAATCATACCACGTGGATTTGTATATAGCAAGCTACTACAAGCTATAGCTTTTGCATTTTGTTCTTATGCAAATGTTTGATTTTTTCGGTTTGTATATAGCCAATTAATACAAATCATACCACGTGGATTTGCATATAGCCAACTACTACAAGCTATAGCTTTTGCATTTTGTTCTTATGCAAATGTGTAGTTTTTTCGGTTTGTATATAGCCAACTAATACAAATCATACCACGTGGATTTGCATATAGCCAACTACTACAAGCTATAGCTTTTGCATTTTCTTCTTATGCGAATGTGTGGTTTTTTCGGTTTGTATATAGCAAACTAATACAAATCATACCACGTGGATTTGCAAATACCCAACTACTACAAGCTATAGCTTTTGCATTTTGTTCTTATGCAAATGTTTGGTTTTTTTCGGTTTGTATATAGCCAACTAATACAAATCATACCACGTGGATTTGCATATAGCCAACTAATACAAGCTATAGCTTTTGCATTTTGTTCTTATGCAAATGTGTGGCTTTTCGGTTTGTATATATATAGCCAACTAATACAAATCATACCACGTGGATTTTCATAAGGCCAACTACTACAAGCTATAGCTTTTGCATTTTGTTCCTATGCAAATGTTTGGTTTTTTCGGTTTGTATATAGCCAACTAATACAAATCATACCACGTGGATTTGCATATAGCCAACTACTACAAGCTATAGCTTTTGCATTTTGTTCTTATGCAAATGTGTAGTTTTTTCGGTTTGTATATAGCCAACTAATTCAAATCATACCACGTGGATTTGTATATAGCAAGTTACTACAAGCTATAGCTTTTGCATTTTGTTCTTATGCAAATGTTTGGTTTTTTCGGTTTGTATATAGCCAATTAATACAAATCATACCACGTGGATTTGCATATATCCAACTACTACAAGCTATAGCTTTTGCATTTTGTTCTTTTGCAAATGTGTAGTTTTTTCGGTTTGTATATAGCCAACTAATACAAATCATATCACGTGGATTTGCATTTAGCCAACTACTACAAGCTATTACTTTTTGCATTTTGTTCTTATGCAAATGAGTAGTTTTTTTGGTTTGTATATAGCCAACTAATATAAATCATACCACGTGGATTTGCATATAGCCAACTACTACAAGCTATAGCTTTTGCATTTTGTGCTTACGCAAATGTTTGTTTTTTTTTTTCGGTTTGTATATAGCCAACTAATACAAATCATACCACGTGGATTTGCATATAGCCAACTACTACAAGCTTAGCTTTTGCATTTTGTTCTTATGCAAATGTGTGGCTTTTTCGGTTTGTATATAGCCAACTAATACAAATCATACCACGTGGATTTGCATAAGGCCAACTACTACAAACTATAGCTTTTGCATTTTGTACTTATGCAAATGTTTGGTTTTTTCGGTTTGTATATAGCCAACTAATACAAATCATACCACGTGGACTTGCATATAGCCAACTATTACAAGCTATTACTTTTTGCATTTTGTTCTTATGCAAATGAGTAGTTTTTTTGGTTTATATATAGCCAACTAATACAAATCATAGCACGTGGATTTGCATATAGACAACTACTACAAGCTATAGCTTTTGCATTTTGTTCTTATGCAAATGTTTGGTTTTTTCGGTTTGTATATAGCCAACTAATACAAATCATATCACGTGGATTTGCATATAGCCAACTACTACAAGCGATAGCTTTTGCATTTTGTTCTTATGCAAATGTGTAGTTTTTTCGGTTTGTATATAGCCAACTAATACAAATCATACCACGTGGATTTGTATATAGCAAGCTACTACAAGCTATAGCTTTTGCATTTTGTTCTTATGCAAATGTTTGATTTTTTCGGTTTGTATATAGCCAATTAATACAAATCATACCACGTGGATTTGCATATAGCCAACTACTACAAGCTATAGCTTTTGCATTTTGTTCTTATGCAAATGTGTAGTTTTTTCGGTTTGTATATAGCCAACTAATACAAATCATATCACGTGGATTTGCATATAGCCAACTACTACAAGCTATTACTTTTTGCATTTTGTTCTTATGCAAGTGAGTAGTTTTTTTGGTTTGTATATAGCCAACTAATACAAATCATACCACGTGGATTTGCATATAGCCAACTACTACAAGCTATAGCTTTTGCATTTTGTTCTTATGCAAATGTTTGGTTTTTTTGGTTTGTATATAGCCAACTAATACAAATCATACCACGTGGATTTGCATATAGCCAACTACTACAAGCTATAGCTTTTGCATTTTGTTCTTATGCAAATCATACCACGTGGACTTCTTTATAGCAAGCTACTACAAGCTATAGCTTTTACGTTTCCTTCTCATGCAAATGTGTAGTTTTTTTGCGTTTTGTATAAGGCCAACTAATAAAAGCGATACCACGTGGATTTGAATAGGTACCTATAGCAATTTCTTTTGCATTTTGTTAATAGCCGTACGTTTTGAATTTCATGAAAACAATATAGCATTAATACTATTGTGCGTTGTATATTAATTTATATTTCATGGAAATTACACCATTATTGAATAAGTATTGAATAAGTATTTTAAAAAAAAAGTTTTTGTTACCAGCAGGATTTGAACACAGGACCATTCGGTTTGATCCAAACGCATCGATGGAAAAATAATAATTGAGCACAAAATTTAAAAATTTTGACCAGAAATCACAATATGAAAAAAATAAATAGATGCTCGTATTGAAAAAAAATCTGGTCACATTAAGTAATAAAAAAGCGAGTGAGTCTACTAGTAATCGCCAATTATGTGTAACATTTCACATTTTAAGCGAGTAAGCCTTGCATTGAATGTATTTCCAATAGCATTTTCTTATTATTTTTATATAATCGGGTATTCATTACAATTATTGCAAAGGAATATTTAAACATGTGAGTTGTTAAACAAGCGTAAAAAATATCGAAACTGGCAAAAAAATGGTTTACTTTGCAGGTGCGAGCTAGAATACATACCACGTTGATTTGTATATATAGCAAGTTACTACAAGCTATAGCTTCTGCATTTTGTTCTTATACAAATCATACCACGTGGATTTGTATGTAGCAAACTACTACAAGATTTTCTTTTGCATTTTTTTTAAATAGCGGTCTTATACAAATGTATATGGAACCTCAACAGCATTTGTAAGTTTTGAATTTGATGCAAACAATATAATTTACCCTACCTGTAATACTTTTGTGCGTTGTAAATTAATTTGTATTTCGTGGAAATTTGACCATGAGTCGGGAACAACTATTGATGTTGATTCATTTCGATTTAACTTCATTGTTAACATAAAAAATGGTTTTGGTACCAGCATATAAGTGAACAGTATTGTTTGTATATACAATATATAGGTATTTGGAGTACCTATATATTGTATATACAAAGTTTCTATGCCAACCACGAGAAATTACAAAAAAATTCAATTGGTCAGTAAGAAACCAAGGAAAAAAGGAAATATTGTGGAACATCCTTACCCAATGTATAGCTACCTATGATACCTCAAATAATATTTGTTAAGTAAATAAAAAGAAACTCAAAAAAACATACGAACAAATAAAGTGTTTAAAAAGAAAACAATTTTATTACCACCGCGAAGTTAGCCGGACGACTTTCGATTTTCAAAAAAAAAAAATGTCAGGTGATAGACCTCTTTAGAGTCATACCATTTC
Source organism: Melangyna quadrimaculata (assembly GCA_949320155.1). Lineage (NCBI taxonomy): Eukaryota > Metazoa > Arthropoda > Insecta > Diptera > Syrphidae > Melangyna > Melangyna quadrimaculata. The sequence goes on from OX439483.1 coordinate 370,609,870, forward strand.
TGCAAAAAAACAATGGGTCACTCCCACACTTTTTTTTTAAAAAATATAAACAATTTGCACTTTGTATGGAGCTTTTAAATGCCTATAACTCGGTAACCAAATTGAATACCAAATGCAAAAGGACTTTTATTTAGTGACTCTAAAAAGATTAAAATGGTCATCCAAAAATTTGATTAGAAAACCTCGTAATTTGTTAGTAAATCAATAATTAAAATATTAACCAACCGAAAAGTTTACCATACATACTTATATTATTATAATAAATCGGCCATGAAAGTACAAAGTTGAACTTAGCTCGATGGATGTGTTACAGCCTGTGGTGCCAGGGGTCGCAGGTTCAAACCTCGCAACCTACTTTTTTTTTTTAAATATACTTATGTTTTTTTTTTTATGTGTTAAACTTTTAACAAATGTTCTCGGCAGGGGGTAATTCGAAAAAATGGCTTAAGAGCGTCTGGTTGAGCATAGAAAATGTTAAAATTTGAAAATTATTACAATGTTTATTTTATTACTATAAAAGAGAAATGTCGTCCGTGTGTGCGAGAATGGATCGATCGATTTTCACGATTTTGGGCTTAATGAACTCGTTTTGGCTCAAAGAAGGATGTGTTACAGCCTGTGGTGCCAGGGGTCGCAGGTTCAAACCTCGCAACCTACTTTTTTTTTAAATATACTTATGTTTTTTTTTTATGTGTTAAACTTTTAACAAAAGTTCTCGGCAGGGGGTAATTCGAAAAAATGGCTTAAGAGCGTCTGGTTGAGCATAGAAAATGTTAAAATTTGGAAATTATTACAATGTTTATTTTATTACTATAAAAGAGAAATGTCGTCCGTGTGTGCGTATAACTCGAGAATGGATCGATCGATTTTCACGATTTTGGGCTTAATGAACTCGTTTTGGCTCAAAGAAGGACGTAGGACACTGGAGGAAAATCCCGGAAAATTGGAAAACGGGGAACATCCAGTTTGGAATGCCTAACTCGCGAACGGTTGCTTAGATATTTACGATTTTGGGCTTGATGAATTCGTATTGGCTCAAGAAAGGACATAGGGCACTGGAGGAAAATCTTCGAAAATTTTTAGGAAAATTGGTAATCGCGGAACATAGTTTGATTTTTAAGATTTTGGGATTGATGGATTCGCGATGGCCTAAAGAAGGAATATGAGGTGTCCTTTTCGTTTCGGCATTCAAATTGAATTGTATATTTGCTATGGCGTTCGGTCAAAATAAAAAAAAATGTCAGGCGATAGACCTCTTTTAGGTCATACCATTTCTGCAAAAAAAAATAATGGGTCACTCCCACTGTTTTTTTTTTTTAAGTATAAACAAGTTGCACTTTGTATGGGGCTTTTAACTGCATATAACTCGGTAACCAAATTGAATTCCAAATGCAAAGGGACTTTTATTAAGCGACTCTAAAGTGTGTAAATGGGTTCTCCAAAAATTTGATCGCCAGGGGATAGTCGTAATTTGTTAATAAATCAATAATTCAAATCTTAACCAACCGAAAAGATAACTATACATACATATGTTATCATAAAAATCAGCCATGAAAATATAATACCGAACGTAGCTTGATGGATGTTTTCGATGGTTGGAATCTCGTGATTTACTTTTCTTTTTTTAATATACTTATATTTTTTTGTGTTTAACTTGTAATAAATGTTCTCGCCAGGGGATAATTCGAAAAAAAAAATGGTTCAAGACCATCTGGTTGAGCATAAAAACACGTTAAAATTTGAATATAAAAATTATTGAGAAGGGGTGAAAAATTTCATACTGAAAGGGTGTGTAAATGACGCGTCAAATTTATATTAGCTCTTTTAAATTCAAAACTTGATGAAATTTTTATAATGAACTAATGATACAAAATTATAGTTCTAACCCTTTTCTAGAAATGTGTAAAGAATTATTTATTTGTTTATCTAACGGGAAAAAAAGGAGGGGCAATTCAATAAAATAAATCACAAAAAAGCTCCATTTAGCCAACTTTAGAGCCTTCAAACTTGAGTAAAATTTAATAATTTTCTTTGTTTGAGACATGTTGTTTAAGTAGAAATTTATAACCTGAATTTCTTTGTAAATTGTTTGCAATTTAAAAATAAAAACTCATACTTAAAATGTGATTTAATTAAAAATCATTTCGATTTTTGGTAATTAAAATTCAAAAGTTAATGAAAAATTGATAAATTTTGAAAAACAAAACCAACACACCTATTACTCTAATCCTATTATTTTAACAGGAGCGGTGTTAATATTGGTTTTATCGATTTTTTAACAAAAAAAAAAAAATGAAAAACGGATCATTTATTTTACAACAAATTTTATTTTTATATTTTCACCATGCCCAGCAAATATTTCCAAATTTAAAAAATATAAGTTTTTAAAATCTTAAAAAAAAAAATTATATATAAAACATAACCGTCCGTTGCTAACAAGCTTCACAAAATAATTTCAAATATAAAAATTTTAAATTCTAAATATTTTTATATTTTTACGGATAAAATCCAGAGAAAATTTTAATATTGTCAATTTGTCTGCTCAAAGTCGGCTATACATCGAAAAGTACTTATCCGAATTTCAAAATTTAGATGTCTATAGTAAGGTCATTTTTCCACCATTTAAACACATACAAAATCTTAATAGACAACCATTCAATTTTAAAGACAAATACGTCTAAGAAGATAAAATAGCATTATTTTGACTAAATAGTGAATATCATATCTTTTTATTTAAAAATTTGATATACAAAATATAACTGTGCTAAATACTTTATACAGATAAAATCCAGACAAAAATGTGAAATTGTTGATATCTCTGTATAACATTGGCTAAACAGAAAAAGTACTTAACCGAAATTCAAAATTTAGAAAGCTTATTTCCTCACCATTTAGATACATATATAAAATGTATAAGCGACTCAAAATTTTTAAAGACTTATACACTTGGGCAGATAAAATAGCATTATTTTGATTAAATATTGAATATCTTAACTGTTTTCGCACCGATTATCAAAACTTAAAATTTCTAATAATATATACCAATCAACAATTATCTTGGCATATTAAACATATTTCTACGATAATCAGAAGCTTTAAAATGGATTTTTAAGCATAATCGCAGGAAAAAATCATCAAAAATACAGTCTATTGGTCGATCAAATTGTTTGTTTTTTTAAAATAACCTAAGCAATTATTTTTTGATATACAGATACATATAAATGTGGTATCAAATGAAAAGATATAAGAAAAAAAAAAAAACTATTCACTTTCATGACATAATAAGTTGTTAAAAGAGAAAGAGTTTGCCATAAAGCGAAAACTGCATACCTTTTAGCGTTAAATACACATTGAAAATTGGTAAAAATTAATGAAAAATCTAAAAATTAAAAAAACAATTATAGATATAACCTTCTTCTACAAATTTGCAAATAAACAAATTGTTCTTTTTTTGAAAAAACACTGTAATTATTTGTTGATATTTAAAAATGAGGTATCAAATGAAAGGTTATAGGACATACAATATTATAAAAACCAAAAACACGGAAGGCGTTTATTTCTAGAAAATGAAAAATTTTATAATTAGCATGTAACTCCTTATGATTATTAAGGGTATTCATATTACGAGATAATTTTCTGTTTTCCAGAAAAATATTATAACTTTCCGTAAGATGTTTACATGAACACCCCTTTCAAAATTAAATGAAACGTCACAAATGACTTATCCCAGTGTATCAGGCTTTTCTCTAAGCTTTCCGCATCAAATTCATGAGATAATATTATCTGTTTTGCACATTATTTTTCCCATACAATGTTTGACAGTTCATTTCCACCGAGATATAATAATATGGTTCTTTCAAAAAATCATAACTTCAGTTCTAATACTCGAATTTTCATGGTCAAGCTCTTTAAAAAAAGCCGAAAAATGGAAAAATTATTGTGTGAGTGAGCAATCAGTTTGATTTTTATATCAATAGTGTATTCAAAATTCTATAAAATAAAATTGGTCAATTTAAAAAAAATATAATTACATATGATTAATGGCGAAAACCTCCTTTATAAATATGTTTCAGATTGTACGTATTAAAGGAAAAGTATTGAGGGTACTTTAATCACATTTTTTGCGGAAAAATCAATTTTCATTACGAAAAATATATTAATATGAAAAAAAAATTGTGAAAACTGTTTCGGCGCAAACAACTGTCACAGAATTATAATTAAAAATAAAATGTGGAAATTTTAAAGAATTTTATTTTGTTTATCAATTTATAAAATTAAAACTTGAAAAATTATTGCAAATGTTTAAAAAATTCATACCAAAAATGTGATTGTGTAAAAAATTCACTTGATTAATTTTTGCTATAATTTCAAAACACAAATCCATCCATGATTGCTCTTAACCTTATTAAAAACATTTGCTATAATTGTAGTATGATAAATTCAACAAGAGTGAAGCTAAATTTGGTCATCAATTGTTTACCAACTAAAATGGATTATAATAAAAAAAAAACAATCGACTTGGTATCGCTAAAAATTATTACCGCACAATTTTAAACGATTTAGTAAATTGTTAAAGCCATTTTACTACCTTGGTAAGGTAAAAAGAAGATTTTCTCAATTTTAAACTTTCTTAACATCTTACTATCTCTTAACAATTAGCTAAAGTTAAAACCACAAAATGGTTACTTTAACTTTTTAGCAATTTGCTAAATCCATATTAGTCCAATCAAATTATTCAAAAAATATAGAAAATATCTACAAAAATTTGGGAAGAGAATTTTATTGTTTTATTTTAAAGAGTATCTCTTGGGGATTCTAAAACCACAGTTTTCCAAATAAAAAAAAACCCTCTGCGTAATCCGCCATTTTGAAAAAGGTGTTTAAAATTGTTTACTCAATTTTCTCAACCGCTATTGGTCGTACAGTAGCTATTTTTGTTTACTTTTGTAGGTAAACATGTTCTTTACAATTTTTGCCTAGTTTTTTTTTTATAACTCCTTCCTATACAAATTTATTGTTGAAAAACAAGCAAATTTTCGATTTTAAAAATGGTTTTTCAAGTTTATCTCACCCAAAGTCCATCCGAACCAAAAATCACTTTTGCTACTTTTTATAGAACATTAAGTTTCCATAATTTCTGTTTATTTAGATTTCATGTAAGTCAAAAAACTTTCAAGATATAGCACGACAAAAATTCTAATATTATATATTAAAGTGTCGATTTATTTTATTAAACTGCCCCTAGTTGTTCCCCGTTAGATTAACAAATATAAAATTCCTAACATACCTGTAGAAAAAGGTTATACCTCAAATTGTGTATAATTTGTTTCTTAAAAATTTAAAATTTTTCATCATATTTTGAATGTAAAATAGTATATATAAGGTTGACGGGACATTTACACAACCTTTTAGTGAAAAATTTTTTTGCCCCTCCCCAATAATTTTTATTTAAGAATTTATCCACATTTGCAAGCTAAATTTTAAGATCTTAATTTAAAAAATATGACCAGCAGAAATGAAGTAAGGATTTTTCAAAAGGAAAAAAAGCTGATTAGAAAAAATTATATAAAATAACATTAAAAAAAAAAACAAATATAAAAAGCAATTTTATCTAACCGGCTTTTTTTCCTTTTTTAAAAATCTTAACTTCATTTCGGCCTTATTATACAAATTATTTGTTTTCAAAGTAACTGCACGTGAAGGCTTTTTCAAGATCTTATTACACAAGTTATTGTTTTTTCATAGTAACTGTACGGGAAGGCCTTTATAAGACCGTGCTCTACAAGCTATTTTTTAAACAGCATAACTGCAGGTGAAAGCCATTTGTTTGTTTCTTTAAGGCCTTATAAAAATGTTTGCGGAAAGATATTGATTTGTATAGCACTTGTGATGGAAGTTCTTATGAAGTTAATTATCTTGTATAACTTACGCCAAAGTGATTTGCATAAGACCTGTTATGGTTACTATACAAGCCAGAAAATAGCTTCTTTAAGGCCTTATTAAGATGTTCAAGGAAAAGTATTGATTTGCATAGAACTTGTGTTGGTAGTTCTTATGGAATTAAATAGCTTGCATAATTTACGCCAAAGTGATTTGCATAAGACCTGTAATGGTTACTATACAAGCCAGGAAATAGCTTGTATTGAACCTACTACAAGCTAAATTGTTAGTTGCGTTGTCCTAACTAATTTTGAACACCAGCATAATCTTGTTTTTTATAACTACCGTTTTTAAGAAAATAAAATTTATTTATCTATCTATCTATCTATCTATCTATATATTATAGGGAAAGAATAAATAAAGGAAGACAAAACCTAAACAATAGAAGTTATATTGTTTTTGTTTTTATATTGTGTATAAATGTATATAATATAGGGCATTATTTGGTTTGTTGGTTACTCTAGAGGGTGAATAAGTTCATTGTTCAACTTTTGTGATAATATTAAATAAATGCACGGCACGACTGGATTGCACAAATTTGGCTCGTGTACCTAAAAACTTTAACGTAACTAGAAATTTAATATTTATGCTCCATAATATTTTCATATAGAATTTTTGATTTTAAATAGAATTAAAAGAAGATCTATGAAAATGATAGCCGATAAAAATATAACGGAAGCATTTGCATCTCTTCACCACCGCTGCAATGTTTCATGTTTTTTATTATTTGACCTTTGTTTTATTTACAGTGCTCTACTGAAATAGCATTCCTCCCCTAAAACAATGCAACCGTAATTCCGCCTAATTCCGGCCGTGCTGTCAAGTGCAAGTATAGAGATTCGTTCTTCAGCCAAACTACTCGAATATGGAATGCTTTACTCGGCACAGTTTTTCCCTGCCATTTTGATATTCAGAGGTTCAAAACCAATGCAAATCGGTATTCTCCTCTTAAGTCCTTCCCTATTTTTTTAATGCTCGCAATGTGTTCATCATCTTAGGGGTAGCAAAAACTTTAGGGGGTTTTGGTTGTCAGAGTATATTGAGAATTAGATGTTAAATAATCTCATGAAATTTCACGGGTGGCATCCAGTTGAAACTGGAAAATGCCAAGAGCTGACCGTAAGATCACTTGGCTTATAAGGTTAGATCCTTATTGGAGAAATATGAGTTTGAACAAGCAGAGAATCTGAAAATTAATTAAATTCACTTATGAGGCCTTCCAAATGTTAAAAAAAAATTGTTACAGCCTTGACGCTTTTGAATAATATTTTTAATACAAACAATGACTGTTTCTACAGACTCAAATAAAACCATGATCATGAGAAAAGAGCTAAGACTGTGCTCTGTTAAAAAAAAAATTGGTTGTCTTTTTAATTAGGTGCCTGTCCTTGTCAGCCCTGATTTAGTCCAAAAATATACCAAAATAACTCCTTTTTTAGATGAAATGTTCAAAATTTGATAAGATTAGAGCTTAAAACTAACTTACCATTTGATATTTTAACTCGATGAGCTAAGTCCTGGTCGAAAAACCCCGTTTTAGACGTCAACTTTATAAATTTCGCTAGGCAACCCATGTGCAGTGAATTTCTTTTGGCGAGATCTATCGATTTATAGGCATTAGAAACTCTAACCTTATCAGCTAAGTGATCTTACGTTCAGTTTAAAGAAAATCACGTCAGTGGCTAAGATTGCAGGTCGAGGTACAGACCGATGGACCCACATTTTTCGCGTTAACTACCATCGTAATTTAAGATAAACTCATCTTCGACTTTTTTACGAGTACATAACTTTGCCTTTGCCTAGTACCTAGCTGCATACATCGCAAGCAAAACTGAGCCAATGGACAATTATGACATTTTTATATTGATTTATGTTTAACCTCTACATTTCATGTAGAGAACTGACATACATATTCATAGAAAAAATGTTCCTTATAAGACTTACAAAAAAAAAAAATAACAAATATTTACTAAATTTCAGAAATAAATCATTACCTAATAAAAATTATCCATACATTTTTATGGTTCTTTTAAGATTAATTATATTTTTAAGCCTCATATTATGCCATTTCCTTGTTATATTTATATTTGTATAATGCTTACATTATTATATTTTATGCTCATCGAAATTGTAATTTTATTGAAATATTACCCTTGCCATCGGAACACCTAAAGCCGCCCATATCCTCCAGCAAATAACGATCATTATTTTTTTTTCTGGATTTAAAATCGTTCCATATACACATCTGTGACAGTACCAGTGCCTTCATATGTACCTATATGTATTTTAAATCGATGCCTCAGGGTCCTTATTTAACATACCGTAGAACATTTTTGTTTCCTCTCTCGTTGGGTTGCCTAAATCAAATCGGATTCTAGATGGCATAATGTTTCGGATACGAATAATAATCTCAATTTTATTGAAATTTATTTTCTATAGGGAAAGCATAGAGAGCCAACATCGATTTTGCAGTTTATTGGTGATGCTTCAATAGTTTTCAATGTTTTCTGCCACACAGTGTTTGATAAATCCTTTGATGCGTAAACTGGCATCATCAATATTTGTGCTGTGACAATTTTTTTCATCTACTCATATATTATGAGCAATGTGAATTGAAGTTTTGTAATATAAAACAAAAGCAAATTTTCGGAAGTTGTTAATTATAGGAATAGATGAATAATAATAATGATCACAATGTTTTATTTTGGTCGATTTGGTGTATTTAACATATAATATGGGGCTAATTTTCACTAATGAAAATCCAAAGTAAGTTAATTTTGCATTCATGGTATTCAAAGCCTAATACCACATGCAAATTATGCAAGTTTTTTTTTTAAGTTGCACAAAAGATAAAACTTATGCCACCAGAAACTTGCTCAATTTACCGTTAATAGTCAAAAAACTGTCAATCAATAATATTAAAATGATATAATTTATAATCGGTAATTACAAATTGCTGTCATCTCTCTTATGTCTGTGTCACTAAAAAAACAAGCAAATTTGGAATAAGTTGAAAATGTGTAGTTTAAGTTATAAGTATTTAAAATAATTATTGAAAAGGATCTTATCAGTAAACATATATTCACGTTTTGTTTGGGTTTGTAATCCTTCAAAGCTTAGAGAAAGTGGGTCTCGCAATTTTGTCTGTCCGTCTGTCTGTCTGTACCTCGACCTGCAGCCTAAACGGATGAAGCAATTTTGTTCAAACTTTGGAATTAACGTTCGTATGGGATTCCCTAGAGGACATTTGGAATTAAGGTTCGTATGGGATTCCCTAGACGACAAATTTAAATTTTTTTTTTTATCTCAAAAAATATCGGTACCTGCACAACCAATATACAAAAATTGATTTATTTCAAAAACGGGTCTAAAGAATTTGGAAAAAAAAATTACGGGCTACTGTAATTACTACAGTTTATATTTCGGTAGAAAAAAAATTGTATAACGGTAATTAACGGTACCTGTCATAAAACCCACTTTTTGCTTTTCAAATTTCTCGTTAACAGCTACATCGATTTCAACCAAATCTTTTATGTAAGAGGTCCTCTGCAATTTTAACAGTTTTGTATGTACAGTTTTTCAAAAAAATAATTTTTGGATTTTTAAAAAAATATTGAATTTTTTTTTGAAAATTCAATATCTTGAAAGGGTTAATGATTTTTTTTTAATTTTGTGAAAAATTGTATTTTATTAAATACTAAAAGTTGGCATACCAAATTTAATTCTCAAGAATTTTTAAATATAAAAATTATAAAAAAATTTTTTTTTCCATAAATTCGTATTTATCAAACAAATCAGATAGCTTACTTTTTTTTTGAGCTCTGTCTGTTTTAGCTATTAAAACAAATTTATAGTAATTAATAGTAATAATTTATATTTTAACTTGTTTCTCTAAACTGTTTTTAATGATACCATTATGTTATGGAACAAATGCATATGCAACTTCAAGCTACGTTAAAGTTGTTAGCTACGAGAGCAAGTTTGTGCGATCCAGTTGTGCCCATTTTTGTATATTCAAAAATTGGTTATATTTGGTACCTCCAGTACAACCATTTTTTTTCTGTCTTTTGATTTTCTCGAAAACAGTTAAGTTGGAATTTTTCAATTATAATCATTATTGTGAACCAAAATTAAAAAATGATTTTTTTTTGAAAATTAAAAAAAAAACTTTTTTTATTTTTTGAAAACGCCTGGGTCCATATTTTCAAAAATAGGTGTAAAATAACTGTTTTTTATTTTGTGTAGTACTTGAAAAAATCATGTTTCTTTCCATACAAACGCTGAAAACCCTTTACAAAAAAAACTTATTGTTCCCGAAAACAGCTCCAAGATTTTTGATAAAAAGATGTGCGTTTACTATTAAGGATACGGTCAATATTTTGATATAAAAAAATGTTTACCTACCATTAACGGTTATTAACGGTACCTGTCACAGAACCAATTTTTGCAACTAAAATTTTTATTCAAGAGGTCCTTCACAATTCAAACAATTTTGCATTTACAACATTTTGAAAAAATAATTTTTGGATTTTTAAAGGTATGTATATATTTTTATTTTTGAAAATTCAATATCTTTAAAACGGGGTACTGAATATTTTTTTTGTTTGTATAAAATTGTATTTTATTAAATACTAAATGTTGGCATACCTGATTATATTTTTGAAAATGTGCAAAAAATTTAATATATACAAAACTAATTTTTAACAAAACTCATCCAATGATTTTTGATTTTATTTTTTATACCTATCAAACAAAGCAGATGGCAGACTTTATTTGGAGCTCTTACTTTTTAAGCCATTATAATAACAAATTTATAGTAACAATTTATTTAATTTTTTTGTATGGTATCATAATATTTTGGAACCAATACTATGTACTTGTGCATCATCAATTTCTAGCAACGTTAAAGTTGTAAGCTACGAGAGAAAGTTTGTGCACTTAAGTCAAGCCAAGTTTTAAAAATAAATAAAAAGTAAATTGGGTGGCAAAACGTCTCGTGAACAACAAGGGCCTAGTGACTAACAACTCGCAACCATTCCTGTGTGCGCCTGTCGACAGTCACGGAAGGGACCTGCAATTTAATGCCGAATCCGAAGCACTTATTCGTGACAACTGATACTTTTGGAGGATTTGTCAATTCCTCGCAAGAGGCAGTAGCCCTGAAAAAAAACTTCTTAGTTTTTTAGGTGGACGAGGCTGGGAAGCGAACCCAGACCTCCAGCATGACAGTCGAACGCACAAACCATTACGCTACGGGCTAATACAGCCAAGTTTTAGGGACATTTTAAATCAACTATTATTATTTGAAGTATGAACATCTATGGATGAACCCTAGAAAACTTTCGTGTTTATTACTTTGCTTTAGACGGTGTGTTCGGATTTCGCCAAAGCTAATACCTTTTTGGGGTGTTCAAATGTATATGCATTTTTGATTTTTGCATCCAATTTACATCTAATTTAAAATTTCTAAGCTTACATTTATCTAAACTGCGGTTTGCGTGAATTTTGGATTTTTTATCAACCCATTTTTGAAAATTCAATTTTCATATTTTTTTTTTTAATTTGGATACTTTTCAGAAGTTTCTGAAAAAAACATTTATTTGAACCGGTTTATCTTGTTATGAGAAAGTCAAAATTGTGAAAAATGATTCTATTTAAAGTACTGTTAATGACAATGCATATTTTTGTATCTGTATCTGTTTCAACTTTTAGGAAGTTTCTCCGTAAAAAAATCAACATAACTGTTTTCGAGAAAATCAAAAAAATATTCTTCGTTATAAAATTTTACCTAAGTGACCTTTTGTTTTAATAAATTTATTTTTTTTTTATCAAAATCATAGGAACATTTTCTGAGAAAAATAATATTTTCCTGAGCGGTTTAATCAAAATGCACGATTGGGTCGTACGAACTTTCTCTAGTCGTCAAGAGCTACATCTTAAATAAATAGCTTGACATTGACATTTAGTACTAATACTAATAGTTTGAAAATGTTCGTAATTAACGAGAAAATGTGTAAAAACACTGTGTATATAATTTTTGAAATGTTTATGAATGTGATTCGAATCTACGACTATCGTACGTATAGACCGAGAGCCAACGACATAATAAGTCAAGTCATTTGCGTAATGTTGTAATTCATAACAAAACATAGCTTTTGAAGGGTTAAACCAGGATTACCTTGTCTGCCTACCTGAACACGTGACGAAGAGGTGTTAAATTGGACTAAAAGGTGTGACAAAAATGACGAAAGTCAAGTCATTTGCGTAATGTTGGTGCTTTAAACCCAAATAGGTCTTACTCCACTAATCACCAAAATCAGAGAGGCAGCCTCTTTGGACGTTACCAAAGTGGTGGCAGACACGATCAACAGTGTGACAAAAATGACGGAAGTCAAGTCATTTGCGTAACATTTGTTCGAATGCTATTCGCTTCAGGACACTCTCACAAGAGTCAGTTCAAAAAGGCAGACACAAATTCCGTGACTAACACCGCGGCAGACAAACTTTTAATGTTGAAGAAAAGTTCCTAAAAACTTCAGTTAAAACTTTACTGTTTTTTGAATAGCACAAAAATGCAAAATTTCTTAGAAGGAAATGTCTGCCTCTATGATATATCAAAATTTATAGGTTATTGTATGGATTTTTTTTGTTTACAGGCACATGTTGCAGTTCCTAGTTTTAATACGGAGGTTTGAAAAAACCACCACGAAAAACCCCATATAAATTCGACTATTTTGCCAAAGAAAATTTGTTATTTATCTTACAGAAATGTGTCAGCCCCTTTAATATTTTAAGCCTTATGGTCAATTCTGAATTTTCGAGTCAAGTTTAGTTTTTGGTGTAACATTTTTGTTTGAAAACCTAACCGGAACTGATTAGCGTAATATTTTTTTGAATGCCATTCATTTCATCATACTAGAACAAGTCTTAGTGCAAAAAGGCAGACTGAAATTCCTTGACGAACACTCCGGCAGACCACTTTACAAGTTGACAACTCTGAATTTTTGAGTCAAGTTCAGTTCCTCGTGCAACATATTTGTTTCAAAACCTAACCGGAAGTGATAAGCGTAGTATTTTTTTGAATTTTGAATTAGTTTTATCATACTCCAACAAGTCTCAGTGCAAAAAGGCAGACTGAAATTCCTTGACGAACACTCCGGCAGACCACCTTACAAGTTTACAATTCTGAATTTTTGAGTCAAGTTCAGTTCTTTTCAGGATATTCCCTCTAGTCTCAATGATTATTGTTTGTAAGATGTACAGCTTGCATCGTTGCAACACCGTTAACGATGCCATTACACAATATTCACAAAGACGTACAAATTCAAGAACGTGAATGAGCAATTCGCTAAGAAATTGAAAAATGTTGATGCTGTCAAATTTCCACCTTGTAGGGCAGAGCTCCATCAGCAGTTACTTCGAGCGCAATATGTAGCAACAGCCTGGAATCACGCATATTTGCAAATACCAACATTGCTGCGACCGCAAGACCACGGTTGGATTGAACAAAATGAAAAATTAGAGTTGTTGTGGTTCCAAGGAGACCAATCATCGCCGCTGATAAACGACGTCATCATTCAACCTGCACTGACTGGAGAGGACACCAATTATACAGTTACACACTTCACAAACACAATACATACCATTATGTCCTTAAAATATCACAAGAGTAATTTATTTTAAGTTTTTGCATAACTAATACATATTTCTATGGTAGATAATTTATACAAGTGGGGTAAATAATTTATTGGGAGAAGGGGCATATTTTCGAATAATTTTTGAATTAAATACATCTTGAGCACTTTTTAATGGGATATTTTAATTGAAAAGAAGAGACTGCAAAGTTAAAGGTATTTATTTTTTTTAAGATTTTACTAATCTTCAAAAGTACCCCTATTTAAGAAGTGCCCCACTCTCACTTACGTCGTAATCCTTGTTGTAATACAAAAGACTAATAAAATGTATTCACTACTTCTCGTTTCAGATGATGAATGTGATACGGATGATAGCGGAAATGATGAAGAATGTTGCACCAAGAACTGAACTTGACTCAAAAATTCAGAGTTGTCAACTTGTAAAGTAGTCTGCCGGAGTGTTCGTCAAGGAATTTCAGTCTGCCTTTTTCCATTGATGTGACGAATGGCATTCAAAAAAATAGTACGCTATTCAGTTCCGGTTAGGTTTTCAAACAAAAATATTACACTAAGAACTGAACTTGACTCAAAAATTCAGAATTGTCAACTTGTAAAGTAGTCTGCCGGAGTGTTCATCAATCGTTTATTGGATAATATTAACTGGAATAGTTTATTTTTTAACGTCAGTTTTGATGAAATGGTCTTTAGTTTTTATAAAATTTTATTTGATTGTTTCTGAGAAACCATTCACTTACGGAAAATAAGGCCTTTGAATAACACTCCACCGTGGTTTGATCTACATATTAAAACTCTTAAAAATAAAAGAAACAAGGCTTGGGTGAAGTTGAATCGATCCTGGAGCGTCGAGGCACAAAATTATTATGCTTTACTAAGAGATGAATTTATTAACTACTCTAATTTTCTTTATTCGGACTTTATTTCTAAAACTGAAGATGATCTTAAATCTAACCCGCGAAATTTCTGGAAATATATCAACTGTAAAAGAAAACCTGATGGCTACCCAACTATTATGTGTTATCAAAATTCAGAAAGTCACTACCCAGAGGAAATAGCAAATATGTTTGCCGAATATTTTCAGAGTGCTTTTGAAATATCTACTTGCGATACAAAAAATACTCTTGCTGTAGATGAGTTTTTACATCTTAATTCGCTTGACTTTACTATTACTGAGGCAACTATATTTGAGTATATTAAAAAATTAGATGATTGTTTAAGTCCTGGCCCTGATGGTTTCCCCGCTTTTATGTTAAAAAAATGTGCAATATATATGTCGTATCAGTTATTTTTGCTTTTCAATCAGTCTATAGATAGCTGTAAATTTCCGACCCTTTGTAAAAATGCATTCTTAATTCCTACTCATAAGAAAGGTAAACAAAATCTGTTTTTAAATTATAGGCCAATTGCTAAACTACCTGCTATACCCAAAATGTTTGAATCTATTATCTGTGATATTTTGTCTTTTCACTGTTCCTCCGTTTTATGTGACAACCAACATGGCTTTGTTAAAAAGAAATCCACTATAACAAATTTGTTACAGTTTACTACATTTTGTATTGACGCGTTTGAAAAAACAACAAGTTGACTGTATTTTTACTGACTTTAGCAAAGCATTTGTCAAACTTAGCCACCATATACTTTTAAGAAAACTGCAAAATATGGGTCTCAACGACAGATTTGTTCTCGTTCAATCTCTTAACGAAAAAGAAGTTTTTGTTATGAAGGCTGACAAAGGCAACGGTGTAGTAGTGATAGATCGCAACAAATACGATGATGCCATTCGGAAATTAATTGATGAGGGCCCGTACAAAAAGGTTAAAAATCCGTTAAACAAAATGACAAAATCATGCTCTACCGTTGTCAAAAAATACATTGATCATTTCGGTATGAACTGGAAAAGACGTATGATACCGAGTTTCGCAAAAGTTCCCTGTATATACGGTCTTCCAAAAATTCACAAGCCAGGGGAAAAATACCGACCAATTGTAAGCAACATAAATGCTCCATGCAACGAGCTTTCGAAGTGGCTGTGTAAACAATTTGCTTCATTAAAGCAATTTGATAAATATTCAGTAAAGAATAGCATTGAATTAACTCAAAAATTGAAAAACATAACGCTTGCTGATGGGGAAATTTTAGTCTCCTTTGACATCTCTTCATTTTTTACCAGTGTCCCAGTTCGAGGTGCGCTAAAATGTTTAAGACTAGGGCTAGACAAACAACAGTTGAATCCGATCACAGCTGACGCTATGTATGAATTGACTGAAGTTTGTGTTGAGCAAAATTATTTTAAATTTCGAGAAATTTTTTATCAGCAAACCCAAGGCATGGCTATGGGAAATAGTTTATCTCCTTTTTTGTGTAATTTATTTGTGATAAGCGTCGAGGAATTATTAGTCAAAAATGATTTGCTTCCCAAAACTTGGTTCAGGTATGTTGATGACGTACTAGCAATCGTCCATGAGAACAAAGTACAAGAAGTATTAAACTTTATTAGCAGTGCCGATATAAACATTCAATTCACTTTGGAGCGTGAACAAAACAAAGCTCTTGCATTTCTGGATCTTTCGTTGTCACATGGTGAAAATGGGATGATTGAGTTTGACATATACCGAAAACTTACGTCCACAGATCGCTTTTTAACTATTGAATCAAACCATTGTACATAACATAAACACGCAGCATTTAATTCAATGGTACACAGAATGTGCAATGTCCCTCTCTCAGACAAAACAATTAAAAATGAAACTAATCGTATATATGAAATCGCTAAAAAGAATGGGTATTCAAAATTGCTAGTAGACTCACTTATAAAGAAACATATGAATAAAAAGTGGAAAAATAACATCACTTCCCTTGCTCCGATAAAAGAACTTCCTAAACGAGTGTCAATTAATTTTTATGCTCCTATCCAAAATGAGCGTAAAAAATGCTTGACTAAGTTCGGTCTTTCTCCATCTTGGAAAAGCAACAACAAAATTAAAAACCTTCTTAGAACTACAAAAGACGTGACACCTTCTATTGAGAAACCTGGTGTATATTCGGCTAAGTGTGAACAATGCAGCTCTATATACATAGGACAAACCAGGCGTGAGCTGCGTACGAGAGCCAAAGAGCATTTAAATTGCATAAAAAATAATGATCCACACAGAAGTGCAATAGCCGAACATGCACTTGAATCTAAACACACCTTCACACTTGACAGTTTTAAATTATTGGAACGAGAGAATCAATATACGCGTCTCAATATTCTAGAGTCTTTGCATATACATCTTACGAAAGATGTTAATATAAATAGAGATGAAGGAGCACATTGGTCATCCCTTTTTAACATTTTATAATTAAAATTATGTATTACATTTTGTGCTTCTCTAACCCCCTTTACATTGATGTACTTATTTATTAGTCGAATTCTAACAGCTGATGATGACGCAGCGAGCGTCGAAACAATTGTTCTTAAATAAAATTTAATCTTTATGTGACAAAAAGGTGGTTGTTCGATCTTTTATTTCAACTTTATGTACCGTCACATAGTCCTCCAATATTAAAACATTAACGTTCTAAATGTTTTACTGTTAACTCCGGTGTACCTCAGGGTAGCCATCTTGTTCTTGGCCCATTACTATTTGTACTATTTATTAACGATCTTCCGTCCGTCCTAGTTAATTCTATGTCTCTTATATATGCCGATGATGTTAAAATTTTTCGTACAATCAACTCTGTAGAAGACTGTGATCTTTTACAAAAAGACCTTCAAAGTTTCTGGGAATGGTAGAATATTAATGGTTTAGTTTTAAATATTGACAAGTGTAAAACAATGTGTTTTACACGCAAGAAAAATGTGACCGTCTATAATTATGTGATTAATTTGTCATCACTTAGTAACTTGTCCAGTTTTACTGACCTTGGGATAGTGCTCAAAATTAACTTTTATTGACCATTTTGACTACATTATTAAAAAAGCTAACAGGACTCTCGGTTTTATTAAAAGATTTGCTAGAGAATTTTGTGATCCTTATGTTCTAAAAACTCTCTATGTCTCATTTGTAAGATCCGTCTTAGAGTATGGTTGTGTTGTATGGGCGCCATATTATGCGGTTCATATAAATAGATTGGAGTCCGTTCAAAGAAGATTTATGAGATTTTGCTTAAGATTTCTACCATGGTCGAATCGAATTACCTTGCCACCTTACGCTCAACGTATTCAACTAATAAATCTTCCATCTCTAACTAGTCACAGAGCGTATCTACAATTTTGTTTTATTGTCGGGATAATCAATGGATCGATTTCAGCTCCATTGATCCTCTGTCCATTAAATTTCATTGCTAGTCAGCATAGTTTGAGAAGGCAGTTGCCAATTTCTAACATTAATAGTAGATCAAACTACGGTGCTAATAGTCCTTTAAATCTTTTTCGAATATAATGACAATGTAAAATCACTTAACTTAAGAAAAATATTTTTTAGTCATAATAATCCATAATGTACATTAGATGTAAGTTTTCTTTTTTTTTTTTTGTTATAATTTAAAAAAAAAAAAAATAATGTATCGTAAGTACTTAACGAAATAAATAAATAAAAAAAAAAGGAATTTCAGTCTGCCTTTTTGCATTTGCATTCAAAAAAATATTCCGCTAATCACTCCCAGTTAGGATTTGAAACAAAAATGTTGCACCAAGAACTAGATTTGATTAAAAAATTTCGAATTTTGCAAGGACACTTTTAGTAGTGATGTGTAACGATCAGCTTTCGAAAAAATTCTACCCAAATCACCTGATTCGGGTCAGCTTGGATAAGATTGAAAAACAGTGTAACTTGTATAGAGATTTTTCTGGTCTGTGTTAAAGTTCCGTTAAAAAAATTGTGTACCATACCAGGTTTCTGCCAATTAATGTAATCAACAAAGATAACCATAAACAAAAAATCGGCTGGCACAACGGCTCATGAAGAACCAGGGCCTAGTGACTAATAACTCGCAACCATTCCTGTGTGCGCCTTTCGAAAGGAATGGAAGGGACCTACAATTTTATGCCGAATCCGAACGGCTAGACGAGAAGCACTTATTCGT
Source organism: Melangyna quadrimaculata (assembly GCA_949320155.1). Lineage (NCBI taxonomy): Eukaryota > Metazoa > Arthropoda > Insecta > Diptera > Syrphidae > Melangyna > Melangyna quadrimaculata. The sequence goes on from OX439483.1 coordinate 370,628,529, forward strand.
GACAAGTGATACTCTTGGTGGATTTGTCAATTCCTCGCAAGAGGCAGTAGCCCTGAAAAAAAAAACTTTTTAGTTTTTAGGTGGACGAGGCTGGGAAGCGATCCCAGACCTCCAGCGTGACAGTCGAACGCACTAATCATTACGCTACGGGCTACTACTAACCAAAAGGCTTAAAATATTAAAGGGGCTGACTCATTTCTGTAAGATAAATAACAAATTTTCTTTGGCAAAAATAGTCGAATTTATATGGGGGTTTTCGTGGTGTTTTTTTCAAACCTCCGTATTAAAACTAGGAACTGCACCATGTGTCTGTAAACATAAAAAATCCATACAATAGCCTATAAATTTGAATATATCAAAGAGGCAGACATTTCCTTCTAAGAAATATTGCATTTTTGTGCTATTCAAAAAACAGTAGAGTTTTAACTGATGTTTTTAGGAATTTTTCTTCAACATTAAAAGTTTGTCTGCCGCGGTGTTAGTCACGGAATTTTTGTCTGCCTTTTTGAACTGACTCTAGTAAGAGTGTCCTGAAGCGAATAGCATTCGAACAAATGCTACGCAAATGACTTGACTTCCGTCATTTTTGTCACACTGTTGATCGTGTCTGCCACCACTTTGGTAACGTCCGAAGAGGCTGCCTCTCTGATTTTGGTTATTAGTGGAGTAAGACCTATTTGGGTTTAAAGCACCATCATTACGCAAATGTCTTGACTTCCGTCATTTTTGTCACACCTTTAAGTCCAATTTAATACCTCTTCGTTACGTGTTCAGGTAGGCAGACAAGGTAATTCTAGTTTAACCTATCAAAGGCTATGTATTGTTATGAATTACAACATTACGCAAATTACTTGACTTATTATGTCGTTGGCTCTTAGACTCAGAGGCGGCGCTAGAACAAAATGAGGCGTGTGCGAGATTAAACTCGCGGGGCCCCTGGGAAAATGGTTTCAGGCTGCATCATTATGAAAAAAGTATATTACACACCTGTTATCAAATGTTCCGCAATCAATATTATAATTAAAGTTCAAAATTGTTATATAGTACAGTCAACGAAGGAATTTTGCTTGCAAAAAATAGTGCTCTCTGGATTTTTTTTGTATGGTAGGGGTTACCCCCAGGTATAACATACCCAAATCCCCAGCCCAGGGCCACGAGCTAAACTCAGGTTAAAGGTGCCCTTTTTTAGATTTTCGTGAATATTTCCACAACCTAGCATGTTAGCGGAAAAGTCTATACTACTTAATTAGAGATAATTAAATCTTAACTAATATATAAAAGTCTTTTTTTGTTTTCTTGTCAGTTTGGCTGTACGGGTGTCCAAACTAACAACAAAACAATCAAAATACTAACTTTTTTTTTTATGGCATCAACAATATCTGCCCCCCTGCTATCCGATAGATAGCTTCTAAAAAAAATAAACTTAAATTTTTTTAGAAATCTTTAACAATAATAAAAAAATGTTGCCTATATGAAATTTGTTTTTTATTAATATCTTTTTAATTAACAGTCGTAGAGGTTTGCAATGTACTAATAAATTATAGCTATATGTCCTAGGAACTTGTCTAAAAAAAAATTTATTCCTATTATACCGTTGAGCTGAGAAATTCACAATATAATATTGTTCACACATAATACTTAATAACATGTGGGTGTGTGCAGGGATTGATTTAATTTTTTCTTATATTTAATCTCAATAGTATAGCCCTCTCAATAGTATAGTATTTGATACCTCACTTTTTAATCTACCTCCTATATTAGCGTCACAATTGATTTTTTAAAATTCATACAAAATCGAATAAAATCCATAGAAATGCTCCGCTTTGTTCATTGTCAACAATCGTCTACCAGTGGAGAGCACCGTTATCTCAATTGAATTTCTAATTGGAGATCTTTTAATATAAAAAATCATAACTTCATTTCTACTCAGACGAATATTAAAGTTTTGACCTCAGAATTTAGCTATGAGATATGGCTAAATTTGTGTATAAAAATTATTGAGGGGGGGTGAACAATTTCATACTAAAAGGGTGTGTAAATGACCCGTCAAATTTATATTACATATATTAAATTCAAAAATTGATGAAATTTTTTTTTATTTCAAAAAGCTAATGATGCACGTTTATAGGTGTAACCTTCTTCTATAAATATGTCAATAATTTTGTATTTCTAAATCTAACGGGAATAAAAGTACGGGTAATTTAATAAATATATATCACAAAAAAAGCTACATTTAGAAAACTTTAGAGGTTTCAAAATTGAGCAAACCTTAATAGTTCATAATAAATTTTACATGAAATTTAAATAGAAACTTAAATTTGTGTGTAAAAATTATTGCAAAATATTAAAAAAATGTGTACTAAAAATGCGTTTTAATGAAAAATCAACTTATTTTTCGTAATTTAAATTCAAAAGTTAATCAAAAATTTATATATTTGAAAAAAAAAACCAAAGGATGCACATTTATAGGTGTAGCTTTCTTTTACAAATATGTGATAATTTTGTATTTGTAAATCTAACGGGAAAAAAGTAGGGGCAATTTAATAAAATAAATTACAAAAAAGCTCCATTTAGCCAAATTAAGAGGTTTAAAACTTGAGTTATACTTAATAGTTCATAACAAATGATACATGAATTTGAGGTAAAAATTTATAATATAAATTCCAGTGTTAAAATTTTTGCAAAATTTAAAAAAAATTCATACTAAAAATGTGATTTAGTGAAAAATCAATTCAATTTTTGGTACTTTAAATGCAAAAGTTAATAAAAAATTGATAAATTTTGAAAAACAAAACTAACACACCAAATGCTCTAATCCTCTTCTAAAATATTGCTAATAAATGTTTAATGATTATTTCAACAAAAACCACTCTAAAATTAGTTTTATTGATTTATTTACCAAAAAATCATGCATTTTCAACGAATTTTATTTTTATAATTTCACCACGCCCATAAAATATTTTCAAATTTAAAAATTATAAATCCTGAAAACATGATAAAAATGTTGATATATAAAATATAAATGCGCTTTGCTCACAAGCTGCACAAAATAATTTCAAATATTATAATTTTACATTAGATATATTTTTTACAGATAAAATCCAGAAAAAAATTTTAAAATTGTCAAATTGTCTGTATAAAATTGGCTATAAATCGGAATAATAATTGTGATTGGAAGTGATTAAAAATAATCTTTCCGTCGGCTTTTTTTGGTCACTGTAGTTTTTGCAATGAAACAATTAAGTTACATTAGCTTTCCCGACGTTTCGGCAGGGGTTGCTGCCTTCTTCAGGGGAACTTTATTTGGACAACAAGAAAAAATATATTGTTTACATTATAATAACAATAATTGAAACAATACAAAATACACTCACTTTAATAAAACTGTGTTTAAATTTAAACTGACATTTAAAATTATTGTATCTAATAATTGTAATATTATTTACAAAAGTAAAGAAATAACCACTTCAAACGAAGTTTAGTCTTTGGAATTTAAACAAGGAGTAAAGAAACTAAATTCCATAGACTAAACTTCGTTTGAAGTGGTTATTTCTTTACTTTTGTAAATAATATTACAATTATTAGATACAATAATTTTAAATGTCAGTTTAAATTTAAACACAGTTTTATTAAAGTGAGTGTATTTTGTATTGTTTCAATTATTGTTATTATAATGTAAACAATATATTTTTTCTTGTTGTCCAAATAAAGTTCCCCTGAAGAAGGCAGCAACCCCTGCCGAAACGACGGGAAAGCTAATGTAACTTAATTGTTTCATTGCAAAAACTACAGTGACCAAAAAAAGCCGACGGAAAGATTATTTTTAATCACTTCCAATCACAATTATTAATTCCAAATTGGTCAATAAATCATTTTTAGTATAAATCGGAAAGTACGAATTCGAATTTTTCAAAATTAAGATGTCGATGAAAAGGACATTGTCTCACTATTTAAATACATACAAAACATTAATAGACGTCCATACAATTTTAAAGACTAATACGCTTAAACAGATAAAATAGCATTATTTTGGCTAAATAGTGAATATTGTTATTTTTTATTTAACCGATTATCAAAATTTAAATTTTGTAATAATCGATACGAATCAACAATTGTTTTGGTATATAAAACATATTTCTACGATAACCAAAAGCTTTAATATGGATTTTTAAACATAACTGAAAGAAACATTTTGCAAAAATCCAGTCTATTGGTCGATAATTTTTTTTCTTTTTGCTAAAATATACGTAAAATACCTGTAAATGGCCATAACATGGGTAATACTTTTTTGATATTTATAAATGAGGTATCAAATGAAAGGTTATAAAACATAGAAAATAAAAAATAATTCACTTTCATCACAAAATAAATTGTTAAAAGAGAAAGAATTTGCTATAATGCAAAAAATTCATACCTTTTGAGTGTATTTACTTCGAAAATTGTTAAAAGTTAATGAAAAATTTAAAAATTTTGAAAAACTAATGACACAATTAAGAGTGTCACATTCTTCTACAAATATTTTAGTAATTTTATATGTGTAAATCTAAAGGGAAAAAAAGTAGGGGCAATTTAATGAGATAAATCACTATTAAGCTCCATTTAGCCAATTTAAAGAGGCTTCAAACTTGAGTAATATTTAATAGTTCATAACAATTGATACATGAATTTGAGGTAGAAATATATAATCTTAATTGCTGTGTTAAAGGTTTTGCAAAATCTTAGAAAAAATTCATACAAAAAATGTGATTTAGTGAAAAATCAATTCGATTTTTGGTACTTTCAGTGCAAAACTTAATACAAAATTGATAAATTTTGAAAAACAAAACCAACACACCAATTGATCTAATCCTCTTCTTAAATATTTTTAGTTAAAGTTAAGTGATTATTACAACAAAAGCTACTCTAAAATTAGTTTTATTGATTTATTTACCAAAAAAAATGCAGAATCGATCATGCTTGTTCAACGACTTTTATTTTTATATTTTCATCACGCCCATAAAATATTTTTAAATTTAAAAATTATAAATCTTGAAAGAATAATAAAAATGTTGATATATTAAACATAACTGTGCGTTGCCCACAAGCTTCACAAAATAATTTCAAATATTAAAATTTTACATAAGAAATATTTTTTACAGATAAAATTCAGAAAAAATTCAAAATTGTCAATTTTTCTGCATAAAATGGGATATAAATCGGAAAGTACTTATTCGAACTTCAAAGTTTAGATGTCTCTGGAAAGGTCCTTGTCTCACTATTTAAATACATTCAAAATATTAATAGAAAACCATACAATTTTAAAGACTGATTCGATTAAACAGATGGCAGGATTATGAACATGTCTAGAAAAAAATCCAATGGAGTCCGAAAAATCTATGTCCACATGCAGCGACCGACATGGCGAAAAATATGACTTTTTGCACAAGACATGAGCGTTGTACAAAGCATAGCTATGAGAGATGACGTTTCAAGTGCGTATGAGTTTTTTGCCTGGTTTTTGTTGAATGTGTAAGTGAATGTAAGAATGTTGGAAAATATAATAAGTTGTGATGAAAGGCTAATAAATGGCATGATATAATTCTCAAGTAAGTAAAAATGCGCTGGTTGTTGATTGGATTGTGGTGGAAGGTTAAACCTTAACCAATCATGTTTGATTTACATGGTCGGTAAAAATTTAGTTATGCTGAAATCAACACGGCGAATACTTTCACAATCTCCCAAATCAGTGAGAAACATTCGCTCCGTAGAGTAAATCATTTACATGTATAACAAAAATGGAAACCGCAATGCTATAAGAGCAAAAACTGCCGTATTACAGCTCCTCTCTTCTGTGCGTTGCAGGTCGTGTGTCGAAATGTCAAAATCTAAGGGCACCAATCGATTAAGGAGGGTTTTATTACCTAATATCTCGGCCAGCACTTTAGCACCAACAGAAAATAAGAAATTTCACTTTTCAATTTGAAAGGTGTCGAAATGTCAAGATCTGAGAGCGCCAATCGATTTAGGAGATGGATTTTGCACTCTAAGTCCAGTGGAAATCAAAAAAATCGCACTTGACAGTTGACAGTGATGATCCGAAAAATCACACCTTTTGCTTTGACAGTTGATAGTTGGGGGCGAGATAGCAAACCATACAAATTTTTCAAATATTTTCTTACAAGTAGGTGTCCTTAGCATAGATATTTAGAAGTACGTGAATAAGCTTTTATATTTATAATAATTAACACTTGCACAATATTTCTATCCTTTGAAAATTGAGAACATTAATGATGTTGAAAATTTATTGATGTCGGGAATAAGTTTTCCTGGGGAATCGGGCGGTCAATTCATCGAATTTATTTCAGAGATATATTTTTAAGGAAAACTATTTTCCACGGGAAATTTTTTTTTTCAAGATTTGTTAACAAACTATCCTTTATCAAAAGGGACCCGGGCAACGCCGGGTGTTTCCGCTAGTAAATAATAAAATCAAAAAAATTGTAGTCGTAACTTTCAATTTTCTCAAAAAACTAGGAGATATAGAACCATTTAGTTTTCAGTTTTCAATTAAGAATTAGTAGGGGCTGTGCACAATAAAAGCCAATTCTGCATTTTATCTTACAATTTAATTAATAAAATCAAAACCGGAATTTTCAACTTTTTTTTTTAATTTTGAGTTTGAAAGTAATTTTTACAAAAACTATGGACATCAATAACTTGATTTGAAAATAAAATAAAAATAAAAGAACGGAGTTCTGGCTTTCAAGAAAGGTAAAATTTTGTTGTTGTAAGTGTTGCCGTTGTTTTTTAATATTATTTAAAAAAAAAATGCCCCTCTCTCCAAAGGGGTGGTGTTCCTTTAAAAAAAAAACGTTATCATTTTTTGGCGCCATATGAAAACAACTCTTGCTATTTAAATTTTGCCTACTTTAGTTTACATCAACTTTTTCGTATAGTTTCGGATATATATATAAAAAAAAAGAAAATTATAACTCCTTTCTTAGGTTCACGACATAATGAAATAACGTCGAATGAATGTGTATTAACGCTTTTTGTTTTTTCCAAGTCAGAAAACGTTCAATATCTAAGACAATAACAGGTTTTTCATGTTTGTTGACTTTTCTACCGCCCGCATCTCCTTTATTTTTGACCCTAGGATAAATGCGAATATATATTTTTATAGATAACTAGCGGAAACACCCGGCGTTGCCCGGGTCCCTTTTGATAAAGGATAGTTTGTCAACAAATCTTGAAAAAAAATTTCCCGTGGAAAATAGTTTTCCTTGAAAATATTTCTGCTGTCGTGAATATCTCTGAAATAAATTCGATGAATTGACCGCCCGATTCCCCAGGTAAACTTATTCCCGACATCAATAAATTTTCAACATCATTCATGTTCTCAATTTTCAAAGTATAGAAATATTGTGCAAGTGTTAATTATTATATATATAAAAGCTTATTCACGTACTTCTAAATATCTATGCTAAAGACACCTACTTGTAAGAAAATATTTGAAAAATTTGTATGGTTTGCTATCTCGCCCCCAACTATCAACTGTCAAAGCAAAAGGTGTGATTTTATGGATTTTTGGGGCTTATTGCGAGAGTCTATTCAGAATAGACTTTAAGTCGAATAGACTTAAGTCGAATAGACTTAAAGTCTTGGCGGTCGCGTGATCAAGTAACCGTCAACCAAATCGACCACGTTGCGATAGACGCGAGACATGCTTCCAGTATCTTGGACGTCCGAACGTTCCGAGGGGCCAACATTGACTCGGATCACTACCTGGTGGTAGCTAGACTACGTATGCGGATATCCATGACGCGACAACGCAGAGCAGATGCTGTGAAAAGATTCGATGTCGAGAAGCTTAAATCGCAAGAGACTGCCAGAACTTTTGCAGACCACGTTACTCTTAATCTCTCAGGAGGTCCGCTACCAGCATCAAGTGCAGAGGACCAGTGGGAACACTGTCAACAAGCCATTAGAAGTGCCGCCTCTGATGTGCTGGGTTTCACTAGGCGAATACAACGAAACCCCTGGTTCGATGAGGAGTGCCGGCTAGCGCATGCAGCTAAGGACGAGGCCTACCAGGCAATGCTGCAGACTCGAACAAGAGCTGCTGAGAGAGTGGCCCGGGAGCTCTACGGGCTGAAACGAAAAGAGGAACGCCGACTTCTCAGGAGGAAAAAGAGAGAGCACGAGAAGCGGGCGGTAGAGTCTATTGAGGGTTGTAGCGGTAGGGGAGATGTTCGAAAATTTTATCAGAGGGTGAAGCGATCCACCCAAGGATTCAAGGCTAGAACGGAAGCCTGCCGAGATGAGAGTGGGAATATGGTAGTAGACACACAGTCAGTGCTGAGGATCTGGAAAGAACACTTCTCTAGACTGCTTAATGGCGAAGACAGCCAAGATGCCGCTAATAGGCAGAACGCTCCATTCAACTTGGACGATGATGGCCAAGAGTTCCGTCCACCCGACCTAACCGAAGTTCGGCTGGCGATATCCAAACTTAAGTCGTACAAGGCTGCAGGTGCGGATGGCTTACAAGCCGAACTATTTAAATCAGCGGGAGATGAATTGGCTAGGAGCATACACCAGCTCATCTGCAAAATTTGGTCGGAGGAAAGTATGCCCGATGAATGGAACCTCGGTATAGTGTGCCCCATCCATAAAAAGGGAGATGTTCTGAAATGTACCAACTACAGAGGAATTAGTCTCCTAAACGTCGCTTATAAAATCTTGTCGGCCATCCTGTGTGACCGCTTAAAACCTTTTGTCAACGATCTGATCGGCCCTTATCAGTGCGGTTTTAGGCCAGGCAAGTCAACCGTCGATCAAATGTTCACACTCCGACAGATTTTAGAAAAATCCCGGGAATTCCAGATCGATACACACCACCTTTTTATCGATTTTAAAGTCGCGTATGATAGCGTGAAAAGGGACGAATTATACAGAGCCATGTCGAGTCTCGGCATCCCTGCCAAACTCGTCCGCTTGTGCAGGATGACGATGGAGAAATCTCGCTGCTCCGTCAAAATTGGTAAGAACACCACCGATTCCTTTGATGTTGAGAAAGGATTGAGGCAAGGCGACGCGTTATCATGCAACCTATTCAACATCGTTCTTGAAGCCATTGTACGCAACGCACATGTCAACACCAGCGGTACAATCTATCAAAAGTCCGTTCAATTGCTTGCATATGCGGATGACATAGACATTGTCGGCAGAACGAAGCGAGCTGTGGCAGGGGCATTTGCGAGCATTGAATCGGAGGCGGCTAGAATGGGATTGGCGGTTAATGAGGACAAGACGAAGTATATGCTGTCATCGAGAGAGGAATCTCAACATCGTCGACTCGGGCAAAATATCACGATGGACAGATATAACTTCGAAGTTGTCAAGGACTTTGTCTACCTGGGCTCCACTATTACATCGCAGAATGACATCAGTGCAGAGATCAAGCGAAGAATTACTCTTGCCAACCGCTGTTTCTTCGGTCTAAGAAGGCATTTAAGTAGTAAGGCCCTCTCTCAGAGAACCAAGGAGACTTTATACAAAACCCTAATCATCCCGGTCCTGCTTTATGGGTCAGAAGCATGGACACTGAAAGATTCGGATAAAAATCTGCTAGGGTGCTTTGAGAGGAAGATTCTTCGTGTGATTTTCGGTCCGGTGTGTATCGAAGGAGTATGGAGGAGAAGATTCAACGACGAGCTATACGGGCTATACAGCGACGTTGACCTGGTCAAAAAGCTGAAAATACAGCGGCTTAGATGGCTGGGGCACGTGGAGCGTATGGACAGCAACGCACCTGCCCGACGAGTCTTCGAATCCAACCCCGATGGGGTACGCAGCAGAGGAAGAACCCGTAACAGGTGGCACAATCAAGTGAATGACGACATCAAAGCACTCGGTGTGCGCAACTGGAAGCGGCTAGCTAGGGACAGAGCTGGCTGGAGGGGCTTGTTAGTTGAGGCCGAAGCCCATCCTGGGCTGTGAGCGCCATCAAAAGTAAAGTAAAGTAAGTATTGGTGCCCTTAGATTTTGACATTTCGACACACGAACTGCAACGCACAGAAGAGAGGAGCTGTAATACGGCAGTCTTTGCTCTTATAGCATTGCTGTTACCATTTTTGTTATACATGTGAAAGATTTACTGTACGGAGCGAATGTTTCTCACTGATTTGGGAGATTGTGAAAGTATTCGCCGTATTGATTTCAGCATAACTAAATTTTCACCGACCATGTAAATCAAACATGATTGGTTAAGGTTTTACCTTCCACCACAATCCAATCAACAACCAGCACATTTTTACTTACTTGAGAATTATATCATGCCATTTATTAGCCTTTCATCACAACTTATTATATTTTCCAACATTCTTACATTCACTTACACATTCAACAAAAACCAGGCAAAAAACTCAATCGCACTTGAAACGTCAGATCTCATAGCTAAGCTTTGTACAACGCTCATGTCTTGTTAAAAAAGTTATATTTTTCGCCATGTCGGTCGCTGCATGTAGACATAGATTTTTCGGACTCCATTGGATTTTTTCTGGACATGTTCATAATCCTGCCATCTGTTTAATCGAATCAGTCTTTAAAATTGTATGGTATTGTATTTTGAATATATTTAAATAGTGAAACAACGACCTTTCCAAAGACATCTAAATTTTGAAATTCGAATAAGTACTTTCCGATTTATATCCCATTTTATGCAGATAAATTGACAACTTTGAATTTTTTTTTCTGGATTTTATCTGTAAAAAATATTTCTTATGTAAAATTTTAATATTTGAAATTATTTTGTGAAGCTTGTGGGCAACGCACAGTTATGTTTAATATATCAACATTTTTATTATTCTTTAAAGATTTATAATTTTTAAATTTAAAAATATTTTATGGGCGTGATGAAAATATAAAAATAAAAGTCGTTGAACAAGCATGATCGATTCTGCATTTTTTTTGGTAAATAAATCAATAAAACTAATTTTAGAGTAGCTTTTGTTGTAATAATCACTTAACTTTAACTAAAAATATTTAAGAAGAGGATTAGATCAATTGGTGTGTTGGTTTTGTTTTTCAAAATTTATCAATTTTGTATTAAGTTTTGCACTGAAAGTACCAAAAATCGAATTGATTTTTCACTAAATCACATTTTTTGTATGAATTTTTTCTAAGATTTTGCAAAACCTTTAACACAGCAATTTAGATTATATATTTCTACCTCAAATTCATGTATCAATTGTTATGAACTATTAAGTATTACTCAAGTTTGAAGCCTCTTTAAATTGGCTAAACGGAGCTGTATTGTGATTTATCTCATTAAATTGCACCTACTTTTTTCCCTTTAGATTTACAAATATAAAATGACTAAGATAATTGTAGAAGAATGTGACACTCTTAATTGTGTCATTAGTTTTTCAAAATTTTTAAATTTTTCATTAACTTTTAACAATTTTCTAAGTAAATACACTCAAAAGGTATGAATTTTTTGCATTATAGCAAATTCTTTCTCTTTTAACAATTTATTTTGTGATGAAAGTGAATTATTTTTTATTTTTATAATTTTCTATGTTTTATAACCTTTATTTTGATTCCCCATTTATAAATATCAAAAAAGTATTACCCATGTTATGGCCATTTACAGGTATTTTACGTATATTTTAGCAAAAAGAAAAAAATGTATCGACTGGATTTTTTCAAAATGTTTCTTTCAGTTATGTTTAAAAATCCATATTAAAGGTTTTGGTTATCGTAGAAATATGTTTTATATACCAAAACAATTGTTGATTCGTATCGATTATTACAAAATTTAAATTTTGATAATCGGTTAAATAAAAAATAACAATATTCACTATTTAGTCAAAATAATGCTATTTTATCTGTTTAAGCGTATTAGTCTTTAAAATTGTATGGACGTCTATTAATGTTTTGTATGTATTTATATAGTGAGACAATGTCCTTTCCATCGACATCTTAATTTTGAAAAATTCGAATTCGTACTTTCCGATTTATAGCCAATTTTATGCAGACAATTTGACAATTTTAAAATTTTTTCTGGATTTTATCTGTAAAAAATATATCTTATGTAAAATTATAATATTTGAAATTATTTTGTGCAGCTTGTGAGCAAAGCGCATTTATTTTTTATATATCAACATTTTTATCAGGTTTTCAGGATTTATAATTTTTAAATTTGAAAATATTTTATGGGCGTGGTGAAATTATAAAAATAAAATTCGTTGAAAATGCATGATTTTTTGGTAAATAAATCAATAAAACTAATTTTAGAGTGGTTTTTGTTGAAATAATCATTAAACATTTATTAGCAATATTTTAGAAGAGGATTAGAGCATTTGGTGTGTTAGTTTTGTTTTTCAAAATTTATCAATTTTTTATTAACTTTTGCATTTAAAGTACCAAAAATTGAATTGATTTTTCACTAAATCACATTTTTAGTATGAATTGTTTTTAAATTTTGCAAAAATTTTAACACTGGAATTTATATTATAAATTTTTACATCAAATTCATGTATCATTTGTTATGAACTATTAAGTATAACTCAAGTTTGAAACCTCTTAATTTGGCTCAATGGAGCTTATGTGTGATTTATTTTATTAAATTGCCCCTACTTTTTTCCGGTTAGATTGACAAATACAAAATTATCACATGTTCGTAGAAGAAAGTTACACCCATAAATTTGCGTCCTTTGTTTTTTTTAAATATATAAATTTTTGATTAACTTTTGAATTTAAAGTACGAAAAAATAAGTTGATTTTTCATTAAAACGCATTTTTAGTAGACATTTTTTTATTATTTTGCAATAATTTTTACACACAAATTTAAGTTATAAATTTCTATCTAAATTTCAGTTATCATTTATTATGAACTATTAAGGTTTGCTCAATTTTGAAACCTCTAAAGTTGTCTAAATGTAGCTTTTTTTGTGATTTATTTATTAAATTACCCGTACTTTTTTTCCCGTTAGATTTAGAAATACAAAATTATTGACATATTTATAGAAGAAGGTTACACCTATAAACGTACATCATAAGCTTTTTGAAAAAAAAAAATTTCATAAAGTTTTGAATTTAATATATGTAATATAAATTTGACGGGTCATTAACACACCCTTTTAGTATGAAATTGTTCACCCCCCTCAATAATTTTTATACACAAATTTAGCCATATCTCATAGCTAAATTCTGAGGTCAAAAATTAAAGTTTCGTCTGATCAGAAATGAAGTTATGATTTTGTATATTAAAATAACTCCAATTAGAAATTCAATTGAGATAACGGTGCTCTCCACTGGTAGACGATTGTTGACAATGAACAAAGCGGAGCATTTCTATGGATTTTATTCGATTTTTTATGAATTTAAAAAAAATCAATTGTGACGCTAATATAGGAGGTAGATTAAAAAGTGAGGTATCAAATACTATACTATTGAGAGGGCTATACTATTGAGATTAAATATAAGAAAAAATTAAATCAATCCCTGCAAACACCCACATGTTATTAAGTAATATGTGTGAACAATATTAAATTGTGAATTTTTCAGCTCAACGGTACAATAGGAATATATTATATACTAGTTAAAGTTATGTTCATAGTATTATAAAAGTAAACTAATTTACAAACATTAACAGCCTTATGCATAAACGAATTATAGTGAGTGCATAGCGCTATGCACTCTTTATAATGCCTTTGAACGCAAAAACCTTATTCATAAACTTATGCAACGTTGAATAGAAGCAACATAAGCCAAACGCGTTTGGAGGTTGTATAGAGCCAACATAAGGGTTGTTTAGTATCGGATATCACTTTGACTCACACATAGCAATAATGTAGATAGATGTTAGGGGGGCGCTTATTTTTGCAATCTTTGAGGTGTTGAAATCTCACTTAAAAAATATTTTATAAAATTTAATACAGCAATTAATAATGTTTGTTTTGTTAATTTACTGTATATTTTTGTTGGGATATTGTTTAAAAAAATAAAGAATATTTTTTTGTACACTTTATTTTATAGAAGCTGCTTAATATGTATGTATGTATATATGTGCAAAATTTAAAGATTTTCCATCAAATCTTACAACTTTTGCAAATGCTCGACGGCATGCGTGATTTACATAAAATTATACAAAGATTCACCTTGATCACTTTCATGGGAAAAAACAAATGAATTTTAAGCATTACAAAATAAGCACCACCCTTTTATTTTTCTCCTCAACACAAACGTATCACGATGTGAGTGAATGGTACAATTCATGGAATAAATCAAAAACGACGTATTTTTTGTTTTTAAATTTATTTGCGAACACAAAAAAACAACAAAGCAACTGGAGAATTATAATAATATTAAAAGAAATTAATAAGAAACCAAAAAGAATCCAATCGCCAGCAGAATTACTTCTATTGATTTTTCACACAGCACACACAGAGCTGGGTCTCCTTTGTCAGTTTTTAAAGTAAAAGGTACTAGATTCCTGCTTTATGGTACTAATTTTGACACAAGCTCATTATAACTATAATGGGATGAAAAATATTTTATGCATAACAATTTATGTAACGTTGTATAGTGGCTACATAAATCCTTATGCAGTGCATAACTAATCATCTGTTCAGCGAATTCTAATGAATACGGCTGTAAATTTCTAAGGAAATACATTTCAAAGTTTTTTTTCGATATTTCTACTCCCGCATCTCTATTGCTTCCAGAAAAACTATGAACATAACTTTTATTGGAAGGGAATTTAATATTCTTTCACTTTGTCGTATTGACTTTGCCTCTATTATGCTTATTTTCCGAAATATAGAAGAAAAACTACAAAAGGGGATCTTTACCCCCCTCTCCTGTCTAAGGCTTACGGCCCTGGGCTGGGGACTTTGATTATGTTATACCTGAGGGTTCCCTCTACCACTATTTCAGTATCTTTGGTGGCTTGCTTCGCAGGTTCAAAGAAATTATTCATTTATTAACCTTAAGTTCAAAGAAACACTACTATCTCATACTACAAGGAATTATAATAACAAACATTATAAAAAAATTGTCGTCGTAACTTTCAATTTTATCAAAAACTAGGAGACATAGAACCATTTAGTTTTCAGTTTTCAATTAAGAATCAATAGGGTTTGTGCACAATAAAAGCCAATTCTGCACTTTACCTTACAATTTAAATTAAAAAAATCAAAAACGGAATTTTCAATTTTTTTTTTTAATTTTGAGTTTGAAAGTAATTTTTACAAAAACTATGGACATCAATAACTTGATTTGAAAATAAAATAAAATAAAAGAACGGAGGTCTGGCTTTCAAGAAAGGTAAATTTTGTTGTTGTAAGTGTTGCCGTTGTTTTTTAATATTATTTAAAAAAAAATGCCCCTCCTCTCCAAAGGGGGGGAGAAAGCACCCCCTCTATGGCAAATAAATTTTGTATTGTGTTCCTTCAAAAAAAACGTTATAATTTTTTGGCGCCATATGAAAACAACTCTTGCTATTTAAAATTTTATCTACTTTAGTATAGATCAACTTTTTCGTATAGTTTCGGATATATAGAAAAAAAAAAAGGAAATTATAACTATATATATATATATGAAGCAACATCGAATGAATGTGTATTAACGCTTTTTGTTTTTTCCAAGTAAATTCGTCAGAAAACGTTCAATATCTAAGACAATAACAGGTTTTTCAGATTTGTTGACCTTTCTACCGCCCGCATCTCCTTTATTTTTGACCCTAGAAAAAATGTGAATATACATTTTTATAGATAATTTAATTGCCTCTAATTAAGGAGTATAGACTTTTCCGTTAACATGCTAGGTTGTAGAAATATTCACGAAAATCTTAAAAGAGTACCTTTAACCCCCCTCCTGAGTTTAGCTCGTGGCACTGGGCTGGGGATTTTGTGTATGTTATACCTGGGGCCTGGGGGTAACCCCGACCATATAAAAAAATAATCCAGAGAGCACTCTTTTTTGCATTTATTTTATAATTTTGAGTCTTCGTTGACTGGGCTAATAACAAATTTAAGACAATAGCTATTTGATTTCAAAATTTTTAAGCATTCTCTAATTTGCTTGTACGAGTAATAAAAAATAAATAAAATAATAAACTCACTTTCTGAATACTGAATGTAAATAATAAGTTGGTATTTAAAATGTTTTATTTTTAGTATTGATATTGAAGTTGCAAATTCATTGAGTAAATCACAAAAATACTGACTATTTTAAAAGAGTAGGAATAATAAAACATTGATGAGTTGGAAAACAATTCAGAAAAGATTTCGTTCATAAACTTATTCTAATTCATAAGATATATAGGCTAGTCGAAATCGCAAAGCGCGGTGCAGTTCTGCATTTTGGATATGTTGTTAAGGCTGTGAGAGTAGTCTGTATAGCTAATCTTGCAGCTTCGAAAAACCTGTGCGCGCTGCAAAAAAATGCAACAGTGAACAAAAAAGTTAAAATCACCCAATTTTTTCTGATGTTTTGGTTTATAACTTTGGAAATTTGCAAATAAGAATAAAACCTGTTTTAAAATTTTCTACAAGACCACATTTGTTTTAAATTCATGCACGACTTGATCGCAAAAACTTGTTCTCGTAGCCAACAACTTTTTTTTTAAATAAAATTTGGTATGACTTTTAGAATTAAATAAAATACAATTTTACACAAAATTAAAAAAATATTTATTGACCCGTTTCCAAGATATCGAATTTGCAAAAAAAAATTCAATATTAACTAAAATTCAATATTAACTAAACTAAAGGACCTTACATAAAAAAATTGGTTGAATTCGGTGTAGCCGTTAACGAGAAATTTGAATACTAAAAAATCGGTTCTATGACAGGTACCATTAATAAGCGTTATAAAAAAAAATCGACCAAATTGGTAATTGTAGTAATTATAGTAGCTCGTAGTTTTTGTTATAGCCGTTTTTGATATTAATCAATTTTTGTGTATTGGTTGTATGGCAGGTACCGTTATTTTTTGAGCTAAAAGAATTCAATTTCCCCTCTAGGGAATCCCATAAGAACCTTAAGTCCAAAGTTTGAAGAAAATCGCTTCAGCTGTTTTGGCTTCAGGGCGAGGTACAGAGAGACAGATAGACGGACAGACGGACAGTCAGATAGAATTGGGAGACCCACTTTTTTCGCGTTCATCGTAATGTTAGGGAAAATTATTATCTCGAGTGTTTTTGTTTTTTTTGCACGACTCCGAAACTTGCTCTATACTACGTACATGTATCTCAAGTAAAAAAAATATGAAAATTTTAGTAATTTCGAAGCATTAAAAAAACAATCCAAAAAAGGTCCAATTCTGCTATAAATTTGAAACATGATGTTAACCAAGTGCAAAACGCAATGTTTGCATCATTGCTGTGGTCAAAGTAGGACATTTAAGTTGGCACTGATTTTTGTACACGTACTTGGAACTCTTAGTGATATATCATTAAATATTGTTATAATATTTATTTCGGTTAGCTTGGTTTTATTATTTCAAGAAGTGGAGACATTTTAATGTGTCATGCGCGGGGCCCCTCGAAGCGCGGGGCCGTGTGCGGTGGTACACTCCGCACACCCCTTCCGCCGCCTCTGCTTCAACTAGTAGTTACTTCATATTATGTTCAAGTTTCATATGTTAAATTTCAAAAATTGTATGTAGTATTATTTAAATACATATTAAAAAAAGTCCGATGTTCAAAAGGGTATTTATGTGCATTCAAGAGGACACAGGTTTTTCTTAAAACCCACCTCTGTCTACCAACTCCTACTCTCACCTCATAGTGGTGAACATAGGGTGTCTAGTACCTCAGCTGGAGACGGGGTTCAAATCCCCATGGAAAGCTGTTGGGGACAGCCAACGAGAGAGGGGGGGGGGAGGAGTGTTCCCACTAAGGCACTTCTCCTTTCATCGAGGCGGCAGCGGACGAATTCTCCAGATGGAATCAATGGTGGCGTCTACAGTTCCAGTTAGGTTGAACTACTTAGTGAACACCTTATATGGGCTACTACGACATATTTGTAGCTCAGGCCTACAAGGAGCGGTTTATCCGGCTCCCTACCCTACGAAGGGTCTGGTCCTCCGGGTCGGGGGTTGTGCGTCGGGGTAACTTCCCTACCACGTAAAAAAAAGTTCGTTCCGACACAACAACAAGCCTCGGATATGGATGATCTTAAAGTTGACGACCCCAGCAAACGAAACAAGGACAATGAATTTCTGATCTGCACGTGGAACGTCCTGTCCTTATACAGAACACGTGCAGCCGAACAATTAGTGGAGAACCTGGACAAGCTAAAGGCTGACGTAACAGCCATCCAGGAAGTGCGATGGGATAGAGAGGGCATACGGAGACTGAAATCGTGTGACATCTACTACGGCTGGTGCTTGAAGGAACAGGGTCAGTGGCTCTTTGGTTGTGGATTTGTGATAAGGGGAAGACTTAGGCAAGAAGTCTTGGGCTTCCGAAGTGTAAACGAGCGCCTGGTCACAATCCGCATCAAAGGCAATTTAAGAACATTACGCTGATCTGTGTTCACGCCCCCCATGAAAGAAGAGAGGACTCAACCAAAGAAGCATTCTACGATCTCCTGCAGATAACGTATGATATGTGCCCGAAGTACGACGTGAAGATCATTCTTGGTGACTTTAACGCAAGATTCGGAAAGGAGGGCATCTTTGGTTCGATAGTCGGAGGACACAGCCTACACGACGAAACTTCCGGCAACGGACACAGGCTGGCAGACTTTGCGGCGGGGCGAAATGTCATCATCTCAAGCACCTACTTTCCACACCTCAATATTTACAAAGGGACTTGGCGGTCACGTGATCAACTAACCGTCAACCAAATCGACCACGTTGCGATAGACGCGAGACATGCTTCCAGTATCTTGGACGTCCGAACGTTCCGAGGGGCCAACATTGACTCGGATCACTACCTGGTGGTAGCTAGACTACGTATGCGGATATCCAAGACGCGACAACGCAGAGCAGATTCTGTGAAAAGATTCGATGTCGAGAAGCTTAAATCGCAAGAGACCGCCAGAACTTTTGCAGACCACGTAACTCTTAATCTCTCAGGAGGTTCACCACCAGCATCAAGTGCAGAGGACCAGTGGAAACACTGTCAACAAGCCATCAGAAGTGCCGCCTCTGATGTGCTGGGTTTCACTAGGCGAATACAATGAAACCCCTGGTTCGATGAAGATTGCCGGCTAGCGCATGCACCTAAGGACGAGGCCTACCAGGCAATGCTGCAGACTCGAACAAGAGCTGCTGAGAGAGTAGCCCGGGAGCTCTACGGGCTGAAACGAAAAGAGGAACGACGACTTCTCAGGAGGAAAAAGAGAGAGCACGAAAAGCGGGCGGTAGAGTCTATTGAGGGTTGTAGCGGTAGGGGAGATGTTCGAAAATTTTATCAGAGGGTGAAGCGATCCACCCAAGGATACAAGGCTAGAACGGAAGCCTGCCGAGATGAGAGTGGGAATATGGTAGTAGACACACAGTCAGTGCTGAGGATCTGGAAAGAACACTCCTCTAGACTGCTTAATGGCGAAGACAGCCAAGATGCCGCTAATAGGCAGAACGCTCCATTCAACTTGGATGATGGTGGCCAAGAGTTCCGTCCACCCGACCTAACGGAAGTTCGGCAGGCGATATCCAAACTTAAGCCGTACAAGGCTGCTGGTGCGGATGGCTTAGAAACCGAACTATTTAAATCAGCGGGAGATAAATTGGCTAAGAGCATACACCAGCTCATCTACAAAATTTGGTCGGATGAAAGTATGCCCGATGAATGGAACCTCGGTATAGTGTGCCCCATCCATAAAAAGGGAGATGTTCTGAAATGTACCAACTACAGAGGAATTAGTCTCCTAAACGTCGCTTATAAAATCTTGTCGGCTACTCTGTGTGACCGCTTAAAACCTTTTGTCAACGATCTGATCGGCCCATATCAGTGCGGTCTTAGACCAGGCAAGTCAACCGTCGTTCAAATGTTCACACTCCGACAGATTTTAGAAAAATCCCGGGAATTCCAGATCGATACACACCACCTTTTTATCGATTTTAAAATCGCGTATGATAGCGTGAAAAGGGACGAATTATACAGAGCCATGTCGAGTCTCGGCATCTCTGCCAAACTCGTCCCCCTGTGCAGGATGACGATGGAGAAATCTCGCTGCTCCATCAAAATTGGTAAGAAAACCATCGATTCCTTTGATGTTGAGAAAGGATTGAGGCAAGGCGACGCGTTATCATGCAAATTATTCAACATCGTTCTTGAAGCCAATGTACGCAACGCACATGTCAACACCAGCGGTACAATCTATCAAAAGTCCATTCAATTGTTTGCGTATGCGGATGACATAGACATTGTCGGCAGAACGAAGCGAGCTGTGGCAGGGGCATTTGCGAGCATTGAATCGGAGGCGGCTAGAATGGGATTGGCGGTTAATGAGGACAAGACGAAGTATATGCTGTCATCGAGAGAGGAATCTCAACATCGTCGACTCGGGCAAAATATCACGATGGAAAGATATAACTTCGAAGTTGTCAAGGACTTTGTCTACCTGGGCTCCACTATTACATCGCAGAATGACATCAGTGCAGAGATCAACCGAAGAATTACTCTTGCCAACCGCTGTTTCTTCGGTCTAAGAAGGCATTTAAGTAGTAAGGCCCTCTCTCAGAGAACCAAGGAGACTTTATACAAAACCCTAATCATCCCGGTCCTGCTTTATGGGTCAGAAGCATGGACACTGAAAGATTCGGATAAAAATCTGCTAGGGTGCTTTGAGAGGAAGATTCTTCGTGTGATTTTCGGTCCGGTGTGTATCGAAGGAGTATGGAGGAGAAGATTCAACGACGAGCTATACGGGCTATACAGCGACGTTGACCTGGTCAAAAAGCTGAAAATACAGCGGCTTAGATGGCTGGGGCACGTGGAGCGTATGGACAGCAACGCACCTGCCCGACGAGTCTTCGAATCCAACCCCGATGGGGTACGCAGCAGAGGAAGAACCCGTAACAGGTGGCACAATCAAGTGAATGACGACATCAAAGCACTCGGTGTGCGCAACTGGAAGCGGCTAGCTAGGGACAGAGCTGGCTGGAGGGGCTTGTTAGTTGAGGCCGAAGCCCATCCTGGACTGCGAGCGCCATCAAAAGTAAAGAAAGTAAGTAAGTATTAAAAAAATCCAAGAGCATGATATTTTAAGTTATTAGCGTTAAATAAAAAAAATATGCCATTTGATTAATTGAACAAATATGATTAATTGAAAAAAAAAATTGTTTCAGCGGTTTAAAAAAAAAATATTTTTTAGATACCTTGGCATCTACATATATAAAGTTTTCAAATTACTCTTAGTGGAAAAAATACGCTAATTTAAAGTTATCATTACTATGCAGATGATTTGTTTAAGAAACATGATTTTTTCATGATCTTGCATATATTAAAAAAATACTGAATGTCGGTTTTTTGCCCACCTAAATTTGTAAACTTCTTTGAAAGAAAATATCGATCTTTTATTTAAATCCTTTTATTTTTATTAAAATGCATGAGAGCCCTATGTATACATACATAGGTATGCAGATTATGTACCTATATTTCATAATAAATATTGCCAAACAAATGTCGTTAAGGAAGCCTCTGCCTTTTCTCTGATGGGCGATGATAGTGGGGATATATCAAGAAAAGAACAACTTTCGATTGATCTTCGTTTTTACGATCAAAAATTTACAGATTTCACTCATAGAGTAAGAATGGGAGCATTAAAAATGACTTGCATTTGCTAGATAAAACAAAAACATAACTAATTGTTTGCACTTAAACAAAATTACCTTAATTAAAATTAAGTTGAAGCAAGATATGTTATATAAGAAAACTATAATAATAATTGAATGGAAGATTTCATTATTTTAACATAAATACACAATAAAAGATAATAATTCCATATCATTTTGTATTTTGAAATTCTTGTAAGGAGGTGATGTTGACAACCTATCGCGAAGCTTTTCATTTGTGAAAGCTACAAAAATAGTTGTAAGTAACTGATGGCTAAACACAAGACTGTAACTGCTCAACTTTGTGTCATACACTACATTTCTTGCAACAACTAAAACGTTATATTGTAATTGAAGAGCTCTTCACTATTTTCGTATCTTTTTACTTTGACAGTGATACAAAACCTACCTGTAGCAAAAAGTTGAAATTTTCTCAATTTTATACTGCACTGAATTTGGTTTGAAAATTAACATCTGCAAGTAACACTGGAACTTTTTTTTTTGTTTGTTATCGTCATTAAATCTTTTTTTCTTTGTGCCAAACCAACTTTGCAGTCGGATAAAGGCACATTTTTTTATTTCATCTTCATATGGCTATGAACGGGCTCGACTGTATACTGTTTTCTTCCTCTCGACTTGGTTAATATTGTACTAGCTTTCTTCAACTACAAGTGAACCTACTGCTATTGGTGTTCAGCCAGTTAATTCTTCCCATAAGAATAGTTCTTGTTGTTTGTTTTAGAATGTTTGGAGCTTTCAATAAGTGCACAGCTATGTATATGCTTGATTAACATAAGCGTTTAATTGCTGACAAAAGAAACAGAAGATTGAAATACAAAGTAAGGAACGATTTTCTTTTATAATCATAATTCAAAAAGCATTAAATTTGAATTTTGTATACGATTCCAACTTTCTAATCTCTAGCTTATGTAAGGAATATGCCAACCAACAAAATTACATTAATAATTTCTGAATAATTAATTAAATAAGGTAGGTGCAAAAACACATTAAATCAAATTTTTTTTATTTTTTCCGAAGTTTTCAAGAATTTGTAGATAGTTTTTTTTTTTTTTTTGTGTAAATCTTAGGGAAGTATTTTTAAACCTTAACTTGGAGAATCCGTTTAGAATTTTGTTAGTTATGAATTTATTTTATATTAATTCGTTTTGCTCTTGTTAAATTTATCAACAGTTTTTTTTTAACATTATCTTATACCTAATCGTATGAGGTTTTGTTTTAAAAATTTGTAAAATTTTGTATAAATTTTTTAATTTTATGCGCCAAAAATCGAAACGACTATTAACTCAATCAGATTTTTAGAATTAATTTGTACAACATTTTCCGATTTAGTTTGCATACAAATTAAAGTCATCCCTGTTTTAATTTTTCACCTCATTCATAAAGATCTCATCTAAAGGGTCCGCCAAATAACTTTTTTTTTTTGAAAATGCATCATCAACATCGAGTGTAGCTTCGGCTGTGTGGCACGTAGCGCCGTCCTGTTGGAACCAAATGTTGCCAATATCCTCCTCTTCAATTTTTGTGAAGGAAAATTCGTTCAACATGGCCCGATAACGATCGCCATTGACTGTAACGGCCACTCCTTGCTCAGTTAAAGAAAAATGGCCCAATTATGCCTCTGGACCAAAACCCGCAATAAACAGTGACTCGTTTTGGGTGTATCGGCTTTTCAATGTATGCGTGCGTGTTTTCTGTGCCCCAAATGCGACAATTTTGCTTGTTTATATACCCGCCAAGATCAAAATGAGCTTCATCTGAAAATATTATTTTTTTGGCAAAATCGGCAAAGTAATGTCGCAATATTTCCCAGCGTTGTTCAAGCGTATACACAACCATATTCGTTTAGCGGAAGGATAAAACTAATTATCTGTCAAATCAGATATGTGTTCAGTGTTACCATTCACGAAATAAGCTCTATAGTTGAAAAAAAACGTTAGATGATGGACCCTTTATTTTGTTTGGGACAAACCATCTTCAGAATTGGGTACAAGCACAGCAAAATTAGTCTCTCATCTTCTTGTGACTATAAGTGGCCTCTACTGTATATTACTTCTATTTTTCCAGTGGTACGAGCTATACAAAAAAGATTATTTGATTGAAATCCAAAAAAAAAAACTTAAGTTAGGAACTACTGCACCTGTCCGATGCGGTGTCACAAAATGCTCATCTTTTTAAATCATAATTCAAAACGTATCTACTAAATTTTAAATATTCTATTATACCCATCTACAACTATTTAATCCTCTACTATATGTAGAGAATATGCTACCGGGAATCTTAAATTACAACTTTTGTACCACATCAGTTTTCCGTATAAAGTTTTGAATAATTAAGTCAATTAGGGAGGTACAAAAACATTAAATAAAATTGATATTCATTTTTTTTCGAAGTTTTCATGCAACTGTAGATTGTTGTTTTTTTTCAATAAATATTTTATGTCTGGCTCAATGAAGTATTTTAAAATCTTCATATTGCAGCATATTTGGGTGCAGGACCCCAAAGGCACCCGTCGAACATAATTATGTTAGCCAGGGCTAACATAATTATTTGGCTTCCACTACATTTCTGTCATACATGACCTTTCCGAGTTTTTCAAGAAGGCGTTGAACTTCAATCGTAGTGAAGACCAGTTTTCCTCTTGAGCAATCAGTAAATTTGTACCGCATTCGATTGTCAGGCTCTCCCACTCTACCATCATTGATCCTCTCGTCTGAATCATGTTATTAAGAATGATTTTTGGAATCCTTTCATTTTTTATCTCCATAAACCATAACCTTAACAACATAGTTGAAGTGCATGCCAAGAGTGTCCATTATCATAGGTGGTGTCCCAGTTTCTAAGTAAAGCATGTAGTTTGGGGTATTTTTATAAAGTACCGAAGAAATCTCTCTGCGGCTTTGAAAGAAATATATCCCCAGACTTACGCTCCATATAAAAGAATTGAAACTGATGTAGAGCAGAATAACCTTTGCTTTGCACTATGTTCGATACAGCAGAAATCGCTCGTTTTGCTTCGGATAATTTTCCGTCCAGGCGCCTCTTCATGTTCAGGTTTGAAGTTATAAGAACTCCAAGGTATTTGTTCTCCCGCACAGTTTTCACAGCATCTCTATTAAAAGTTAATTTTTCGTTTTTCAAGTGTCTGCCCCCAACACCTCTGAACACCATCATTTTAGATTTTTGTAAGTTCACTACCAGATTCCAGTGTTTGCAGTAATTTTCTAACCTATTCATCATAAGTTGCATTCCAACCACCGTTTCAGCAAAGAAGACTATATCGTCTGCATACATAAGTGCAGGAATCGTTGCTCCTCCAATTTGTATTCCTCCTCTGACTGAATCCGTTATGTCATTTATGAACAGTACGAAAAGCTAAGCGCTTAGAATACAACCTTGTCTTAGGCCCATTGTTGTCGGAAACTCGTCTGATGGAGCAACTGCATCCCATACGCATTCTATGTTCTTATTGTACAACGCTCTCAGAACATTAATGATCCTACTGAACAGTCCCAACGTAAATAATTTATAGAAAAGGGAATCTCGCACAATTGAGTCAACAAAGAACGCATATTATTTCTTCTTTTTCTTCAAGTATCAGCAATATTGTAAATTGAAAATATATGGTCTGCTGCCGAGTAACTTTTCCGGAATCCCGCCTGGTATTCGGACAAAATTTTTCTCTCATTGACCCATTGCGTTAGCCTTCTGTGTATCAAAACTGCGAATAGTTTAGCACTGGTGTTAAGGAAAGAAATCCCCCTGTAGTTTGATGGATCTTCATGGTTCCCTTTTTTGTGGAGAGAAAATATAATTGATTTTTTAAAGCTGTCAGGAACTGCTGCATTTTCGAAGATTCGGTTGAATTCGATGGTTGGCGATGAAATGAAGTCATTTGTGGCGTGCTTGAAGAATTCAAAAGAAATACGGTCATCACCAGGG
The DNA here is from genome assembly GCA_949320155.1 of Melangyna quadrimaculata. Lineage (NCBI taxonomy): Eukaryota > Metazoa > Arthropoda > Insecta > Diptera > Syrphidae > Melangyna > Melangyna quadrimaculata. The sequence continues at coordinate 370,654,263 of OX439483.1, forward strand.
GCTTTATTCACTTTGCAGTTCGATATGTCTTCTTGTAGTTCTTGAATCTCAAAGGGAGCGTCTAAAAATTCATCCAGTATTAGTGGTTCAGCATATTGGACCAGCGGTGAGCTTATTTCTGAATTGAGGAGGCTTCTGAAGTAGTTTCTTAGACTTGATGCTTGCAGGCCTACAGCGATGATATTTCTTCTACTATTAACGTTTTTTACAGCTCTCCAGAAATCGGTGGAACAACTTGCACTATTGATGACTTCTATATTTCTTCTCTCAAAAGCTGCCTTTTTGGTGTAACACATTTGTTTGAATACCCTATTTGCCTGCGAGTACAAAGCCCTGAATTCTTGTGAGTTGTGTTTTCGAAAAAGCTCTAAAAATCTAAAAGATTCCTCCCTCGCTCTAAGGCAATCAAAATCAAACTACTCTTGCTTAAGACTCGTTTTGTTTCTCAGCGAAGGGCTTTGAGGGTTAGAGTTCTTAATAATGCTTTTCAGTGAGTTTATATCCACTACAATATTTGAGTTTTTAAGCTTTTCAAGTTCTTCTGTTAAATTCCTTTGATAGGTGAGTCTGTTTTTATCTTTCCAGTGTAGTTTCGGGACAAGGTTCAACTGCTTTGCACTATCAGGATTTACAGATACATTCGTCGTAAAAGTGACTTCGAGTGGCATATGGTCGGAGAAAGTCTTGATTCCTATCTTAAAATTGCTTAGAATATTATTTTACACTCCAGACGTAAAGCAGTAGTCAATAACAGAAGAAGCTGTACCTCTAATAAAAGTAAACTCTGCTTCAGGGTCTCCTGTGCTGCTTCCATTCCAGACATGATAATCGAAGGTATCAGCAAGCTCCAAAATATTAACTCCCTTATTATCGCATACTGCATCCTTTGATTGACGATTTGAATTTAAGTTCGGAAAATGAGTACGTACGAAGTTATTTTGTGATACGCCAATCCTACCATTGAAGTCGCCTATAAGCATCAGATTTGACGTATCAGTATATTGCAGTGTTTCACTAAGTTTTTCGAAATCTTGTTGCCAGTGGTTGCAATTTAGGTACACGGGTATTATGTGCATTTTGTCATTTCCAATTTAAATATCCAGTAAGTCCGATTCTCCAGCTCTCTTCCAATCAAATTGTACATCCATCAAGCTTTTACTATAACCAAATAGTTCACCCCCAATGCCTCGACCAAAGTTCGCTGTTCTTACTGCTTGATTTCATCTTAGTTCATAATTAAAAAATATTTTCTTATAATTATTTTCTTCATTTTCTAATAAATGAGTTTCATAAAGAAAAAAAATATCAAAATGTTGGATATAATTAAAAAAGTTAACAAATAATGTTTTATTTTTTAATCCTGATACGTTGTAACTTAATAAATTAATATTTCTTATAATACTATTTTCATTCTGGCAGACAACAGAACCTCATGCCTCGTGTAAACGCCCATTACTTGTGTTTGCACCCAAATTAATAATTGGTTGTTGAGTTGTCACCCTGTGAGCTAAGACGTCACCTTCGATGACATTCTAGTTTGATGACATTTGGTATGCATTGTTTGTTTTAATAAGTTCATTCATAAGATTATTTAAACTGGGTACTCTCCAAAAATTGTTTTCAAAATGTTAAGACCATCATTTTCACCACACACCAGGCCTTCTGCAGAATCCCAAGTAAAATGTTTTCCTTCCACTAGTTTGTCGTCCCGAACAGCAATTTTCTTCTTTCTAAAAAAGTTCTTTGCAAAAAAGTTAATGTTTTTTCTTTGTAAAAATGTTATTTTTTTTTCTTTGTAAAAAAGTTATTTTTTTTTTGTAAAAAAGTTATTTTTTTTTGTAAAAAAGTTATTTTTTTTTGGAGAAAAACTATTTTTTTTGGAAAAAAGTTCATTTTTTTTGTAAAAAAGTTATTTATTTTGTAAAAAAGTTATTTTTTTTGTACAAAAACAATTTTTTTTAGTAAAAAAGTTAATTTTTTTTTGAAAAAAAAAAGTTATTTTGTAAATAAGTAATTTTTTTTGTAAAAAAGTTATTTTTTTTTTGTAGACAAGTTACTTTTTTTTTGTGAAAAAATTATTTTAAATTTATTATTATATTGTATCCAAACTTTTTTAAATTCTACTGCGGTAAATTTTGTATGTATCCCTTTATACTCCGTTCCTTTCCTACCCACAACACTCTGTAAATTCGATACTCTGCTGTAGTTTCGCTCTGCAGTCTGCATCTTCCAATAAAAGGCCTACAAACATATAGCTCATTATTTCTGTCATCCAGTGATGGTACATGAAAACAAAATAAATCCCTAAGGTATCCACATAAAATTCCTACTTTATGAACTTTATCCCTACACCTAAAAAATGCGAAAAATAACACATTTAAGGCTCTCCCAAACCAATGCGAAACAATCGTTGCGGCGAAGAAACATTCGCATGTCAAAATTTATTTACATGGTGATATATAAGAGTGCCCACACCAACGCGGCGGAGAAACATATGAATTAAATTTGACTGACGAATGTTTCTTCGCCGCAACGAATGTTTCGCATTGGTTTGGGAGAGCCTTTAAGGAAAGAAAAATAAGATGTAGGTTTAATGATTTTATTTAACTTTTTTTTAAGGATTATTGCAGTTTATAATAATTGTTAAAATAAATAAGGGGAAGCTTCAAAATTTTTCAAAAATGTAAATACATAAATGCAAAATAAAACAAACTTTTACACTTTTATGATCAATTAATAATAATATTTTTTTCAAACAGCAGCGTAGATTCTGCTTCTTTCTTAAAAATGTACATACGTGATTATTTTGAACCGTTTTTCCGCTGCTTGCTTTTTTTTTTCTCACACAGTTTGTTTTATAAGCTCACGATAGAAAGAGACATTTAAATTAGAAACAAAAATGTGGAAGCACATTAGGCATACTTCATTAATGATGTGTGGTAAGATGTTTAGAAAGAAAAATATTTTGGGATATAAGTATAATAATTGCAGGGTGTGTGTTAAGATTAAAAAAGAAATACAAATTATTTATAATAAAATTTTAAAAGTCCAAACGCTTTCATAGAAAACTCTGACATATCAAAAATCTGTCCTTTTTTCCCTACGGTCTCTTTTTCAAGACAAAAATCCTTACGTGTATGGATTTTTCCCTACGTGTACCATCACTGCTGTCATCGTTTATTTTTCATTCTCTTCTTTAGTAGCACAAGCAAATTGCACAAGCACGAAACATCAACCAATAGCCCAGTCAACGAAGACTCAAAATCATAAAATAAATGCAAAAAATAGTGCTCCCTGGATTATTTTTTTTTTATGGTAGAGGATACCCCCAGGTATAACATACCCAAAGTCCTAAGCCCAGGGCCGCGAGCTAAGCTGAGGAGGGGGGGTTAAAGGTACCCCTTTTTAGATTTTCGTTAATATTTTCACAACCCAGCATATTAGCGGAAAAGTCTATACAACAAAATTAGAGACAAATAAATTGTCTATAAAAAAAGTTATGTTCATATTTTTGCTAGGGTTAATAATAAGGGAAATGGGGGGGGTAGAAAAGTCAACAAATCTGAAAAAAACTTTTATTGTCTTAGATATTGAATGTTTTCTGACCAATGTACTTGGAAAAAAGAAAGAAGGTAAATACACATTCATTCACTGTTATTTCATCATGTCATGAAGCTGAGAGTGGATTTCAAATTTATTTTTTTTTCTATATATCCGAAACTTTAAGAAAAAGGTGATGTTTACTAAATTAGGCAAAATTTAATTAGCAAGAGTTGTTTTCATACGGCGCCAAAAACTGATAACGTTTTTTTTTTAAGGAACACAATACTAATTTTATTTGCCGTAGATGGGGGTTCTTTCTCCCCCCCTTTTAGAAGGAGGAGCATTTTTTTTAAATAATATTAAAAATCAACGGCAACACTTACAAAACAAAAAAGTACCTTTTCTGAAAGCCAGAACTCCGTTCTTCTATTTGATATAAAAATCAGGTTATTTGTGTCCATAGTTTTTTTTTTAAATTACTTTCAAACTCAAAAAAAAAAAAAAAAAAAAATTTTAATTTAGTTTTTGATTTTTTTTTTTAATTGGCAAATAAAATGCTAAATTGGCTTTTATTATTCATTACTCCTAATAATTCCTAATTGAAAACTGAAAGCGAAATGGTTCTATGTCTCCCAGTTTTTGAGAAAATTGAAAGTTGCAACGACAATTTTTTTGATGTTTTTTTTTTTTTGTATAATTTTTATTATTATTAATTACTATACTGGGTAGTATGTGTAAGGGAAAGAATAAATCAATTATATATGAACCTTCGAATCAAGCCACCCAAGGTACTGTTTTACTGGTAGAGCTGATCCTTAGGTACAACATACTCAAAGTCCCAAGCTCGGGGCCGCAAGCTTCAGGTAGGGGAGGGGGTAAATGTCCCCTTTTGTAGTTTTTCTTCAATATTTTGAAAACTAAGCGTAAAAAAGGCAAAGTCTATATAATAAAACGAAAGCAATAACGCCTTGAAAGGAGAGATATCGTCTTATGGTGTTTAGAGTTTAAATTCGTTTGTTTAATTTATGTAAGTAAGTAAGAATATTTGAAAACTGAAATTTGAATTTTTTAATTCCCGTTATTTTTAAAAATAAATTTACCTCTAAAATTCAAATTTGATTTTTCAAAATTTTAGTTTCTAATGCGACCTGCATCGTGCCTGATCGGGAAACTATTGATTGCTCAGAACTTGGTCTGGGCCAGTAGCGCAACAATCAGTCACGATGAAGTGCTTGTTTTACCTCCTCGAGGTGGTCCCCGGGCAACTATTTATGTATCCCAATATACATAAATAGGCCAAAATTACAAGTGCGAAAAGGCCTAGCTTTCTAGGATAGGTTACGGAGGTTAGCATTCTCCGTAACTGAAATCAACCCGCTACCGAAACCAACACTACGCCTCGGATAATTAATGATAACTCGTTGACGACTTTTGGCTATTGTACCCGGACAAAGATTGGTTTCTGGAATGTGAAGACGCTTCTTGACAACGGAAAAGAAGGTCCTCAGAATGCCAGATTCCTGCAACTAGAGAAGGAATTCATGCGGTATAGGATGGACATCTTAGGGATAAGTGAAGTTAGATGGCTGGGTTCGGGGAAGTTCAAGTCACCAACCCGTAACACTGTACTATTCTATTCCGGAAAAACACCTGGAAGCGCTCGGGAATCTGGCGTTGGATTGTTGCTTTCCAAAACAGCTCTCAAAAGCCTAATTTCCTGGGAGCCTTTAGGTGACAGGATCTTGAAAGCCAGGTTCCGGACTAGAGTACGTCGCGTCACCATCATACAGTGTTACGCCCCAACTTTGCTCTCTTCTGACGAGGAGAAGGAGGCCTTTTATAACCGGCTGAGTGCTGCTTATGATAGCGTTCCACGAGGTGATATAGTTATGGTGATGGGAGACTTAAATGCCAAGGTTGGCAATGACAACTCTGGGCTAAGGCATGTCATGGGAAAACATGGTGTTGGTAACCGAAACGACAATGGCGAACGATTTGTCGATTTCTGCAACGCCAACGGCCTTGTTATTGGAGGGACCATGTTCGAGCATAAGACGTGCCACAAAGTCAGTTGGGTGTCGACTGACAGACAAGCAACTTCCAACCAAATTGACCACTTCGCGATCAGCCGGTGTTTTAGAAGCAGTCTCCAGGACGTCCGTAACAGAAGAGGTGCTGACATGGGAATGGCCCGGGACCACCATCTGATGGTTGCTACCGTAAGATTGCGTACAGCTGCAGTTCGTAGATCCCAAGGAAACACTCGAATGCCCAAGTTTAATACAGATAGACTAAAGGATCCCGCAGTGCGCCAACAACTAGGGGACCACCTTTCACAAGGATTGAACGCAATCAGCAGCACGGAAACCACATCCATCGAAAATCATTGGTGTGCTGTGAAAAATGTGTTCATATCCGGTGCTGAAAGTATAGTCGGCCGGGCGCAAGGGAGAAATAGTGCTTGGCTTTCCGACGAAACTTGGGCAAGGATCGAAGAAAGGAAACACCTTAAAGTTCGCATCGCAGCTACCCCAGCAGCAGGGAGAAACGAGCTTGAGTCTACGTACCGCATGAAGATGAGGAAAGTTCACCGTAGTGTGCGACGTGATAAGCGTAACTACATCAACGCACTGGCTACAGAAGCAGAAGAAGCCGCTAGTAGGTGTGACATTAGGACCGTCTACAGAATTACCAAAGAGCTCACTGGTGTCCAGAGCTCTTAACAACACCTGGTTAAAGACACAAACGGATCGCTGCTAATTTCGGATGAGGACCAGCTCATAAGGTGGAGGGAACACTTTTCTGCGGTTTTAAACCGCGTTTTCGCAAGTGAAGTGAACCCTATTCCCACTGAGCTACCCGAAGTAACAATTTCCCGAATACGCACCGTACCCCCCAGTAAAGAAGAAATTATCACCGCCATCAAAGCACAGAAGAACAACAAAGCGGTTGGACTTGATGGTATTCCGGCAGAGCTCTTAGGAGCAGCCCCAACGACATCGAGCGAGCTACTGCACCCACTTATTAAGAGAGCTTGGGAAACAGAGAGCTTTCCTGAAGAGTGGAAAAAAGGAATGATTGTCAAGCTTCCAAAGAAAGGAGATCAGTGCGAAAACTGGAGAGGAATATGCGTTCTGCCTGCAGTAGCCAAGATAATAGCAAGGATAATATTGGACCGAATTAAAGACCACCTCGAAGACACACTCGACGCCGAACAAGCAGGTTTCCGCACTGGATCTTCCTGTGTGGATCACATCAACACCTTGCGGATCATCATCGAACAGTGCGTTGAATATCGATCACCACTTCACCTGCTGTTCATCGATTTTGAAAAGGCGTTCGACAGTGTCAATAGAGAATTTATTTGGCTTGCTTTGCACAGGAGGGGCATCCCAGATAAATTGATTGCTATTATCAAGGCTACATATGATGGATCCAGGTGTCACGTTCTGCACAAAGGTAGGCTGTCAGAGGAGTTTGAAATCCAAAGTGGGGTTAGGCAAGGCTGTATACTGTCACCAATACTGTTTCTGTTGGTGATAAGTGACGTACTGCACGCAGCTTTGTCAAATGGAAATGGAGGAATTCAGTGGACTCTGCAATCTCACCTCAAACATCTGGACTACGCGGACGACGTATGCTTACTCTCTCATAGGATCATGGATCTCCATCAAATGACAACAAGGGTGGAGAGAGAAGCAGAAATCGTAGGGCTTAAGATCAACTCGGCAAAAACTAAAAGGATCAGCCTTGGAACTTCCTCATCAATCCAAGTAAATATTTCTGGACAACCCGTAGAGATAGTACAGGATTTCCAATATCTTGGGAGTATTGTCTCTACGGGTGGCGGAACTGAACTGGACGTAAACAGCCGAATCAGAAAAGCAAAGGCTGCGTTCGGAATGCTGTCCAAAATATGGAGAAACAACTCTTTTAGCTTAAAGACCAAGCTACGACTGTTCCGCTCCAATGTTGAATCCGTTCTGCTTTACGGCTGCAGCACTTGGAAAGTCACTGAAACTGTCACTAGAAAGCTGCAAACCTTCGTTAATAGATGTCTACGAAACATCTTGAGGATTTTCTGGCCCAACCGTATCTCCAATGCCGAACTTCATGCAAGAACGGGTCAGGAGCCCATAGACTCCATTATACGAAGAAGAAAGTGGCAGTGGATTGGCCATACGCTTCGAAAAGGCGATCGGTGCATTGCATCTCAAGCAATGCAGTGGAACCCGCTCACACAGGAGGGAAGACAAGTGGGCAGGCCTAGAAGTACATGGCGAAGAACGGTCGAACAGGAATCGGCACGACTGGGGAAAAGTTGGAGAGAGCTGAAATACATTTCAAGAAATCGTACACGATGGCGCGTAGGTGTAGTGGAGGCCCTATGTCCCGTAAGGGAAACATCACGGACGTAATAGGTCCGAGGACCTAAGTAAGTAAGTAAGTAAGTAAATACAAAATTCGTGAGGTTCTGCTTGGCCGGAATATTTTTTTAAGTTGAACACACAATTCGATTTTTCGGAATGAACGCTTTGCATTTTGGTTATGAGAATCCATTTGGACATCCACTATTTGAATAGAAAAATCTGCTTCTCCAGTTCTTTTTCTTTGAAGTATGTCTACTTTCTTTAACAGAATTTGTTTTCTTGTAGTTTGTTTTTATTTTTCTCTCTTTCCAATCTGCTTCGGAATCATTTCTTCCTTTTCGCAATGAAGGATCATCATTAAATAAGCACTTGCTTTTAGGCATGGTTTTAAAATAATCTTGGAAAAAATATTAAAGTAAATAAATTGAACCACCAAATAAAATAAAGTTTTATATTTTGCAACTTAAGGCTTAACTATGTAAACATGTTTATTTCGCACTTTTGTACTTTTTGCAAAAAGTAGGACAGAATAAATATTTATTTAGTTTCTTGGTAAAAGGGGGAAACACAAAACAAATTTCAATGAAGCTGAACAAATGGGCGCGTCCAACTTAATTTAGGGTGTTGACACACTGGAGTCAAAATAAGATCTGTTTCATTTTATGTTTTCTATCAGATTTGTATTGGCTCTTCTTTTTTTTTTTTTTAATTCAGAGTTCGATGACTTTTTTAATTTTCGTAATTATTTGTTAGGTGAAAAAATAGGACAATTTCTTAAAACGTTGGAGGACGTTCCGCGCCGGGGTTAAAAAGAGGATATGTCCTCCAAAAAGAGGACGCATAGCAACCCTACAATGCATGCAAAGACCATTACCTTTGCGTTAGACCAGGCGCGAACGCAGGAAAAAATTTCGGGGGGGGGTTTAAACTGAAAACTCAAAAACTAAGAGTGAAATTGTATGGCGAGGATGTTAAATTCATACATTTCGGGGGAGGGTTTGAACCCCCAAACCCCCCCCCCCTGCGTTCGAGCCTGCGTCAGACAGATTTATTGAAGATGCAGGGCTTGATCCGAGGAAACTCAATGGCAAAGAAAATGGTGTGCAGGCAATTTTGGGAAGAAAACCCTAATGCTCTGTACTTCCATTATGCAAGCCATAAGCTGATTTTGGTGGTTTATGACCTGAATGATGTTCCAGAAATTCGAAACACAATAGCAACGATCAAAGATTCCATTAACTTTTACCGCAATTCCCTTACAAGGAGAAAGTTTGTCCCAAACCAAAAGCCAGTTGTAAATATTCTTCAGTCAAAAAAGTTAGACCTCCAAGCATTCACGAAACGTGTGCAACAAATTATAGCACTTGCAAAAGATCATAGAGCAAATGTGGACCTAGGAATATGGCTGATTCGAAATATATTTCACAAAAAATTGAAGAACTTCTAAAACCTCGGGCAGTAAACCGCGAGACACATCGCTCCAATCACCCTTCGTCAAATACAGATGAATTTTGGAGGAGATCGTTCCGATTCATTACTTAGATTCTTTAATTGCAGCACTTGAACGTAGATTCCCAGACGAAAACTTACCAGCATATTCGTTATTTCTGTTACATCCAGCGAATATGTTAAGAATGTGCATACATGATTTAAAACAAAAATCAAATAGTTTTTCTGAGTTCTACAATTTCCAAAGCTTTTTTCGAGAGGCTGAATTGTGGTATAAAATTTGGAATAACAAAAAAATATCCACAGTAGAACTCCAAAAACTAGACATGTTAAAATTCCTACAAGAAGCGGACGTGTTGTACCCCACAACAAAACTTGCTCTGCATACTGCCCTGGCGCCACCTTACACCACAAGCTCCGTCGAAAGAACGTTTAGTAAATTAAGAAGAGTCAAAACTTGACTTCGTTCAACCATGGTCGAAAATCTTTTAAATGGTAATATAATATATATAATATATAATATAACTAAAAACTATCAAAACATATGTTATTGAATGTTTGAATTTACAGGGTTAAAGGAAAATGAGATGGAAATTGTAAAAAAAATTCCTTGAAAGATTTGCTGAAGACCCGCTCGCGCCGCTTAGCCCTAAATTTATTAAACAGATATCTTACATACGTACATCAATGACCCCCTTATTTTAAAATGGGTGACATATAGGTACAAAAAAAAAAGGGATGACAATTGTCAGCTGTCAAAGTAAACACGACATATTTGATCTCCCAAAAAAATTAATAAAAACTGTGTGAAATAAAGCTAATATTTAAGCAAATCCTAGTTTAAACATAAGATAAACAAAAGCCCCATCCATTTAATGTATTTTCTGAGTAAGTTTAAGAATACTTAAGTCGCCTCTAAGCTAAGAAATAAATTCTTATAAGATAACCTCTAAATGCTTAAAAGAGGAATATTGGATACGTCTCCAGAACACCAAGGAAACGAGAAGCGCCACCATGGCTTAAGTAATCTCCCACTATAAGCACTGCTTCCGGAACAATTGAATCCAAAATGCAGGAAATGTTGATTGAAAACAACAAGGCGCTAGTTGCCCAACTAGCCTCAAAATCAGACTTGCATAAAATGTATCAAAAGATTATGGAACTAAATGTACGTAACGAGGAGATTTCGAAAAGTCAGTCATTTAGAATTGCTTAGTAAGCAACTTGAAGATCAGATGGATAAAGTGCTTCAGAAAAATACCGAGTCCAACCTGGTTGTACGCTTACCTGTTGAGGAGCACACGCGTATGGATGACAAAGCCAAAACCGTCTGCGCGGAACTTATAGATGTAAATCAGCCAAACCTAGTTGTTAAATCTGCCTACGCTGTTCATAGCAGAAATGTGAAAAATGGTACAATCATTGTTAAAATGAAATCCCGTGAGTCAGCGTGGAATGTGCTAAGAAATGCAAGTAAACTGCAAAGGGAGCAGCATTAGCATCAATAAGGATCTGCCGTTCAACATCCGCCAGAGACGTGGGAAGATGATCACCATCACGAAAGAACTTCGTGCCGTTCGTGGAGAAAACCCAAAAGTAAAGATGGCATTAAGAGACGACAAACTTCTTGTTAATGGTAAAACATTCGTCTGGGACTCTTCGAAAGGGCTGATTTGTGGTGATCAAAATGGGGTTTGTGTTTTAAAATCTATATTTGGAGACATTCCTTTGTTACAAAAATTATTTATGAATGGAGCTGAAAATGAAAAGAAAGCGTATAAAACGTCAACTTTGACATCAAATGTCGCGGCCGACAGTGCTGCCAGAAATAAAATATTGATGCCGGCAACTAACTCTGAAAAACCTTTAGCTATACCCACAAGCTCCAACTGCAGTTTACGCGATGCATGATGTGTGCCTGTCTACCAGTATGAAAACGAAAACTCTTTAGAATGTAAGAAATTAAAAATTTTAAGTTATAACATAGCAGGCTTAAAAAATTAAATGGATTTTTTGAATTTTTTTTAACTATATTAAGAATTTTAATATTTTTGTATTATTTGAAACTCTCTCTTGGAAGGCAGTGAAAGTTGATTTAAACATATTTTTATAAATTATGGGCTGCGCTGGGTTCTCGCAGTAAAAACATCGATTTTTGGAAGAGCAAGTGGAGGAATGCTATACATACTCGTCAACTTTAAATCAATCGGGGAATTGCTTTTACTAGATATAAAACCTGCAACTATAATTTAGTGTTGATACCTGTTTATTTGAACTGTAATCATTGGCAGCGTGACTACGATGCGTTGTGTGACTCGCTGATCGACATAGAAACAAACGATACTATGCTTGTTGGAGATTTCAAAGGGCGGATAGGGTTATCACAGAACAATTTTGTTACTGGGTACAATGGAACTTGCTTAAAAAAAAACGCAAATCGAAAGATCTAGTAAAGTATCCAAAATACTTTAACTTGCTGATGCTTACGACTGTCGTGTAATGAACGGAAGTTGCGCAGGCGACGCGGATGGCGAGTTTACCTTTCTTTGAGTCACATCGTGCTCAGTTATTGACTACTGCTTTTTATCAGAAAATTGGAACATTCTCTTGGACAGCTTTCAAGTTGGAACAGAAATTTATTCGGACCACATGCCCTTAGAAATAACATGCGTAGTTGCTACTAGCGATAACGGAAGATGCACGAAACAATTAAGTCTGCTGCCAAAGCTATTTTGGAACGATAAAATGCTCAGTATGTACTTATCAACAAAACTTGAACGTGGAACTCGAAAAGCTAGTGGTTCGTAATGTAAGGGTAATATCGATGTTTTAACAGAAATCATCAAAAAACCTACTCCGCAATTGAGAGTAAAAGACCCCTACAAGCAAAAGTGGTTTGATACGGAATGCCTGAAAGCAAGAGATGTCATTTAAATTTTTAAAATTGTTAAAATCGAAACGTTACAATGAAGCCAACAAGTGTTTTAAACAAATTTGTATTAAAAAAACGATTGCTTATGAGCAACAAAATATAAGTATGATTAATAACGCTCGATTCTCTGCTGAATTTTGGAAAGCTGTTAAATATGTTAATGGACGAACTAACACCATCGTTACCTCTATAAAAGCTCCGTTGCTAAGATCTCACTTCAGTAGTCTACTCAACACTCCACTTTATTCGCCGCTTTTTCAATACGCAACCCCATTACTTGTCAATGACAACTTGGATGCACCGCTGCGAGAAATTCAGGAAGCTATCACAAACTCCAAACAAAACAAGGCCCCGGGAAACGATCGAGTACCATTCGAATTCTACAAGAATTCTTTAAACTAGTTTAAAAATTCACTTCTGATCGAGTTCAATAGAATCTTCGAAACAGCTGAAGTGCCAGATAGTTTTAAAAAATCAATAATTTTTCCACTACATAAAAAAGGAGATTTCAAAACCCATCAAACTACACAGGAATATTCATCTTAAACACATCAGCCAAGTTGTTTGGTGCTTTGTTATATAAAAGGTTATCTCAATGGGTTCATGAAAACAATATACGAATTAAATTTCAAGCGGGATTTAGAAAAGGTTACTCAACAATCGACCAAATATTTTCACTTGTCAACATCGCGGATTCTTATAAACTGAAGCAAAAAAAACTGTATGCCTTTTTTGTTGATTTCCGCGCTGCATTTGACACGATATCATGAGAAGCACTTTTCTACAAACTTTACAAAATCAAAACATCTATGGGTGTAAAGGAGGAATGTATACTTAGTGCTCTACTATTCATACTCTTTATCAATGATATAACTGATGCGGTAAAAGGAGGAATAAATTACTTCGGAATGCAAATCTCAGCATTAATGTATGCGGACGACATCGTCTTTCTATGTGAAACTGTGGAAGGTATGCAGATGATGATGGACATGCTTAGCGAGTACCGCAGTTGTTGGAATTTATCTGTAAGCCTCGATAAATCAAAAATGATGGTGTTCAGGAACGAAGGTGTTCGGTATTCTCGTTTAAAAAAATGGAAATTCAATGGAAATGATGTCGATATTGTACGTAAATACAAATACCTTGGTATTCTGATATCGACCAACTTCAGTATGAGCACCCATTTAAACGAAAAACTATCAGACTCAAAACGAGCAGTTTCTTCGGTCTGGCAAAATTGTCTTAACAGCAAATATGTGTCGCATAGCTCAAAACATAAGCTGTTTCATCCAACTGCTGCCTCAGTCATGCTTTATGGGGTTATTGCACTTAGGAAACGGTTGAAAAATTCCTCCGTTACTTCTTGAAGAGAATATTTCAGCTACCAAAGAATACACCAAATTATATACTGAATTTATATCAGTACCGATTTGCAACCCACTGTGAGTGGACGTGTGTGTTGAAGTGGTGTCAATAACTTAACAAATACCCACAATAGCCCCAAAATATCAATTAAACATCAGTGCTCATTCTCTTTCATATCTGCCCCTTATTTATTAGAAAAAATAAAATAGCCCATCCAGTATATCACCAACTGAAAATAAAAAATATTAAACTAATAAGCAATCCAAATATATAAGTCACGCCGCAAAAATAAAATCATTTAAAACAACGAAAAAGTGCAGTGTCAGTGCGTGCAAAAAACAAAAACAAAAAGTGTACCTGTGTATCGAAGTCGATGATGCACAAACCACAAGCATCTATATTACAGCGCACAGCGGTAAATTTCCTTTTCTCTCCTTACCACGTCACTCACAGTGCTTTGGCTTCGTAACTATATGCAGTGTGTGTAGCATCTCACACAATATATGTAATCGACTTAGCCACAGCATATCAGATAAATTGCTGTTATTGATTTTGTGTATCCAGGGGTGGATCAGTACACTGCTTTTTTAGGCATAACACTAGTAGTATTGTACTGTGAAGTCATTGGGGGCCCAAACTTGATATCAGCATAGATAACTATCTGATTTGTTTTTTATGTCTGTTTATTGTAATGGTGGGTGAATTTAGGGTTGACTACAGCAACATTCGGGGACTGAGGCAGAATTTTTGTGCTGCATATGTTTATACTGTGAAAAACAGGCCAGCTGTTTTGGCACTAAGTGAAACCCAGGTAGGGGAAAGTACCGATCACTCGGAATTCAGCCTACATGGTTATAGCTTACTGCCTCTATTTTTTCCACATCATGGTCTCGCCGTGTATGTTCGAAATGATGTTGCTTATCAGCTTCAACCACAATATGGTTCATGTTTGAATACGAACTTTAATTTCATGTGGTTTAAATTCACCATCCATAAGCGCATCATCCATACTTGTTTTATTTATTGTAGTCCTAGTTTGGATAGTAATTCGACTTCCAACGAATTCGATGCACTATCCGACTCCATCCAGAGAATTATTTCCCATTTTCCGCACAGTAAAATCGTTGTTACGGGCGATTTCAATGTACATAATTCTTCGTGGCTACGCTATTCGGATCAGACAACACCCGAAGGAAGGTATGTCTAGATTTTTGCTGAGATAAACAACCTAACTCAGCTGGTCGACGAGCCTACTCGGATTCCTGACGTTGCAGGTCAATCCGCCAACACTCTAGATTTGTTTCTTACCTCTGACCCTGATAAATACACTATAAGTGTATTATCGCCTCTAGGCACATCAGACCATTGTGTCATATCTGCGAATTTCTTGTGCCACCAAAACACAGTTAAAGAAAAAACTCCCAAGAGAACCGTTTGGCAGTACGAGAAAGCCAACTGGGACGGTCTCAATGTTTTCTTCAGGAACTTTAACTGGTCACTATGCTTCCTCGATAGTGACGTAGATTCCAGTGCAGATATGATTACAAACTTAATTCTTTGTGGAATGAGAAAATTTATCCCGAAAAGGGTGAAATCTATCAAACCCAAAGAAAACTCATGTTTTGATTCGAGCTGTAAGGAGGTTATTAGGGTTAGAGAAGTAAGCTTCCGAAGGTATAAAGCCAACCCTACTGAGGAAAACCGGAAAAAGTTTCAACAAGCTAGAAAGACCTGTAACGTTCATATTCGAGAAACAAAATTTTTACATGATCAAAAATTACGGCAAAAAATTCTACAATGTCACAAACGTAGTAAAAATTTTTGGTCATTTGTAAAAAACATACGAAACACCAACTCGTCCTCGGTTCCAACGCTCGTCTTCAATGATACTCCTTTTGTCAGCTCGCAAGATAAAGCGAATTTGCTTGCAGCATAGTTTGCTGTTAATTCGACGCTGCCAGGAAGTGTTATGACTCCTCCTGTACTTGAGAGCGCAAATGATTCTATGGGACAAATCTTCTTCCGCACTCGTGCAGTTGCCAGAGTTCTGAAAGATCTCGATATACACAAATCCGCTGGCCCGGATAGTATCCCTCCCATTGTTATGAAGAGGTGTTCTTCAACGCTGGCAAAACCACTGCGTAAGCTTTTCCATCTGTCCTACTCTACTGGTCTCTTTCCGAGTGGATGGAAAACAGCATTTGTCCAGCCTCTCCCTAAAAAAGGCGTGTCTTCTTCCCCCTCCAACTATCGGCCAATTGCTCTTACGTCCCTTCTTTCCAAGGTCATGGAAACGCTGATTAATTTTCAGCTAAAGAAATATCTCGAAGAACGAAAGCTTCTTAATGACCGGCAGTACGGCTTTCGTAGCAATAGGTCCACTGGTGATCTGATGGTATATCTCACCGAACAGTGGCACAAATCTTTACATCGTTTTGGAGAAAGTAAGATTATTGCGCTTGATATTTCTAAAGCATTTGATAGAGTTTGGCATCAAGATCTCTTATCGAAAATGCGTGCATTTGGTATCGATGAATCTCTTCTTCGTTGGATTAGAAATTACCTTTCGGATCGTTCAATACAAGTTGTATTGGATGGTTTCAAGTCTGAAATTCACAAAATAAATGCTGGTGTGCCCCAGGGTTCCGTTCTGTCTCCGTCTCTCTTCCTTATATTCATACACGATCTTTTATCTGAAACTTCTAATCCATTAAATTGTTTCGCTGACGACAGTATCCTCAGCTTTTCATATTCGTTCTTAGATTCACATCCATGTCCTTCGGATGTGGAACATGAACGGCAGCGTGTGATAAGCTCATTAAATTCTGATCTCGACAGCATTGTCCAATAGGGAATAAAAAATCGTGTAGAATTTAATGCTTCAAAAACTCAATGCTGTCTACTGTCGTTAAAACGAAACCCACCCCCCATGCAACTATCCATGAGTGGCACTTGCATTGAGGAAACCGAAAAGTTTTCAGTCCTCGGTACGTGTGTCACAGACCACCTTTTATGGAATGACCACACATTCGACATCGCCAAAAATGCTGCTAAGTGTTTAGGTTTTCTCCGTCGATGCAAGAAATTTTTCTCCCCTTCTGATCTGGCTGTGATCTACAAAGCCTTTATTCGTCCAAAACTTGCGTATAACTCTCACTGTCGGGCAGGTGCTCCAATAACCCAATTGAGTTTATTGGATAGAATTGAAAAGAGAGTTCTTAAAATGATAGGTGAAAGAACTATAACGGAAACATTCTCATCTCTTGAGCACCGTCGAAATGTTTCATGTCTTTCGTTATTTTACCGTTATTTCCATAAACAATTCCCTAGTGAAATAGCCAGTTGCATTCCTCCCCTTAAACAATTCAACCGTAATACTCGCGCTTCTAGGAATGCCCATCAGTTTACCCTTGAGCCCAATTTCGGACGTACTGTAAAGTACAGAGATTCTTTCTTTGGTCGCACTACTCGAATGTGCAATGCTCTACCCAGCTCAATTTTCCCCTCCCATTGTGATCTACAGACGTTCAAAACCAATGTGCATCGGTATCTCCTTTTAAATCCCCTCCAATCTACCTAATCGCTCGTGCTGTGTACATTATCTTAAGGGTAGTCACAACCCCTTTTGCACGCGCTTACTATTAAAACAAAAAAAAAAAAAAAAAAAAAAAATGGAAACTGGAAACTGGAAACTGGCACACCACCTTTATTTTTATAAACTTTGGAAATGCATTTCAACTATATAATAAAAGTAATGGAAATGGAAGATAGAAGAATACCGAAAATAATATTTAAACACATAACTAGAACTAAAGGTAGTATGGTTCAAGAGTGGCAGAAGTAAGCATCAGACTGTGGAGTAGGCCTGAATATCACGACGAACGAGCAACATATTGCACTAAGAAGCAAATTTAACCTTATGTTGGAGACCGTTGTATGATAAATACTCGAATCCTCGCTGTTAAGGTGTTACTACAGTAAATTGAATCACCATCTATTGGACACAACCTACTTCCTTAACTCTAACTCCGTTCATAAAATCAGCATAATTTTTAAAATAAGAGGAGAGATTCTGAATCTTAAATTTGTTCCCCACCGCCCGACCTACCAATTCTATGTGGCAATATGAACACGAGACAGGATACCTTTCATTTTCTTGCTATTTGCCCAATTTTGAAGGAATTCCGAGCTATTTTTTTTGGTAAAACCACTATGGATGTGAAAGAAACTTTAACCATTTTAAACGGTGAACAAGGTTGGGAAGTTCTATACAAATTCACAACAGCTGCACTTCGATACAGGAACCGTATTAAAGAGGCAGATTTTTAAAACAAAAAACTTAAATGTAAAACAAATATGAACATTATTATAAAATATAATTGTCAACCTGATAGACGGCCATAGGCCAAACCAATTAGGCTTTTTTATAAACTTTTAACATTGTAATATTATTAAACAGAAATAAAAGTCACTTAAAACTAAACTGTAGGTACAAAAAAGTCACATATGAGGTTCCTTGAGTACCTAAAAGTAGATTTTATTTTAAAATGAATTCAAATTAACTAATAGTTATTTATTTTTATTTTCTTATTTATTTATTTATGCTAAAAAATTTGGTTCCAGTTTTGTATCAACGAAAAAATCAATATTTAAAAAAAAATCATCTAAATTGTTTATTGAACGAGTTTGCCCCCCCCCCCCCCCCTGGTCAAAAACCTGCGTATACGCCCTTGGACAGAAGGCATTCTGAGACCCATATTTTTTGTCTTTGCCAAAATACATATGTAGTATTTAGCAAGTTGGACCAAAACCTCAAAAAAAACAAGTTTGATTAAAATTTGATGAAAATTTAGTTCCTGATTTATATGTTTATCATATAATATATCAAACATGAAATTTGCAATCAAAATTAAAACAATTTTTTTTTATCGTTCCATGAGCATTAAACCTCCGCTAGAAAAATTAAACTGCACTTTTTTTTAAATCGACATTTGTCCGGGTTTTGCATGCAATTTCTCACGACGCATGTCATGACGAAATCTAATTTTTGGATTCCTAAATTATCGTTATGTTCGATATAATTGAAAATTAGTATTTGTTTCTAACGCGAAAACCGCACTTTCTCTATAGATTCGGTGACCATATTTTTAATGGATGATAAGAGGACAATTTTTCTTTTAACTACTTATTATCATAGTTGAAATAAATTCCAATAAATACAAAAAATACTAACTATCTTTTATAGAATAAGTAAATACACAATGTGAGGTATTGTCCTCTACTTGAAATTAAATTAGAAAGGACATACTTGCTGAAAAGAGGTCTGTCCTCTCAAGGAAAGAACGTATGGTCACAGTGACCGTGCCTACACATGTTACAAGTAAAAATGGAATTAAGATTTTCTTTGTTATTGATGTCTAAACATCCATAGCGGATTACTAGGATATTTTAAACTGTATAGCCATTCGCATTTAACGTTGTAGGTATTCGCTAAGTGAACATACAAGTATTTCTTTTGACTCAGACGAACCAATTGTTTTTTGTAAAAAAAATATTTAATGCTAGAAAATACGTACAATCCAACATTTTAGGTATAGATATTGTATATTAAAAATATATATGTACAATGTACATACCTACATCGCTTTCGTACAAATGATTTTATAATGGATTTTTAATAGATTTTAAAAAAATAATATGCCCTTCAATATCAGATAGAATTTTGTTCAACCTTTACATTTAGCCATACAGCAACACGAAATGAAAAAACAACTGCCATTTTAACCATATTGCTGAATTAATATGTATAGGTATACCTACTATATCCTACTTTAGGAAAAAGCAAGCATAACCATAACCATAAGCATACAAAAAGGGTAGATGTCAAAAGAGAAACAATAAACTAGGCAAAAAGTCAAAAAGCAATTTTTCAACTTGACATATAAGTCAATTCCAGAAAATAGCCACTACTCACTTTACTTTTAACGACAAAATAAGCCCTCCACCATACCGTCTTAGAGACTCTCTCGTGTTTCGTCTCTCGTCATGACCATAAGGATCGAGCATCGAGCTAAATTGTATATAAATGAAATTAATGTAATTTCGACAAACCCTAATATTGTTAGGGAAATACTCTGATTTCATGTGGTAGCGGTGAGAGCAGATGCACAAATGAACCACATGAACACCGTGGCTGTTCGCCTTCGCCCACATCCACATGACACGAAACTGTATGACACGCCATAAGTTCAGTATAAAGGTGGCAATGAATCAAGGGAAGGGATTGAAAGATGATTCCGCAAAATTGACAAAATATTAAAAGATGGATAATGAAATCAAGTTGAATTATTGCACATAACAATTGGCGTTCTCAAATCACTTTTGTTGTCCTCTAGTTTCATATAGTCATTGTCAATGGACATCATTTTACGGTGGTTCAATTGCTATCTACACATAGTTTTTAATTCAATAATAAAATATGCTATTTTATTCTATTAGGTATACAAAAAATATTTAAATGTTTGGTGGAGAATTTTCTGAACACAAATATCGAAATGTGATGAGTGGCGATGTGGGAAGAGGTGGTTAATAGAAATAATGTATTTATTATTAAACGAACGAATGAAGTAATTATGAATTTGAAAAATGAAAATAAACTTCTGTGGAATGACTGAATATAATTCCGTTAAAAGTACAAGTTAGTGACCTCAACTTCAGAAATGGGCTTCAGTATAGGCTCATCATTTAGATGATGTACTACATTTCAAAAAAAAATTGCATCTTACTGATGAGTCCACTTTAGTACATTCGTACCTGGGCGAAACACATTTTTAAAGTTGAGGTCAGTTATACATTTAAACAAATTAATTATTAATTATTTAGAACAAATTAGCGGGTGCGTCATTCAAAATAAGACAATTACCTTTATAAGGACCACCCTAAGGTACATACCTTACCTACATATATATACAAATTTATGAAAAAATAAAAAATCGTTACAACGTTTTTTTCGTCTTCTATCACCGTAATGTTAGGGAAATTGTTATCTTAGGTTCGATTTTTCACGAATCCAAAACACACCCTCAAGTACATATATATCGCAAGTAAACAACATCCATATTATGTTGTACATGAACAAAATAAAATATTAAGAAACAAAATTTAATAATAGTCGTGATAATCGTTCTGTTCTACAAAACGGCTTATAGCTCTTATATCTCATGCATTCTGGATTTAAGGGTTGCCTTTTTGGTAGGTTTCTGTTTTTAATTGTGAATATACATTTTTGGCCATATACTTTCTTTACTATCGATGGCGCAAACAGCCCAAGATGAACTACGGCCTCAACCAACAAGCCCCTCCAGCTAGCTCTGGCTGAGATTGTTCTCCACTTGTGCCTGCCACCTGTTATGGGTTCTTCCTCTGCTGCGTACACCATCGGGGTTGGCTTCGAAGACTCCTACACACTCCTTCGATTCACACCGCACCGAAATCACACGAAGAATTTTCCTCTCAAAGCACCTTAGCAGACTTTCATCCGATTTTTTCAATGTCCATGCTTCTGCCCCATAGAGCAGGACTGGGATGATAAGGCAAAAAGGTCGTATATAAAGTCTCTTCTTATCTTCTAAGTTCTCTATATAAGTTCTCTGAGAGAGGGCCTTACTACTTAAATGCCTTCTTAGCCCGAAGAAACAGTGGTTGGCAGGAGTAATTCTTCGTTTGATCTCTGCATTGATGTCATTTTGCAAGGTAATAGTGGAGCCTAGTTAGACAAAGTCCTTGACAATTTCAAAGTTATATCTGTCCATCGTGATATTTTGCCCGAGTAGACGATGTTGAGATTCTTTTGTGCCTGTCAAAGCTCGCTTGTTTTATACGGATTATATGGGGCAGCGAGATTTCTCCATCATCATCATGCACAAGCGGACGAGTTTGGCAGGGATGCCGAGATGTGACATGGCTCTGTATAATTCTTCCCTTTTCGAAATATCATACGCGACTTTAAAATCGATAAAAAGGTGGTGTGTATCGATCTGGAATTCCTGGTTTTTTTCTAAAATCTGTCAGAGTGTGAACATTTGATCGACGGTTGACTTGCTGGGGCTAAAACCACACTGATAGGGGCCGATCAGATCGCTGACAAAAGGTTTTAAGCGGTCACACAGGATAGCCGACAAGATTTTATAAGTGAAGTTCAGGAGGCTAATTCTTCTTTAGTTGGTGGATTTCAGAGCATCTCCCTTTTAATGAATGGGGCACACTGTACTGAGGTTTCATTCATCGGGCACACTTTCATCCAACCAAATTTTGCAGTTGAGCTGGTGTATGCTCCTAACCAATTCATATCCCGCTGCTTTAAATAGTTCGGCTGGTAAGCCATCTGCACCAGCAGCCTTGTACGACTTAAGTTTGGATATCGCCAGCTGCACTTCGGTTAGGTCGGGTGGATAGAACTGTTGGCCATCATCGTTCAAGCTGAATGGAGTGTTCTGCCTACTAGCGGAATCTTGGCTGCCTTCGCCGTGAATAATAATTTAATAATCTTAATAATTTTAACTATATATTCCCACTCCCATCTCGGCAGGCTTTTGTTCGAGCTTTGTATCCTTGGGTGCATCGATTCACCCTCTGATAACATGTTCGCACCCCTGCCTCTACAACCCTCACTAGACTCGAACATTCGCTTCTCGTGCTCCCTCCTTTTCCTCTTGAGAAGTCGGCGCGGCGTTCTTCTTTTCTTTTCAGCCCGTAGAGCTACTCTCTCAGCAGCTCTTGTTCGAGTCTGCAGCAGTATTATCAATAACGACAAAATGTTTAACATAAAAATAGGAAATTTTATTATACGCATTTTATTTCTTACAATTTTTTCTTGTAGGACTAATATGAACCGAGATATTTAGTAAATTTCATCTTTATGTACTGTGCTAGCAGGTAACATTTGAATTATTTAAAATTATATATTATTACGATTATTTTTAAATAAGATCATGCTTATTTAGCCCAGTCAAATTCGACAATAAATTCGCAAAGTGCGATGAAGTTCTGCATTTTTGATATGTTGTTGGGGCAGGTTAGAGTAGTCTGGTAGCTAATTTTGCAACTTCGAAAAACCTGTGCTCGCTGCAGGAAAAATGCAACAGTGAAAAAAACGCTTAAATCATCCCATTTTTTCCGACATTTTCCTTTATAACTTTGGAAACATGCAACTTAGGAAAAAAGCATCCACTATATTCTTGTTTGTTATAAAATTTCTACAAGAGCACATTAGTTTAAAATTCATGTATGATATATTTGAATTGCTATATAACGATGAGTAATAAAACAAAATCTGAAAAACTAAATAATTCTGAAGCACTAAAAAAAAATAGGTCAAAAATTGTCCAATCCTGCTCAAAATTTGCAATCCAAGATACCGCACGTGCTGGAGTCCATTTTCACTGAGCACGACGGCTACCCTCGCGATAGTTCAAGCCAATACAGGCTAGCAAATCGGGAGCATCAATCTGGCCAAAATTTGTAAACTCGTCCGACAATTATAAAATTCAGCCTGCTCAAACTGATCAATAATAATATTCTTTCCATCCACCATCCCATTATAGGCTACAAAATCTTCCTCTTCAATATAAACAGTTGTACAATAAATGACTTTCTTTTCCAAATCTTTCTCATAAATAATTGTCTGTATTTAAGATTATATGGTGCTCCAACAATTCCCCAGAAATTCTTTCAAATGACAAAGCCCTTCCCTTAACCAGGATTGGGAATAAAGTTGAGTAAATTTTAATATCAGGGATATTGCCATAGAAATATATAGGTACACGCCATTTTGTCCCTCTGCTCGCTCTTTCCTCGACATCAAAAAGTCAAAGTATCCATCACACAGCACATGGTAATTAATCTTTGCCCATTCCCTTCGTATCTCAAAAATGTCCTCAATGTCTTTATTTTCAGATGGGAATGTTTGGATTTCGAGAATTTATCTCAACAGACATAAGTATTTTACGAAAATACAACTACTGTTGGACCACTGGCCGAAAACTATAGGCCAACGCTAAGGGTTCCTATATACAATACATATTATACACAAACATACATAAAGGAGAAAATCCTTAAATCATACCACTAAACTAGGATATAGAAGCCGCAGGATCTACAAAAGGCAGAAACATAGCATTAGCTATGCCATAACCACACCAAACAAGCGCCACTGACGTTTCATTTTGGATTCTGAGATTCATCCTTGTACTTGTGTAGTTAATGCGAATCTATTTTTTGTTTTTTTTTTTATTTTTTTGTTAAGCGAGAGATTTGAATTAGGTTGATGCTTGTTCTTTGTCAAAAGGACGGGCGCGGGTGTTGTATAGCAGAAAAGGAGATGAAATCTACCAAGGACCAGGCCCAGCAACATAAACTTCATGCTTCGGAGGATTTTGACGTTTTGAAAGTGTGAAATTTTGGTGAAAAGTTAACTTTGGCAAATTGTATAAGTACAAGTGTATACAACATACACACATGAATATGAATTTTCTTTAAAAAACGTATTGTAAAGCAAAGCATGAACACTTTAAAATAAATGTTATGATATTTCTTTTAAATGTATTCAGTATCTCTATGCATTACAGTTATTGTGACTTGTGACTAATCAGCAGTACCTACAAAAATAGGTATTTATATCTTAAAGGCTTAAACGTATCTAGCTATATAGTCAAAACTTAATACTGTTTGTACCTATAAAATTAAATTAGAATTGTCGAGAGTGTTAAATGGGTAGAACTTATTTATTGATTTACGTAATAATTTAATCAGGAAAATTAAAACAATGAATATTACAAGTTTACTAGTTTTTCGTTAAATTTTTGTTAAGTTTTCGTTTTTTTTTCATCTTTAATAGTTATGATATGATAATAATATAATTTTACGTAGGCGTAGACATTTTTATACAACGCGAATGAGTTAGTATTCAATACCTTCTCTTGTATTCTTTTTGTGACTCAAAAGTAGGTACAAAAATTAGTTATTTATGTTATCCACTTTGTCTACATATGTATGTTCTGTATTGCCGGTCGCAACAATATGCAGAAAATTGAGTTTTGTTTTTTTTTTTTTCATATAAACGTAATACAATAACAAACAAATTAAACAAACTTGAATAGGGAAATTCCTTACTTCTAAAATTTGAAACCACAATACCTATGCAATGATCCTAGCAAGCTTAAATTTAGCTTAAATGACAAAATTAATTCCCTATAATAATAAATTAGCCATCATTCATGTTCCCAATTTTCGAAGAAGGGTAGCATTCCTCATCAGGGAAATTTAATTCGCTATAAGAAATTTGGCCCAATGAAAAATGGCCCCAAGCAAAAAATGAAAAATCGCCCAAATTCGGGGCTTTTTTTTTCTAAATGAAAAATGGCCCATTTTCAAAATGGAAAAATGGCCCCAAAATAATGAAAAATGACCCCAAACAATATGTGAAAAACAGCCCAAAAAAAAAACAACAACAGAAAAATAATTTGTATTACGATTTGGGCCATTTCATTTTTCATGGCTTTGGGGTTTGTTTTCATTTTATAGTTTGGGGTGAAATTTCATTATGAAAAATGGCCCAAACTTTTAAAACGCGATATTTTACAAATAAATAATCGTAGATACTTATAAAATAATCGTACAAAAAATTGCGTGATTTTTATGTACGATTATTTAATAAGTGTCCCAGAACTATACTTTTAAAATAATAAAATAAAATAAATAAAATAAAATTAAAATAATAGTACAAAAATAGCCCCAAAAATATGAAAAATCACCCCAGTTTAGAAAAAGTAAGGACTTTTTTGCTGTTGTTATAAATGTTATAGTCTAAGAGCCCACAGCAAATTTAGGGTTGTGAAAGTGAACCGAAAAAAAAGTATATGAGTCGAAAGGTGTGGTAATGTTTATGAAAGAAATTCAAAGTCTTGCAGTCCCTGGAGGCGGCTTAAGATGCGTTATAGCAATTTGAAAACCTTAAAAAATCAACTTTGAGGATGATTGTATGAACCAAAAAATTTGTTTATCCATCCCTAGGTATTGAGCCCCTGATTACAGATCCGTATGTCCAAGACCAATTAGAGGAGGCATTTACCCCTTCCAACCCGTTTGAAAAACCCTAAAAATAAACTTTGAGGATGATTGTATGAACCAAACATTTTTTACCCATTCTTAGGTATTGAGCCCCTTATTACAGATCCGTATGTTCAAGACCGTTTGGAGATGCCGCCTCCAATCGGTCTTGGACATACGGGTTCCTGCCAGACCGTTTATAGAACCCGAAAAAATTAAAAGAAATGGGTAAAAAAATTATTAAAAAGCAAGGGTTTTTATTATTTGACTATGACTTGATAAGAGCATTGAATTTTGAAAGAAAAAATAGTACCTAATTACGTGAAATTAAAAAAAAAGGACTTTGAACATTAAGTTTATTTTCGTTTTCAATTTTTTTAGTTTGAAAATTAATATTTCAAAAACTGTTAATAGAAGCGACTTCTGACCTTACATACAAAAATAAAAGGGCGTTTTAGATCTTACCCTTGTTTTTAATAATTTTTGTACCCATTTCTTTTAAATTTTTCGGATTCTATAAACGGTCTGACAGGGTAAATTCCGCCTCCAAACGGTCTTGGACATACGGATCTGTGATCAGGGGCTCAATACCTAGACATGGTTAGAAAATTTTTTTGCTTCATACAATCATCCTCAAAGTTAATTTTTTTAGGTTTTCAAATTGCTATAACGTATCTTAAGCCACCTCCAGGGACTACAAGACTTGCATTTTTTTCATAAGCATTAACACACTTTCGACTCATATACTTTTTTTTTGGTTCACTTTCACACCCCTAAATTTGCTGTGGGCTCTATGTCTATTAGGTTTTGGGGCCATTATTCATGTGTGGTTTGATGCTTTTTTCAATTTAAAGATTGTTTTGGGTCCTTTTTTAATTCGATTTGGGGCGATATTTCTATTTTAATATTGGGGCAGTTTTCATAATGAAAAATGGCCCCATTTCCGGGGCAATTTTTCACTTTTTTAAAAATTAAAGTTAGGGCCATTTTTCATTATGAAATTAACCCCAAAATTTAAAATCCGCATATATCCTCCTAAGGTAGCTATAGAAATTCTAAATGCCTTCTAATGATTTTTTTTCGATTGATATCACCTCTTCGGATCGAATATCTCTTCCATGTTTTCAACTCGGCTAGATAGCAAATGTCCATGACAGCAAGAAGAATTTGATACAACTAGACTTTTTTTCAATTTCAAATAAAAAGAGTTTAAAGAGCATTTTTAATTTCCATCTAACATAGTATTTCATTCCATTATAACTAAATATCTCTTCAATATCCATGCTAGAGATGTCAAGAATTGACACACAAAAGAATTTTTATGTAGTTGGAACGATTCTTCTGTCAGTATGTGATGTGCTTGGTTCTCAGTGGTAATAACTTAAGCTATTTTTCGAAGCTTCAGTAAATTCGGAAAACGCACTTCTTCTCCTCAAATCCTCTTGAGCTCATTGCTTGATTATTTATATCCTTAGGTTGTAGTTAATACGCCGAATGGCGGTTTTCAATTTGTTTGCTTCAGTTTTTGAGTTTTTGGTTAAGTTTTATAGACTCATGTAGGAGTGATCCCCTTGACCCCAACCCCTATCTGTACACGATTGCGATTTTTTTTTTTTTTTTGCAAAAACATACTGCTCAAATTTTATGATTGAATTTGGTGAATGGGTTGTCTCTGAGTATTAGTTAAAACATGTTTTTCAAAACGGCGACTGAAGCACAATACTTACAGCCACGCTGATTTTTTTTGTTTTATATTCATAGAACATCTTCTATACCAATTTATGCAAAAACATCACTATCAACTATTATGATCGGTATGTTTTGGCATAACGAAAAATTTGTCTCTGCCCACTGGCCTAAAATTAAAATCAACTAGTGTGATAAAACTAGTTTTATGACCAAAACTAGAAAATCATTTGAAAACCGAAACTATTTATGTATATTATATGTAGTTTTATCTAAAAATTGGAAAAAAATAAAAAAAACGATTTATGTATTTTGAAAACTTTACTCTGTCCAATAAAAATAGTCAGTACAGGCCTTATGGAGAGCGTTTTTAAATACACGGGTGCCTGTTTCTGATCGTATGCCACTCAAGTAAAGAAACTGAAAATTGTTTTTGTAAACTGCTACTACAGACTGCTGCTTCTGTATTGTGTGTCTTCTCTACAACCCAGCGGGAAAAATTGAAAAATTCATTGAGGAAAGATCAGCTTTTTCCTTGAGGAATGGCAGCTGCACCGTCCACTTTTCAGCTGATTCCTTTGATGAAATTAACATGGGCATGTCCTAGGCGGGAAGCACATGCTGAAAATCCGATGAAAATTCGCCAACGAAATCACTACTTCGTTGGAAGTTGTTTATTCACCGACCCAGATGATGAAAAACACGATGGTTGCATAGTTTGTGAATTCACTACATAAATGTATGTGGTTTATTCATCAGTTCAATGTTTTCGATGAAAATGGTAATGAAAATTCAATTATCAAATCACAAGATTAGTGGTAGTTGTTTATTCAGCAATTATAGTTAATTCAATATGAAAAATGTGAAGAAAATTAAATAAATAGTGAATTCATTACTCTGTTGTGTATGTGTGTTTTTTGTGATTGGTTAATTAAAATAAAATATAGAATAAAAACTTTAAATTTAATTAAAGTGAAATCACTAGGTCAGGGGTTGTTGGTTTATCACCACTTCATATGCGAAGTGGTGATTAACCAACAACCCGAAATACTTTGAGACAATCTGAGATTTCCTCATTTTAATAGAAATTCACAAGTCCTCTTATAATATTTACTGTCAGCAGATAATGTCAACACAGAGAACACAAAAAAAATCAACTTCTATCAAAACACACAATGGCGGTGCACACTTTTAAAGGATATGAGTGGACATAGACGATGAACTGATGAACTTCTACATGACTTTTCAACAGTTTTTTCATCTTATAATTTTCCATATCAAAAGCTATTTTTAATTCAACGAAAAAAAGGGTTGTTTTCACACAAAGCAGAAAGTGGGTTCAAATCTATGAACTGAGGAAACATTGCATGACTCTTCACTTACTAAATCATTACATGTCGTTTCCTTTTATTATCTGGCTAGTGAATTGATTGCTGTTGTCTTGTTGTTTTCTACACACAAAGCGAAAAGTGGGTTCAATTCTATGAACTGAGGAAACCTCGCATGACTCTTCACTGACTAAATCATTGCATGACGTTTCCTTTTATTATTTGGATAGTGAATTGATTGAAGAATTCAGCTATAAAATTCATTGGGGACGATATTTCCCGCTGGGAATCAACCCTCTTTGTGTGTAAGCACAATGACGGAGAGTTACCAGTGCCACGTTGATGCATATTATTGAGGAGTTTTTGAGAACAAATTATTCAACTAAAAGAGGAAAGGTGATTGGTGTTTTTCTGTTTTTATTTTAACTTTTATTTGTGGAAAATCCGATAAAATGCGGTACCACAATTTCTATCTATTTTCTTTAATGAATAAGAGCAATTTGCAAGGATTTGCTTTAGTGCAGTTAGGTAAGTGAGCATAAGTGCGTAAAATTAGTTTGATGCTAAGATAAATCAAAAGCAAGTTGTTTTGCGTGTTTGTGTTTAAAAAGTGCATTGCAATAAGTAAGCTATTTTGTGTTTTAACATCAAAAATGGCTTCAAGTTCTTCGAAGTATAATTTGAAATTGAAATTAACAGATGGTAACCCTACTGATATGTGTCACAGATTTGTGGATATTTATCATTTTACTATACGACAGCGCTGTAAGAGCTTTTAGAAAGGGAAATCTTTTTGAAATTTAGTTCAGTAAGAGTGAGAGTCAAATATCCTATCTTCCCTTTACTGACTAATATATTTGTTGGACAGAGTGTAATATGTAGTTCGAATTAATTAATTTTGACAAAAGTCGAAACAAAACTAGTTTCTTTTCCAGCTTTACAAATCTCAATTATATAGCTGATGCAAACTTCAAGCTCGTTTCATAATGCGACGAGAAAACCTAACGTGAGCGTGCAGAGTTTTAGTTGTCATTGCCAAACCAATTTCTTTCAATGACATGAAAGCATGCTAGACGTGAGAGTGTACACATTAAAGCATCGTCATCGTCACCGTCATGACAGAGTTCGGAAACGACGAGACGACGCACAATGCGGCCGGTTGTATGAAGAGCATGCAAAATTAAGATTAACGATTTCTTCCTTTTTTCAACTAGAGCACAACCGATCATTTTTTTTATTTTTTCTGAAAACACAACTTTTGCTGCTTATTCTCTATCAGCCTTTTAACCTGTCCGAGCTTCAAATATTTAGGTATTGATAGACAAGTATGTCAAATTTGCAGCAAACAATTTTTTTAAAAAGAAACCCTTAATTTCATTTTTGCATTTTGATCATGTTCCCCATACAGCATACAACCGGCACCAGTGTTCGACGTTTTTGATTTTTTTTTGTTTGCCAAGTAAACACTGTAAATTAAACAACTGTAAAAGTAAACAAAAAAAGTAATTGATATTCTTTTGTTTTGAATGTTATTTAGCTTGAATGAAAAGACGCAACGTGTGAATAAAGACACGATTAATAGAAAGAAAAAGGTAACAGAGAATCACGTCACGCTCTCGTCCTGTTTTGCCGTCGCATTGCGAAACGGGCCTCAGCTTCTACTAGGAGTTATATTATTTACTGTAACCTTCTTAAGGCTCTCCCAAACCAATGCGGAACATTCGTTGCGGCGAAAAAACATTCGCATGTCAAAATTTATTTACATAGTGATATATGAGAGTGCCCACACCAACGCGGCGGAGAAACATATGAAATAATTTTGACTGACGAATGTTTTTTCGCCGCAACGAATGTTCCGCATTGGTTTGGGAGAGCCTTTATTCAGTTATAAAATAAAAAATAAATTGGGCGGCACAACGGCTCGTGAAGAACCAGGGCCTAGTGACTAACAACTCGCAACCATTCCTGTGTGCGCCTGTCGACAGGAATGGAAGGGACCTACAGTTTTATGCCGAATCCGAACGGCTAGACGAGAAGCACTTATTCGTGACAAGTGATACTCTTCGAGGATTTGTCAATTCCTCGCAAGAGGCAGTAGCCCTGAAAAAAAACTTTAGTTTTTAGGTGGACGAGGCTGGGAAGCGAGCCCAGACCTCCAGCGTGACAGTCGAACGCACTAACCATTACGCTACGGGCTACTACTCTTATTCAGTTACCTTTTTTTATAATTTAATAATGACTGGGCTTGCTCAGTCTATAAAAGTTGTTCAGCATCAGCAGTCGCCTTTTTGCAAGCATATGTCAATCCTTGGGACATACCTACGAATGATAAATATACAAATTGTCATTCTGTCGAATGGTTTGGATATGATGAGAATACTATACATAGAATTAAAATATTTGAATAGAATACTTTTCCACAAATATCCTCCTATGCAGACGAACAAGTAGGTAACTAGTTTTAATAATCTGGGACATTGAAAATTCA